>CM052883.1:162909011-162995899 GCA_028534135.1 Potos flavus | reverse complement strand
TTTTTTTTTTTTTAAGATTTTATTTATTTATTTGACACAGAGAGAGATCACAAGTAGGCAGAGAGGCAGGCAGAGAGAGAGGGAGAAGCAGGCTCCCCGCCAAGCAGAGAGCCTGATGCGGGGCTTGATCCCAGGACCCTGAGATCATGACCTGAGCAGAAGGCAGAGGCTTAACTCACTGAGCCACCCAGGCACCCCTCTTAGTTACCACTTTTTTTATGGGACTATGAATATGCCCTCATTCCCACCTGCAAGTCCCTTATGTTTAGGGGTGTCCTATGAAAGCACATGAGAATTATTTTGCTTTTTCTGTGCCATGCCAGAATATGACAACCCATAAAGGATTCTCTTGTTTTGTATACCTAGGAGCCCCTACACTGTGAAGCCATTCTCATTCTTTTTATCTCTTTGATTTTGCTGCCTGGGTGCTGCTTTTGGATTTCCTAATATAGAGGCTCTCTTGGGAGGCCTGTTGGCCCCCCCTATGATTAGAATCAATTCACTTCTCTCTTCTCCCACTTCCTTTCTCTTCCCTCCTCTCTTGTCCAGGGAGAAGATATCAACTATTGGGGGACAGGTGTTGGTGGAAGAACTCACTTCTCGAATTCCCATAATGACTGAAATCAGGAGCTTTCAACTCCCTTAGGGTAGAATCTTTTGTAATAGAAAAGAGAGTGAGTGGTCTTCAGCACCTTTGCTTTGGTCTGGCTGTATGCCTGCCTCCCTTGAGATAATAAATGAAGAAGGCTTAGGTGGTTGGATTGGACAAAGGATAAAAGATAAGGTACAGAAGTAAATACTCTTAAATATCCATCATATATTTCAATAATATAATATCACTACATCTAGCACTTTATCGTAGTGAATATCTACTTGCCCTACATAATTCTATTAAGGTAACATCAGTCTCTCTGTCTTAGTAAATTTAGAATCTAATACGCTGTTCTGTGTGTGAGTGTTAATTGTTCTTGTTATTGAAATTGTTAACTATAACCAACACACATGATAATAAAATGCTTAATTTGAAATATAAATATTGGTATTAGGTTCTTGAAACTCGACATCGACCATATCAGTCATACAGATGGGAATTTGCTGTCCTATTCTCATAGTTGACCGACTTAGGCTTTCTTTTATGTTTTAAAACTTACAAGCATCTTTCTTAGTATCCACAAGAATCTATTTATAATGTTCACACACTTCAATGATTCACTGTAGTCAACACTTGTAAGTAAATATCTCACTTCCTGGTTAGATAATGAGATTTCATGAATGAAGCTGATATTATGAATGAAAGGGTTGCCAAGGAGAGGAAACAAACCAAATCCAGAATTCGAGTACACCTTGTTCCTCCATTTGTCCCTGAGATGAGTAAGGAAAGTGCCAAGGAGGTCTGAGCTAATAACACTTTGGCTTTATCACTAGAAGGGAATACTTGATCAATAGAAATCACCGTGTTCAATCATGTTACTTATTAAGAAAATGCACGTAAAACTAACAGTGATGTACCATGTCACGACTCTTATATTGTCAAAGATAAATTTAAAAGTAATTTCTATGGGTTCAGGAAAGGGACGCTTTTCACTCAACAGTGAAGCTGTTGGGACTATAAATTAACCTGCTTTCAGAAGGACCCTCAAAATATCTGTTTTCCCTTTGATTTGGTAATTTCATATTCAGGGATTTATCCTAAGAAAATAATCAGAGATTAAGCAAAGATTTATGTACATAGATGCCTATAAAATATTTATTTGTAATGTTGGAAAATTAGAACCAACCCAGTATTTGACAACAGAATATGGTCAAACAAATGATATCATGGTTATACTATTGAATAAAATGCACCCATTCAATTTTTTGAGAACATTTAATGACATAGAAAATACTTATGACATTATATCAAATGAAAATTACTGTATTTACAGAATCATCAGAATTTTATAAGAAAGGAATAACCTTTCTGGGTGTGAAAAAATTCCAGATGGAACCAACCATGCCAACCCTTTGATCTTGGACTTCTAGCTTCCAGAACTATAAGACAATACATTGCCATTGTTTAAGGAAAAAAATAATTCCAGTAAGAAAATACATCAAAGTGTGATCGATGTTTTTCTTGGGGTAGCAGAGTCAAGGGGAATTTTATTTTTTTCTTTATAATTTCTGTAGGCTCAAAATTGTCCACATTGGCTATGTGTTACTTATAATTATGAAGGGATAATAGAAGTATTCTCGTACAAGCTATATTTGTCCTTAGCAAAGACACAACATTGGTGCCTTTCATGGGGTGAGTAAGAAAGCATTCTGTATGCACAGAGTGCCATGCAATGATGGACATATCTGAAGTTTATTTGCACAAAGTGTCTCGCCATTCTCTGTTCTATTCTCAAAAATCTCAGTCCTGGGTTTCTTTGGCATGCACGTATTATGAGCATAGCATTTAAAGCTCAATCTCTTCCTTCGTAGGGTGTCAGTAGGAATTGATTTATTTTGTTATTCCTTGATGCTTACTTACTAAAATGCTTCTTTCATAACTCTACGTAATTTGGGAATTTCATTTTCTTCTTAGAAACAACAAACATGTTAAACTCTAAGCAAAGCATAGAATTTTGTGACCCATAGTCTTTGTCAACTGCTGAGACATGAATTTTGACTTATATCCAGGGGGATATTTATGAGAAAGGAACATCATTGTGAACATCATTGTGTGGAAGGAGAAAACATCGACTTCCAGAGAAACAAGAATGGCAAGATCCTAGTTTCCGTGTCTACCAAATTAGAAAAGGAATTATGAGTTGGTGTGAGCGAAATTCATTCAGTGATGAGTACAATGCAAGGCTGAAATGTTTAGTATTTCTCCAGGGAAATTGTTTTCTTCATCTGATACTATATACCCCCTTTATTTTGATCCACTCCTTCCAAGATTTGTCTCAGCACAGGTTTTACACAGTGCAATGTAGAAAATAAGTGAAAACAAATAAAATGCCATAAAATAGCCATATGTGTTCTAGAGATACCGAAAAGAGATTCACCCCCCCACCTTTTCCTTCTTTCCTGTCTCTCTGACTCTCCCTTCCTCCCTTCCTTTTTTTTCTTGTTCTTATTCTTACTCTCTTGCTCTTTTTTTTTTTTTTTTGCTTCCTGATTTAAGTTGTTACATAAAGCCTGATCCTACTTGTTCCTTTAGAGGTAAGAATATATAAAATCCGCGTTTTAAAAACAGCACTTTAATGTGCACAAGCCATAACTGCTGTGATAGGAACCTTCTCTGCTGTGTGAGATGGTATCTTCGTTTGGGATTCAACTTGTGATATGTTTGTTTGGATAAGAATATTGACAAAAAGAGTGTCTTTCCAACTTTTAGACTTTGTGATGCCTGGTGGCTGTTTTTGAATGATTTACTCATCGTGGATTTAAAACCAGGGAATGTCTTGTTTCTTGTTTCTTTCAATAATTTTACCAAACATCTGCTAAGAGCTCCCAGGGGTATATTTTGCACAGGACTGAAAAATGACTGCTGGTAATGCTAAGAGCCTGCTACTTTCAGAATACGTAACACAGCTAATATGCATTATGATTTAATAAATCCATGAATGGATATTATATGGAGATTGCAGACCAGCTGTTTCCTCCTAAAATAAGCCAGAGGAACGAGGCTGCAGCTAGAGGGATATGGGTTCAATATGAGGAACTGGAAGAAGTTGCTAGGGAGATTTTCGAATCCCCTAGGAAGATCCTTACTTAGAATGTTGAATGTTGTCAGCTCTGGCCTGTGATTTCCAAGTCTTACAAGCTAAAAAAAGAACAAAATATCGACTTGGATTTTAAACTTAGATGAAAATCATTTTATTCACTGGAACAGGTTCTCAAGTAGTACTGAAAATAAGGACAAAATTTCCAATCAAAATTTCTGGAGTTAAAATAGGCCTTGTTCGCCCTCTCCTTCTCTGTCTTAACATAGCAAAAACTGAATCCCCACAGACTATAGAAGCAAATTCAGGTCTTGCACTAACTGCCCCCCCTCCGCCCCCCATCCCTGGGACTCCCAAGAGACTCCTTGTCCATTACCCTGCCAACAAGAGTAGTCCTGCCATAATACTGAAGCAACAGTGGATCCTTCAGTTTGTTCTGTAATCTTCTAATGTCGAATGCTTTCTTGTTTAGTGTCTCATTTAATCTTCTCACCAACCCTACAAAACAGGCATAATTATGCCATGTCCCAATGAGAAAAGAATTGGAGGGTAACCTATGCAAAATTGCCTACATTGTAAGTGGCAAAGCCAGAGAAAACCAAGTCTTGGATGCTAGTTAAGAACTCTGCATGCTACAGCTCAGTAATTTTGATGTACTCAGCATTTTTTCTTCCAGAGGTGTTCCATCTTCTAACAGTGTGGATTGTTCATTTGGAATGATCTTGGATATCCACCCTTCTAGGAAATCGCAAGGAAAATATTCAGGCTGGAGCTTTCGAGAAAGTACCCTTGATGCACACATTTCTACTTAGCCGTTCACTATATGCATTGATCATCTGGTTTTTCCACTCACCAACTGTGTGGCAAGTTATTTAACGTATCTCAGTGTCCTCATCTATATAAATGGAAACAATAAAGCACCTACCTCAAAGGGCTGTTGTGAGGAAAAATTGAGTTCATGTATTCAAGGTGTTTAGAACAGTCTTTGCTTGGAACATAATAAGTGGAGTGAAAATGTTGGTTAATATTACAGATTTACTATCACCTCCAGACTCCAAGCTTGACTTTCCTATGTAACAGCAGAAAAATTAACTAATTTTATAAAAGTTATCTATAAATGTACCTCTTTTTAAGGCTTTGGAAGAATGTAGGGATGAATAAAAAAGTAGTGTCTGCCACCAGGAGGCATGTTATTCAGTGGAGGAGATATGGAATATATATGTACATTTCTATTGTCCAAGGCACAATAAATAATGTAAGATCAGAACATCAAAGGAAGGAGATATTCTAATCAGCTGGAAAGATATAATAAGATTTCCAGGAGTGGTCGGACCTTGAATATCTTGTTTGGCTTGTGTTTCCACAGGACTTAGTGCCTGCTACATTGGAGGTGCTCAGTAGTTAAGAATGAAGTGACTGAGTATGGCAGGTAGGGGTCAAGAGTTTGAGAAAGCATCCTGGGAAGGCAAACAATATAAGCCACACATGGATGCATGGAAAGGATCCATTTAGGAAGTTAATGGCTGATAAATTAATGAGTTGGAGTTAATGAATAAAGAACTTATAAAGGTAAGTTTAGTCCTAGATACTGGATAGTCTTCCATGACATTCTACAGATTTAAACTTTATTTTTTACCACTAGAGGAACATCAAATAGTTTTTGGAACATCAAATAGTTCCGAAAAGGATCTGGCATGATTGAATAAGGACTATAGAACCATGCCTTTTATGGTTCAGAGGAATATTAGCACTGGTGGTCTGATATCCAAATATTAACAGGACTACAGCTACTCTTCTCATAAGCTTGCCAAGGGAAATATCCATGTGGGGGTCAAAGAACTGTTTGTCCTCAACTTGTGAGAACTCTAGTAAGATGGGCTTGGAAAGTGGTATGTAGGCTAGAAGCCAAAGGCGACTCTTTGTTATCCCTAAGTCTAGACACTAACCTGGGCACTGTGCTCTTGCTGGCCTTAGGGAAGGACAGAAACTTTTGAGATTAGTGGACTGAAATGAATATGAAAGAGAAGTGATGAGCAGGACATTTGGATGACTCAGTCTCCCCCATGTGGGAGAAATCCTGGACCACTTTGCCATTCCAGGTCCATAAAAGGAGAAAGCAAAAAAAAGAGCCATACCCATGGGTCTGATCATTAATTCACAGTGACCTTGCTCATTAGTAAATGTGGCCCAAGCACATGCCTGGAATCTGACTCATTAAGTGAGTATTCCTTTCCCTGCAGGGAAGAAAAAGAAGGCACAGGGGAAAGTAGCCGTTTGTCTTTTCAGAGGCCTCCCTGGAAAGTGACTTAAAGAGGAGAACCATTGGAAGCAGAGAGAATTTGAGCCAGGTCTGAGTTAAAAGACATCGAAGACACTGATGTTGAGGAGAGAGATGCAAGGGCATTGAAACTGCATACCAGTTTCCTATCTCCTGTTGATTGGTATGATCGTGCTGCTGCCATTAACTGAGATAGCAATGAAGAAGCCACAATGACTTCTGTTCTTTTCCAGTTTTAGTGTCGCCTTTAAACAAAACACATCTGCTTATATTCTGAGGCTAAGCAGAACTGTAAGTTGATTAATAAGTAACATTACAGTGAAGAAAAAGGAAAGGATCAAAACCACCTTTCTTCTTTTCCTAGAGAATAAAGAATAAGTAGGTAGAATTCTTCAGGAGGGAGGTAGATTCAAGGTGCTAGAACAAATGGCTGCTTGTTTCACATTTTTGTGTGTATGTCTCAGAGGATCTCAGAAAACATCTAAGAGGTGCTGAAAGCTTTTAGAAGGATTATGTCAAAAAAAGTTGCAAAAGAAAGCAGTCATAGAAATTACTCCCTGAACAACATTTTCATAGTTGAGCAGAGAGCTCTTGCTCTAGGAATTGTTGAAGTATGTTACAAAGAAGAAGAGATTGCTCTTAAAAGCCAACAATTGTATTTTCAAAAGAAGGAAAGGAGCAACCTGATGATGCTAAGCTCATGAAGAAAAATACATTGTGTATCTTACCATTTGCTCTAGAATCACAGAAGGGAGCTGCTGACGGGTGCAAGATAAAACAACTGCGATTAGAAATGATGAAATGTAATTCACAGTCCAGGTTAATACTCTAGGAAGACAAGAAAAAGCCTGTGACAGAGAAGGGACACAAACTCAGTGACTGCTAACAAATCATGTAATTTCAGAGAATACCAGAGTTCATGAGGGTCAACTCCAGGCACAGATTAGAAGGCTCATGGGCTGTATACTTAGGCAACCATCAAAAGCAAGAACAGACAATGGCCAAGATATAAGGTGGTAGCTAAGAGGGGCGGGATGGTGGTGGAAAGATGGGGCTACAACTTTGGCCGGTGCCTGGGGGAAAATTTTAAGAACCCAGTATAGAAACAGAAAGATGGACCATGATAAGTGAGAATGCTTTCCTTTGGGTTCTTGTTAGGACAACATTAGTTCTCAAAATGGGTTACCTTGAGCCCTTACAAAAGAATGACTGAGCTCTTCATGTATGTACATAGAATGATCCCAGATTAAGCAAAAGAAATACAGAGTACCCGGTATAGTATGCTAAGAATTGTGTAAAATAAAAGTTGTGTGGCTTAGAATTTCTGAAAGGAATCACAGAAACCTTTAATAGTGGTTGCTTGGTTAGTGGGAGTGGTCGTGATGAAGAAAAAAATAAGGGGGTGGAAGGAAGACTTTAACTTATACCTACAAATTGTTATATGACCTATGGAAAAAAATTAAAGATACACATTTTAAAAGCGTGTATTGCTTGGAGTTTTAATGTGAGAGTAAATGGAGTTATATGTCTTGGAAAGGGTAGAGAATGAGGTGAGCAGTCATCTCACTTCAAGGAAGGAAATATTTTATCTTAACAAGTTGTTTCAAATATGCATCACCCATAATTTGTGCTTAATGTGTAAGTTAAAAACTTGAACATAAAATCAAAAGTGTGATGTGTATCTAGATTGGAGACCCATTTCTTTGGAGAACAGAAATCAATCAAAACCTCCCATTTTGGGGACTGTATGAATTTCTGATTCTTTCTTGCTATCTTTAATGGTATGGTTTAAGTTCAGGAGCAAACCTAGGGGATGAATAATGTCACATAGGGGAGTCTCTAGAGTAAATTCCGTGTGGTAACAGCTTCGTGAGCAAGCTCATCCTAATGGCAGGTGTTTTATTTTCTAGTTGATATTAGCTATGTTTTGGCTTAAAAACACCAACAAATCAACCTAACCCAACAACAACAACAAAAAAACCAAACCCAACAAAAGAAGCCAGAAAAGAGAGACAGAGTTGATGGTGATGATAAGAAACACTGTATTTCACAGTTCTGCTCAGGACTAGTTTTGCTCAAAACATATTCCCCGTAAGTCACAGCAGCTTACAATAACAATCCATGGTTCATGGCCTTTCTCCTGCTGGTAGCTCTCAATTGTGGCCAGTGTGGACAAAAATGGAAAGTGATTTTAGAGTGAGGGTGTGCGGTTTCTTACTATCAATGAAATTCCATCCAGAGTGACCGAAGGATAGATTTGGGCAAGTTATGGAGGTTGCGTTAATTGTAAATAGGTGTTGGGTTCCACTTTGGAAGAACTAGAAATTCTACTGGAGTTCAGATTTATATTTGGGCATTACTATTTCAAGACAATGCTAAAAATTACGGTCTGTAAGCATGTTTTAACAGTGTAAAAAGAAATACTTAAGTACTTATAAAGAAAATATTTAAAACAAGGATTTTTGGATTTAATCTTGATTCTTGCATTTCCTCCTTTTATTTTCATCCTCTGCCTCCTCAGTGCCTTCATTCTTATCATCTCAGAAATGGGGAGATCAATGCTCCTTCATAATGCTACCAGAACAACTTAAGAAATGTCATATTGGGGCACCTGGGTGGTACAGTCATTTGAGCATCTGACTCTAGGCTTTGGCTCAGGGTCTTGAGATTGGGCCCCACTTTGGGCTCTACCCTCAGCGGGGAGTCTGCTTGGAGAGTCTCTCTCTCTCTCCCTCTGCCTGCTCCTCTCCCTGCTCATGCTCTCTCTAATAAATAAATAATAAATAAAATCTTAAAAAAATGTTATTAAGTCAATCTGCATGATGAAATGTTACAATTGTAGAAAAATTATTTATGTCAATGCAAAATGATTATTGATTGGATTAATTGATAACTCTTACATTTTTACCTGCTCTTTTGGATTGTGTTTCCTTGACACATCAATTGTTGTTCCTTTCTTTTTTTTTTAAGATTTATTTATTTATTTTAGAGAGAGAGAGAGAGAGAGAGCAAGCATGGGGTCCGGTCTGAGGGGGAAGGAGAGAAAGAATCCTTAAACAGACTCTTCGCTGAGTGTGGAGGCCAATACAGGCCGCCATCTCAAGATCCTGAGATCATGCCCTGAGCCAAAATCAACAGGTGCTTAACTGACTGAGCCACTGAGGCAGCCTGACTTAACTGCTTTTTTGGAGACATTCTGATTGCAGTTGAACCAACAGTGTTCCTTTCCTTATTTATGTAAGTTCTTCTTTCCATCTTTAAACATCTCTTCTTTGATCTAAAGTGATTTCGGAGCCTTTTCCCTCTTCTTAGCTGTAAGATAGATTCATGAAGAAGAATTTTTTTTCCAGTGCTCCAGTCTTGTTTATAATAGCAAGTAAGTTCTTTAGAAATTTCCTCTGATGTTTCCAAGGGTTCATGATTAAATATTAATGTATTGGGGCTGAACTATCAAAGAGCAATTTCTGAAGGAAAGAATCAAATGGTCCATAAACCAACAAATAAAGAGAGCTATTAAATACTCTGAAATTCTAGCTATTTATCATTGGTGCTTTGGTAATTTTGATTTATTGAGGAGAGTTACAATGCTCTGAGTTCATCAGGCCCCACTTCTGTACTGTGGCCCAGCCTCACTGCTTCTGTTTGTAACATAAATCATGTCTGGATACCAAAGACTCCAGATCTGCTAAGCTTTAAGCTTTTTGTTTTGTTTTGTTTTGTTTGTATTCTTTGTTTTTCCTTATTAGGAAATTTTGATGCTATGCTTCAATGCATATTATTTCCCTTAAAAGAAATATGACCCAGAAATATTATTTGATATAAATGTTACTAGAAGACAGATGAGCTTCAATTTTACCCCCTTGATCCCCTTGATCCCCTTCTCCCTGTTTTTAAACTTTTATTGGTGTCATTTGGAACCAGAATCACCTAACTTAAAGGCTATTGTTTATTGAAATCTTGACAATAGGTAGTTCATTCTTTTTGGGATAATTAAAAAATTGGCATACTAAATATTGCTTTGTGAAGTCACAGGTTACTTTCTGTCTCTTTTTTTGAAAGAAAAAAAATTTTGAGAAAGAAAGCTCAAGTGGGGGGTTTACTTCCTGTTTTTTGATCAAGCTCTATTTTTATGTGCAGGTTCTTATGATAAAAATTATTTTAATAACTCTATTCTTATTTTATTATCTTTTAGAGGCTTATTTATTTACTTGTTTGAGAGAGAGAGAGAGCACACACTCTCAATGGGGAGTGGCGGGGGAGAGGGAGAGAGAGAATCACAAGCAGAGTCCTCCCTGAGTGCAGAGCCCCACCCAGGGCTCAATCTGATCCCACCACTCTGAGATCCTGACCTGAGCCAAAAATCAAGACTCGGCCACTTTATTGACTGAGCCAGCCAGGCACCTCTTTAATAACTCTGTTTAAAACAGGATAAGGAGGGGTGCCTGGGTGGCTCAGTGGGTTAAAGCTTCTGCCTTCAGCTCAGGTCATGATCTCAGAGTCCTGGGATCAAGCCCCGCATTGGGCTCTCTGCTCAGCAGGGAGCCTGCTTCCCCCTCTCTCTCTGCCTGCCTCTCTGCCTACTTGTGATCTCTTTCTGTCAAATAACTCAATAAAATCTTTAAAAAATAAATAAATAAAATAGAATAAGGAATCAGGCCCTTTCAATTCCCTTCTCATGTTAATTTTCTCCTTGGTACTTAACAGTTTACCACCATTTAACATTACACACACATACCCTATTTATTTATTTATCTTCATTTTCTATTTCTCTTCAATGGATTGTAAATTGCACATCACAGATTTTTTTCCATTTTTGCCTGTTTTTCTCTTGTGTCTACTATGTATCTGTCACCTAGTAAAAACATAACAAATATTTGTTGAATGAATAAATAAATATTTCCATACATAATTTCCAGACTTTTTTTTTTTTTTTTTTTTCATTTTAGCAGGACCAAAGCTTTCTTCCCACTTCAAATTGACTGTACTATGAAGCTGGAAATCTATGGGCAGAATTGTAATTCAGCAAACACAAATTCTTAAAAAAACAGTAATTACATGAGGACTTAATTTTGTCATTGTTTAGGGCATACTATATATGTTAAACACAAGTTTTTCTTGTAGGGGAATTAAGAAAAAAACCCTGTAGGAAGATACTCAGATTAGCTTGAGTGCAAAAAGTCAACCTCATGTTTCTGATGAACAGGAAAGGGAGCATTTATTAAAAAAAAGTATGATTCCATGAGTATACCATTTAATAATCTCATAAGAAAATCTTCCTATTTTTTTCAGTTTTCATTAAGGAAGAGGAAAGACATTTTCTCTATTTTTTTGACCACTATACTCCTTTATATTTTTCCTGTGAAGTAGGAGGGAAAAGTTTGGTATTTACATAAGTTGAAATTTCCATAAATTTCACTTTTTTTTAGGACAATTTGAGCTTTTTGAGTAGCAAGCATCCCTTCCCTTTCTTGTGTTAAACTAGATTAAACTCAGGAGAAAGAACACGTTGAGCAGCATTTCCTGCTTTCCAGTACATAAAAGTAAAGGTTGGCCAATGTTTCAAGCAGGATGGGGTTGCCCTGTGAAGCATTTTCTTTTGCAGAAAAACATGGCATCTACTGTTCACAAGACTGGCAAGCAGAACAACAAAGAGAGCTAACGAGCAAACTGTCAGGACTTAATAAAAATTTGAACGACCTTTCCTTCTTAGAGGAAAGGGTTACTGATCCAGGGGATGTGACTGACACCAACAAGAAAGAAAAATGAATACATGGGGTTGGAAAAGTAAATTTGAGGTCAGTTAAATGGAAGCCACCTGCTGTCCCCAATTTATAGTTTATAAAATAAACTCCAAGTGTCAGAAATCCCAGATTATAGAAAGCTATTTTTTTTTTTTGGCATTAAATGAACCAAAAGCAATAATTTCCCCTTCTGAAACACATCTCCTCCATTCATTTTCTCAATCATTCATTCCTTTTTTCCAACGGCTCATCATCTACTGGACAGATCAACCTGGAAATAATTACAATGGTATGACAAATGTCCTTATAAAAGTGTGAGCAATGCACAGAGAAGGATTTGGTTAGCTCTGCCTGAGAATTTAGACAAGGCTTTTGTCAGAGAGTGACATTTGAACCATGTTTTAAAGAATAAGGAGGATTTTTCTAGCAGGACAACATGGAAGGAACATATTAAACAAAAGGAGATGGCATTTTCAAAGCAATCAAGATGAAAAATAGGAAATCAAAAACATGTAAGTCCTTCCCTTGTTCACGAGAAGTCTTGCTAGGCCATATTCCTGAATGCTAATATCTCAAATGTTCTTCTAACAATTACATACCTGCTTCTCATGTCCAGCCCAGCAGAGTTCCCAATAAACCAAATATAAATGACTGACTCCAGAGTGTCAGGGAGACATATTTTCAATGGAAATCATTTGCTTGAATCACTATGGTGAAGAAATGTGCTCACGGACTGGTCAGTTACATAGTCTTCACGTTCTGTGAGCATTTCCAGGATACCTATTCATAATGATCGGTCCTCTTGTGGGTGAAATGCTGCTGTTTTCCCATTACTGGTGATGGACTGTCTTGATTAATATCTCTCACTTTTCTTCGTTCTACCTCCTGGGTGTTTTGGCCATGACTTCATGGGAATTCAACGGTTGCTTAGTAGAAATATTTGTGCAGTTAGGACAGCTCATATATTCTTTTGAAACAGATATTTGTTTGCTCCCTTCACTCCTTCTGGCCTCTTGCCTCTTTTCTTAGCTGCCTTCACCTTCTCACTCTCCCAAAAGGAGTTAGGACTCTTTCATGCAATGATCTTGGTATTCATTTTTCTTAATTCTCATCATTTACTCAATATGGTGTATAATACAAAATTAAATAAATATTCCAAATCTAGTTATTCTTGCTTAATACTTTAAATAAAAGTATTAAGTAAATGTATAATCATTTGTACATGTACATGTATAAATGTACAATCATTTGAGTCCTAAGGTTACAATAAAAGTATTTTATTGTGTGGAACTAATAATAATGCTTCCTGTTTTTATGATAAAAATGTTTTCTACTTGATATTATATTTGACTTAATCCATCTTTATGAATTAGTGTAACATTGTGAAAAATTATAATATTTAATGAAATAGAATATTAACCTTTTCTGTAGCTTTTAGGTATATAGTTATATGTAGGCAATGAAAAAGGGAAAAGCACTATTGTACAGAAACTTCTATTTTCCTGTTTATATTTATCACATCTAAACATAAATCATGACAATTATTACTTATTCGCATATGCATTGATTTCTATAAGTGAATCATTTGTATTTTCACTTTTCTTACATGTGCCTAAAATATTTGATGCAGAGTACAGCCAAAATATTAGCTACCAACTTAGCCAAAGAAAAAGAAAAAAAAGAAAAGAAACTTTCTCAAAATACAGACTTAAAGATTTGTAAGTCTTTATGTTTTTAAAACCATAGTTGACCCTTGAACAACGTGGGGGTTAGAAGCACCAACCACCTCTCCTTCCACCAGTGCAGTCAAAAACCTGCATATTGCTTTTGACTCCCCCAAAATGTAACTACTAATAGCCTCCTGTTGCTCGGAAGCCTTACTGATAACATTAACAATTGATTAACACCTATTTTGTATATTACATGTATTGTAACTCTGTTCTTAAGATAGAGTAAGCTAGAGAAAAGAAAATGTTATTAAGAAAATCATAAGGAAGGGAAAATACATTTACAGTATTGCTGTATTTATTGAAACAATTTCATGTGTAAATGGACCTGTGCAGTTCAAACTTGTGTGTTCAAGGGTCAACTGTAGCAGATGTCAATAACATTTAGGATGTGGTGCTTAAGTGATCCTATTTTTTATCAATATTTAAACATGGTTAAGCGAGAATCTGATTAGTTTTTAAATTAAGTGGCATTATTTCGGTGGAAAAACTGAATTACCCTGTAAATACAAACTTTTTGTCAATTTAATCTCGTAGGTCATCATTTCTGTGGAATAATTCATTTTTAATATTACATAATAATACTTACTTTGTACAGCCATCATTTTAAGTGTTTTGTATTTATTACCTTATCCAGTAATCAGAATAGCCCTATGAGGAAAGCGCTAATGGACCATCCCTGTTTTGCAGATATGGAAATGGAGGCAGAGAGTGGTGAAGATCCAGGCCATGTAGCCAGGACCGCCCTGTCGGCCTCAGTTCTCTGCAGAATCTGTGATATTAACCACTGAATTTTATTGGTTTTAATAATTAGGAATCCAGTTGGACTACTCTTTCTGCTAAATTAGCTGTGTACCAGAGGAAAATGTAATGAGTAACAGAAAATGATAGTTATACTGGGTAGTAACACTTTATATTTAGTTATGTTACTTTGTGTAAATCTAATTTCTCTGGTCATGGTTTCTTGATTTATGAAATAGGAACAATGATATATATCTTCCACAAGGTGATTTTAAAGATTCAATAAGATAACTTAAAGCTAAGTGTTTATAATCTGCAAAGAAATTTCTGTAAAACAAAAGTTATTACAAAACTCAAGATAAGGGGTGTCTGGGTGGCTCAGTGGGTTAAGCCTCTGCCTTCGGCTCAGGTCATGATCTCAGGGTCCTGGGATCGGGCCCCACGTTGGGCTCTCTGCTCAGTGGGGAGCCAGCTCCCCCCTCTCTCTCTGCCTGCCTACCTGCCTACTGGTGATCTCTCTTTCTCTGTCAAATAAATAAATAAAATCTTAAAAAAAAAACAAAACTCAAGATGATTGCAACTTGTTTCTCCTGCACTTAAAATGTGCATGTTTTTGTTGCTCTGTTGGTGTCGGTGGTAGAAGTCCGTGAAAACCCCAGAAAGAAGTAAAGATGAAATGACTTTAAAAACTTGTGGATCCTTCGGAGTTGCTAGATCATTATTGAATTTGTATTTTGTAAGAGAAACTGAACTATAATAAGTATTTTAACCATTTGCCTTGGCTCAAATAATTGATTTGACCCATTTCTATTTATAAAATCTTATTGTTATATACTTGATAACTATAGAAATTTTGGAAGGCCTACCACCAGCAATTTCACCAGAAGGCCTTGTGGTAGCAATTCAAACACAAATCTCATTCAAGCATTTATTTAGTGCCCAGTATATGCCTGACCTTTTTTTCTAAGTATTGTGACATACAAGTGAATAAAACAAGTGAACTCCCTCAAGCATTAATCATGGTTGCAGACAGATATTTAAACTTTTTATAATAGTCAGTGGGGTAAGTGTGATGATAGGTGGGTGCAATCAGAGGAAAGAGCAGAATCTTTAAACCAGTCTTCTTAGAGGAGGTGATACTTGATCTGAGATTCAGAGAAGAGTAAGACTTAGCATGTCAGTGGTGGTAGAGAGAAGGTGTCCTGTTGAAGGACTTCCACAATAAACTGGAGATAACAACTATCATGTTGGTTTAAGGAACTGGAGTATTTAGCATGCCTGGAATGAGAGATTCATAATAGGGAACAGGAAGAAACAAGGCAGGTCTAGATTATCTAGAGCCCTGAAGACTTACCTAGACTGTTAGAACTTGATCATAATAGCTTTGGGGACCATTGAAAAAATTTATAACTGTTGCATTACCAGATTTGAAATTTGGAAATATCACTCTGACAGTATAAAAGGAAAGCCACCCATCCAGGAGTTAGGAGTAATAGGCTGCGATGAGAGCTTGGGAAGAAGAAGAAGAGTAGAGATGTGAAAGATGGAATCTTTTTGATTTTGTGATGACTCTATTAAAGATTTCTTCATTTCTCATCTGGGCAATTGGGAATGGATGGTGGGATCATTAGCTACGATAGGGAACACAAGAGGAGAGAAGCGGGAATACTCAGGAAAATTTGTGTCTAGAATTTAAGATTGTAGTTTGGAGTTTAGATATAGGTTTGAGAGTGTTTTCTGGCATATGTGACTGGTCTTCATCTGGATAAGGAGAAATCCCCTCAAACATTAGATGCTCCTTACTTCACCTCCTTTATCCTCAAGTGGACATTCTCCTCTAGTCACATTTCTGATCTTTCTAGAGCATTCAACATCAGCCGTATTCTCGCTTGAGGAGAAAATCAAGGCAACTACCAAATAAGCCAATATTTCTCCAATTCTAAAAGACTGATCTGGTCCTTGTGAAGATATGTTTCATTGGCCAACCATCGGCAAGGTTCCAGATAAGAGGACTTAGGTCTCTGGTCTTAGCTGGTATCATAAACAGAATCAGAAGCAGTTTAGATGTAACATAATTAAAGTGAGGTGGGTGTAAGGCAGAAGCAGAGTTCTGTGTTGACTGTAGTTATAGATAGAGCAGAGGAGATACTAGAATCTGGAAAGACCTATGTGGTGGCTATGGAATCGCAACTCTCACCTGTCGAGATACATAACATACTCAGAAAAAGTGCCTGACATAACCCAAAGATTATGCACAATGTTTGCTTGAATATCAAATTGCTTCTTTGTAAAAAGTAAGTGAGAAATATCCTATAGAGAGGGAGAGTTGAGGTTTTAATTTTCCTTCAGACACAGAATGAAATGAGGAATAAAGTTTCAAATAGATAAGTAGAATTTTTCTGTGGTTTAATAGTTCCCATGTTCTCAGAGAGGACGTAAAGGTTTCTACATGAACAGTAAATCTTAATCTTTCCTGACTAGCTGGGTCCAAAACTTCTGTGAGTGAGCCAGCAGGTAATGGGTTAAAAGTTTTGAAGAAAAAATGAAATTTAAAACACTTGCTGAGGAGCATGGAAAAGATGAGTATGAATAGCTGGAAGAGCTTCTGGGGTTATTAATGTATGAGGTTGGAAATTATTAATACTGGCTCTCATCATCAAGATCACCGAATGAAATTCTTTAGCAGTGTTCAGTAGTCTGGGAGATAGAGAAGACAAGTTAGGCAATTAGATTTACCTATGTCTAAACTATTCCAGGGCAGATGAGGCAGAAAAACAAGAAAGCAAGAAAACAAGCGTTTAGGGTAAGGATGAGGAAGTGTTTATGTGACAGTCCTAAGCCAATGGGATGGAAAGGGAAGGAAATAAGCCTGGAAAATGTAGCTAATGAGGAAGCATTGATGGGTGCCACAGGCAGACCATTTGTATGATGACAAGAAATAAAGAGAGTTGGAATGATGAGTTTGTTTTGGAAGAGTGTAATATTGGAAATTAACTAATACTACCTGGGATTTTACAAAAATATCACCAAGGTTTATAGAAACTGATTATGTGAAGATAAAAAAAATCGCTGAATGGAGGAGGTCAAGAAGCACTTTGTCTACGATTGTAGAACCATCAAAATAGACATGGATGTCAAGATAATGTCAAGTCTAAGGATCTTTCTTCATTGAAGACCACATATCTACTGCTAAAAATTCATTAGTGAATGTGGAGAAGGAAGTTGAATGTAAGTAGAGGACAGGGATGAGGAGTCCCAAGGAGATATAATTATTCAAGGGAGTCAGATTCGTAATGCCTTACAAGTAGCAATGCATAACAAGAAATTATTGAATAATTTTCACACACTTCCTGGTCTCCACACCTGCTCTCTCCTCGTAGTCTTAGGGGAATATGGAGTTGGAGAGTCTGCAGCCTCTACTTGAGTGGACCAAAAGCAAATGCAAAAAGTCTTAAGGAGAAACAATCCTTATCTTACCTTATCTTAAGGAAAAATAGAGGGAAATGTGAACTTTCCTTATGTTAAGGAAATATAGAGGGAAATATGTACTTAACAATGGTTTTAGGTAGAGGGAACCTTTCGTGAGCAAATTGAGGGTGATGATAGATATATAGAGTTTACATTTGAACATGTGTTCCAGAGAGCATCCTTAAAAGTAACAGCAAGGAGAGACTCAAAGTGATGATGAGTTGAATGAAATGGGGTTTGCCTGAGAGTTTGGCAGGGAATGGAGTACAAAAAGACTTGAATTTTGAATAGAAGCCAACAATGCCAGTGATGTGAGAAATAATGGCATTCAACGGTCTAAAGATTTGGAATGAACTCTGATACATAATTGTTTTTGAGGCAGCAGAACAAAGGGCCCAAGGAAAGATCTTATTCTGTATGTGGTCTGATCAGGAGTTTGTAGCTTTTGCTCATTATTACAAATAGAACCTTGATAAAATGATGTTTTTTGACTTGGCAAAGCTCAAAATTGTGTATAAAGAATAATGTAGTCAGAATCCAGTCAGGATGTTGTCACCAATCCCTTAAGACCCATTGGATCTAATGGGTTCAAATATTTGCCAAATAGCCAATAGTGCTCATCTGTATTCATTTTCTCTTCTTCCTGATCACACGTCCAGACTACATTATCCAGTCTTCCTACAGTTAGATCCACACCTAACTCCTATGATGGAGTTCTACCCATAGGATTGATAGGAATGATACATATCACTTATGGGCCTATCCCACAAAACCCTCCGCAAGCCCCTTTCCCTAATGCCTTTCTGAATGGGGCGGTGTCTGAGGACCTGTAGGAATCACAAGATGAGAAGAATTTAGAGCAGAGGATGTTTCCTTCACTGCCTCCAGTGACCCATATTACAATGGGACAAAAAAAAATCTTTATGGTATTAAACTAGTAAGAATTGGGGATTATTTATCATAGCAGTGGCCTTATCTACCTGATACAATATCTGTGGAAGACATCTTTGCTGTATGAGCTGATGGCAAATTCCATAGAGTTTTGGAGCAAAGGCATATTTTCTCAGCAAATAATTTTTTATTTTGGGGAGGAGACCCTAACTTCTTATTGTAACCTCATAGAGACTAAACATAGGATTACTGTGCTATCACAATTACAATATCTTCATCATCAATTCAACCTCATCTGATTGGCTGAGCCATGAAGTCAAGTGTTTCTTTGGGCATTGCCTCATCAAATGGAAGTTGAATTTACAGGTTAGGATCCAAGCATGTACCCACAATGCCTCCTTCTAAAATACTGCTACTTCTCTCTCAAAATACTATGATGGCCCTAAGAGCAGTTTCCTATAAACAAATGACAGTAGAGAGAAAAAGAGCCTTGTTTAAGATGCCTATGCATGGTATGCTGGCACCAGCCTTACAACCTGCTGCACAGGTGGCCCTGAGGGACAATCGGGGAACAGAAATCCTCTCGGTGGGTAGAATTTTGCATAATAATTACTGTATTTGAAGTTCACAGATAAATCAGCTCTGTACATTCTCTACATTATGAATAGTCTTTAAATATTAATTAGATAATATCACTTGCTTGATTCAAGTCCTTCTGTAGCTTACTATTATATTTTGTATTATTTTATATTTCTAACTTTGGTCTACCAGGCCCTATGTGGTGTGTTCCCTGTTTTACACTAGAACTTCAATGTAGATGGTCCTTTGTTTTGCCCCTCTAGTTACTGGCCTTATTTTAATTCCTAAGCGTCAAACTCTTGGCTCTGTATAGACTGTCACCTCTGCTAATTCACAACTTGGCTGGCTTTCTCATTTTTTGGATTTTAGCTTAAATTTGGTCTCTTTGGATGGGCTTTCACTAATGTTACAACAAAAATTAAGCTTCCTCTCTTTTTTTCTTTTCTTCCTCTACCCTTTCCTTCCTTCCTCTACCTTTTCCAACTTTTCTTCTGCATATTGCTCTTTTCCTTTATAAAAGGTATCTGTATTTATGTAATTGCTTATATATTATTTTACTAAGAGGCACCTGGGAAAGTCAGTCAGTTAAGCATCTGACTCTTGATTTGGGCTCAGTTCATGATCTTGGGATCATGAGATGGACCCCGTGTCTGACTCTATTCTCGGAGGGAGTCTACTTGAGAGTCTCTCTCTCGCTCTGCCTCTCCTGCCACTTGGGCATGCTATCTCTCTAAATAAGTAAATAAATAAAATCTTAAAAAAAGTTTTCATCTTCATTGTATTCTAAATTTGGTAAAAGTGAAGAGCCCATCCATTTTGTTTGCCATCAAATATAGGACAGCTAGCAACAACTCCTGGCTCACAGTGGATGGATGAGAAATGTTTGGATTCATGTGGGCCTCTCAGCTGAATACAACCCTGCCAGGAAATTCATTAGATTTTTGAGCCATGGCAAAGAAGAAAACCAGGAGGCAGGTAGGGCAAATTTAGTAATCCTGTGAGGAACAGGAAGAGGGAGGTACAATATAGATATGCAGGATGGTGGAATAAGATAGGTCTTGTGGATATTAGAGTTCAGCCAAAAGATGAACGGAAACTTGCCCAGAACCTCTGGTGGCATTCTCTAAGAGAAAATCTATTCTATGCTGACTGGCAGTTTACATTTCTTCCTTTCCTTTTCTTTTTTCTTTTTCTTTTCTCATTATTTTCTTTACTTTTCCCCCCAAAAATAAAACAGAACAAATCAGACAAACAAAACTCTAATCTTCCAAGATTTGGGGCTAAAATATTGAGGACAATAAAGGTCATATATAGTGAGTGAAATTTCCAGAAGCCTCTTAATTCATTCATTAAAGAAAAAACAGTATCTACATTGCTGTTCATTAACAAAATAAAGATTAATTTTCCACATGAAATATTTAAATTTTACTGCCAAATTATTGTAATGATGCTTTTCTCAGCTGAGACAATCTGGGAAATACAGCTTCTAATAAAAACTCCTTTAAATATCGAGAGGGAAAATTCCAGATTTCCAACAGGAGTGCATCCCTAAATATGATTAAACATTAATATCAAAGGAACACACACCCATTTATAAAAAGCAGACCATCAAAGGTCACATTTTTGAAGGTAGAAGATTAAGGAAACAGATATCCCGGAGGATGACTGAATGTTACTGCTAACTTCAAAATACTCTTGGTTTCAGTTATTTTTTCAAGATGTCAAAAAATCCTGTAGTCATTCCAGTCATTTCATGCCTAAAGTTTTCCCCAAGGAAATGTGATATTTTTCAGGAAAATGTTACGAAAGGAATGAAGGACGATTGTATTAAACATCTGCAGAAGATCTGTAAGATTAAACAAGACTTGGTTGTTTCATGGTATGTTTATTCCTTTCTCCTCCTCGCTTGTAGAGTTCCTTGTGACACAAGAATTTTCTTTACTAAAAAAAAAAAAAAAGAATGCTCTGAAGTATATGTAGTATATGTATCTTCAGAAATTACACCTGTTTAAATATTCAAATGTGACCCCCAGAAAAAAATATCTATTGCTTAAACCAATGGTGGGTGTATTGAATAGTGTGATTAGCTGAAAGCAACAAAAATAAACTAATTTAAGTAATAAAGCAATTTATTAGGAAATCAACAGCAGCTCTTCAAGTCTCCAAGAGGATCAGCAAACTGGTTTGGGCAAGGCAGCCAGGAACAATACCTCAAATCATGCCCTAAAACTATATATAAACTCTCACTGTGAGACACAACCAGAGTAGCCAGTATCATCAATATCATTGCTGGACATTTCTGCCTCTGAAAATTGATGCAGGTGATAATTCTTCTGCATTTCCACTTCACCATCCAAAACCAACCACAGCGGATTCTATGTGGACCATTTTCCTGTCTTTCTATCTCAAAGTTCAAAATTCAGGAAAGGTGCTTATGATTGGAGAAACCTAGGTCTTGCATCTGTGCCCTACCTTCAAGGGAGGCTGACATTCTCCAAGTCTACATTGGGAGATAGTCTTTTCTATAAGCTAGGCATTTATCTTGGACATAGAAAAGATGATTGGTTCATGGATAGCCTAAAGGAATAAAAATATCTGGTGCTATGGATATTAGTTTCATTAGACATGGGTTTTGGTATAAAATAATGTGTAATTTTTAAGTAGTTAGTATAACCAAAATGTGTTTCTGGGTTTAAACCAAATCTTGAGCATTTAAACTCATCAAACTCAAGTATTCTGTGTGCGTGTGTGTGTGTGTGCAAATGCGTGCCCTTCGATGGGATAATATTTTGTCTTTTTTTCTGCCTTACATTGTATTGAAATAGTCCAATGAGATGTACGTGAAAAGAATTTGAAAATGCAGAGCAAAGGAATTTAAAGTCAAATAAGATCAGATTCAAATCTGCACTCCACCTCTTACTTGATGTATGACCTTAGACTTGTTATTTAAATTATCCAAGCTTTACTTTCCTAGTATGTTAAAAGGGGCTAAAAATGCCAACTTTTCAGAGTTCTCAAAGAGTTTAAATTGGATAAAATGGTTAAGAACTCATAACATAACTTAGGCCTAAAAAATATTCAACACACAACAAACCCAGCAAGGAATTGTGGGCGCATCAAAGTATCAGATGGTTTGTCGTTTAGTAAAAATTGTTGTATACAAGATAGACACACACGTATTTCTATATCTTCCTGAGGCTACATACATATGTGCACATCTTTCGAAGTTTTAAAGTCTTTTTACTCTAAGGAATAATATAACATATTCATCTAAATCAGATTATGAAAAGAGGAAAGTTTCTTGACATCTGTTGGAAATATCAGTGCAGAGATGTTTGAACTGGTCAGCCCTATAATATTTCTTTTGCTCTGGATGTGATATTGTGCATGTGGCATTTTGTCTGTGTGCTATAACAAGCTTTCTTTCTGATTGGGATTTGCAAATGTTTCCAGGAGCTGATCACACTTGTTAAAACAAAGCAGGAAATTCCTCTTAGATGAAAGAGTATATTACCTTTAGAATGGGTGAGATTATGTACTAAGCCCTTAGAAGTGAACTGCTAGAAAGGGCTATGACTTGGAGAGGATAACTACATGATGACATCTGTTGCCCCGTGACACCTTTGTGCTCAAATGAGTTTGGGCCCAACAATCTTGCGATATTTTTCCTATCTGGGAAAAATGCCATCCCTTTTCATGCTTCAATGCAGCAAAGTTTGAGATAAAAGAATATTAATCTCCCTCTTTATTCAACAGCATTTACTGAACTCTACTATATTCTGGTCATTATTGGCTCTAGAAATAAACTGAAAATTAAATGAGACATTTAATTTTTACATTCTTTTACATTCTAGTAGAATAAAACAAATTTTTTAACAATTATAATACAAGATGACAATTGTTATAATTGAGGTAGATAAAGCAGGGAAAATAATCCACATGTTCTTTGAGGAAGTCAAAGGAGCTAAGACTTCAATGATACATAGAGACATGCTTGGAGAAAATGGGCAAAGGAGAACAATGCAGGCCGAGGACATTTAGATAAAAATATCCCAGGGGTTTGGAGTCAACATAGGTCTGGTTCAGAGTAGGGCCAGTAATCTGGTGTGGTCATATGAGGTAAGCAGTGGGAGATGATATGGGGTCAGAACACAATGGGCATTATATGACTGCTAAGGATTGCTAAATTTTATCCTGGGAAAGAGTATTATTGCCTTTGGCTAGCTCCGTTAAACCAAATGGTTTAGCACTACATTGGGTAATAAAAGGAGGATTAACTCACTGTGAAATTTTGATGTACGCCTTACTAAGTGTCAGGTACTGATTTGAAATTTAATTCTTACAAGCCCATTTTTGGGGTAACTAAGATTATTGTCTGCCATCTTGGTTAATCTCCCATCCCAGAGTCAGATATCCAGAGAGCAGCAAAGCAAGGCTCAATCCCAGGAAGTTTGGGTCCCAGTGGCCACCCACTTTAACCTCTGGTGTCCTGCCTCTCCAGACAGGTCTTCTATTCCTTTCATCCTTAGTCAATATAGTAGACTGTATTGTTTAATGATAAGTCATTCGTATTTGCCGATGGATCCAGATCTTTCAAAGTTCAGAGGCTTAATGGATATGAGTTAAATGTCACATGTTAAAACAGAAAGCTGTCTTCTTAGGACTCTTCAAAAGTAACACCTGAAATAAGAGAGGATTCAGGAAAATCCTCATCCTTATCCTGGGTATTGAAAACTGAAGGTGGGAGGGGCGCCTGGGTGGCTCAGTCTGTTAAGCATCCACCTTTGGCTCAGGTCAGGATCCCAGGGTCCTGGAATTGAGTCCCACACTGGGCTCCCCGCTCAGTGGGGAGTCTGCTTCTCCCTCACCCTCTGCCCCTGCTCTCTCTCTCTTGTGCACTCACTCTCTCTAATAAATATATAAAATCTTAAAAAAAAAAAAAAAAGAGAGAGAAAAAAAACCGAAGCTGGAAAACAAGAGCCATTTGTGTTTGTTGGCCAAAGGCTGTCAGCATGTGACCTCAGAGCTGTCAATGGCTGTCTCCACCATTCAGAGAAGCATGAGAGCAGAGGCCCAACCAGAAGAGAGATAACCAGCGAGATTTAGAGAGAGAGGGGACTGACTGTGTTCTAGACCTAAGTCCTTGTGCCTTAGTTAGAGAATCCTTTGCCTTTCTAATATCTGGTGATGTCAAGCACCCTTTTCTTGACTGAGCTATTTAGACAGGATATTTGTGACATCAACTCTGAGTATATGACAGCATATGTTCTTCATTTTTAGAATAGTTTAGTTCTTAAAATGTAAAATTTCATCGCATAAACCGATGCAATACCATTAATAATACCTAAATGTGATGATATAAAATGACTCTACTCCAAACTATCTTCTTTCTTCAATCTCGTACAAGTAAATTTTTACATTATTGGCATTTAACCATCCAATGCCATCCAATATTGGCACTTAACCATCTTTCCTTCTGGATCCATAACAAGTGACAATGTGAAAAAAAGATAACAGGTATATGACTCAGAAAGAGAATAAGGGAAATAGTCTCTATAAGACAGTGTATGACCCCTTTTTAAATAATAATTCTCTTTTGAGACTTTTAGCAAATTTCAACTGATAGGCAAATTAGGCTTTTAGAGAAATTTTAGGAGACTCTTGTCTGAGTGTGATATTAAAAAGATATAATGACTGTAATGCATTAACCCATCGGAATGGATACTGGCCTTCAACAACTGGTATATAGTCGTACTGGTGTGGTGAGTATTTACTGAACACAGGCTGGTCCTCATTCCAGGCTCTAACTCTGCCCTGAAGCATTATTTTGCTCCTTTGTCCATCCCTATATTCTCCATCATTACCCTAAAAGACCCACCACGCACGCACACACACACACACACACACACACACACACACACACCATTGACTTTAGCAGGAATTCTGGATTTTCATTGAAAGCAGAATTGGGCCCATGGGCTTAACAAACACATGTTTTTCCTATTAAGGTGAGGGCGGCTTGTTTTAAAATTTAAACAAGGGCTCTGTTTTGTATGACTATCATTTGACTATTTTCTGGCATTTTAATAACCTTTATTTATGGAATTCTTTTCCTATTACAACTTCTTCTGTGTCTTGAGAAAATGTTAAATTTCAATGTTCAAAAGAAAACCCATTTGACCTCAGTAACACTTTTTTCCCACAGGGAGTTCAAAGTGCATTGGCCTTTGTGCTTTGTGTTTGAAGGTGCTGCTTGTGCCAATTTTAGGTTGTGTGCTTGGTCTGCTCACAGGCAGGAAGACTTATGTATGGATCATCGGAGGCAGGGGTAACTTGGATATCTCACCTTTGACCCTGGGACCAAGAAGCCCCCACAGTGAGGGCCAGTTTAGTGAGAAATGTAGTGACTGTGTGGGTCTTTAGTCGTTACATCAACACGTAGCTCAGAGGTTCATGCTCTTCCTCCTTAAATCTCGTTCTACTCTCGACTGTTAATACAGAGAATTTTAGCATACATATAATTATGATGAAAAGGTTGAAGCACAGACAGAATTTTGAGGAAAGACCTCAAAGTGGAGGGGCATTCCTTTTGGACTGGGAGAAAGGCATCTCACAGGAATTGGGTAATACGAGAGGGAAAAGTCTGGAATTGTGCAAGTAAAGGTGCAAGTAAAGGCAAAAGGACAAACTGTGTAGATCAGCTAGGGCAGTAGAAAGGAAATAGGATGATATCATACGAGGAGGACAAAGTTGCCAGGAAAGATATCCTGAAATTCTTCCCTTCCATAGCAAGGAATCTCTCTAGCTATTCAGGCTGCTAAAGAGAGAGACCAAGTCATTGGAATCTTTGACGGAAAGTCAGCAATTTGCTTACACTGATTCTGAGACTCACACTCAGAATTCTCCATTCTCCATTCTCCAAAGAACATTCTCCAACTCTGTGGAGGTCCAGCAGAGATCCACCATATGTTTTTCTGTTGTAATCTAGTAACGGGAATTTATTGAAATCTAGAAATCATGCTAGCCACTTTGATGGAAAAGAAATGCAGATTGTGTTATAAGTTCAGCATCATAGGACAATTACTATTTAAAAAGACAGCAACACAAAGCCTTCATTCATACAAGTTCTGATGTGATTACTCCACACGAGCACGGTAAATCAGGTCAGCAGTAATGAGGTTGCATCCCTCACTAATGTGCTGTAACACATGCTCAAAGCTTGCAGTTTTCACTAGTTAGGTTTGCATTTTCAAATGGCTCCAAAGATTTAAAAAATATTGTATTACTTCTTCCTTCGTAAAAGACTTTTAGGTTTGTAGAACTGGGAAAGTATGAACTATGGATAGAAAAGTATATATTTTTGTCTTTGAGGCTGGACTTATTGGGACCCTATAAAATATGTAGTTACTGTTATTAAAAAACCAAAGACCTAATGTGAGAAAGGAAAGGAAAAATGCTGAAAAATACAAAATTAAAGCTTTGACGAATCAGGCAGTTTGTCCCTCACATGCTTACATACTGGTAGGATACTGGGTTACACTGAACTTTAGACCAGGGGTCAGCAAACTATGGCCCATGGGTCAAATCCAGCCTGCCGTCTGTTTTTGTCAATAAAGTTTTACTAGAGAAAGCCACATTCATTGGTTTCTCACTACAATGGCAGAGTTGAACGAATGCTACAGAGACCATATGGCCTGGAAACCTAAACTATTTTTTCTCTGTCCATTTCCAGAAAGAGTATGCCAATACTTGCTTTAGACAGAGGCTGCAGGAGTACTTTGAGATATTCCTAAAGATTCATAAGCATAAGTTAGATTACAATGAACATGGTCTCCCCATGCTTTTTTAGGAAATATTGAGGTTAAGAAGAACTTCCAGGGTGGGTTTGAAGGCAAAAGGAAGAAAAGTGCACATTCCCAACAGAGCATGTGGAAGGGGCTGCTGCCCTCAGGGTCGTTATGATTCACTGACTGCATCTACACCAGCCTCAGATCTGTTTTCTGACCAGTTGGCAGCTCCTACCCTTCATTCCTGTCGTGTGAAACTTTAGCCACCTGGTCCCAAGAGCAGTGAGGGCCCCCCAAAGTGAGGGGCTCAAGCTGATTAGCCCAATTTGTTATACCCTGGATTTGGTTGTGAGAAGTCACACAAAACTGGGACATTGTGAAACATACGGCACTTACCGAATAGGGTGTGAAGTGTTAAAATACCCATCATGTGATGCACACAAAAGACATAAAATGTGTAACTTGATAGAGAAAGAGCCACCAGCTGGCATCATGAACCAAGAATGACCAAGAAGCGTTGGATTTGAGGTAGGCTCTGAGGAATGGTGATAAATGGAGAAGAGCGAGAAATGTCCCCCTGTGGAATCAGTGGAGATTTTCTCTTCTCTGCCTAGAGCAGAGCTAAGCAACAGCTGGCTGACTTCCTACAGAGAATGGCCTTTGTGCACAGGAACTGAAGACTCATTCCAGGCTTTATGTGCTAGGATTAAACTACCTCAGACCTTAAAGACACGGCATCCCTGAGCACAATTCTCACCATTGTTCATTCAGAAATTTTTATTTGTCTTATCAAATTTCTCCCCAGTGCTATCAGAGTGGAAAGCCACAGGAAATATTTTGCAATTTACACGTTGAGAAAGAAAGAAATGTGTATACATAAATCAATTTAAATGGAATTCACATGGAATGAATTTAGGAGAAATAGAAGTAAACTTACTTTCAAAGTAGGGGAAATTGGGGTGTGAGAATGATTTTCCAGAGTGACAATTAGTGCCAGATTAGTTACTGAATTCAAGCCTCTTGCCAGAGTGTGTAGTGCTAATATGTAGTCAATATGCACAGATGAGACTTTACTTTGTTAACATATTTTAAAGAAATTTTCCTTTTGGGTTGGTAAATAGTCATTGCCTTGAGTTTCAAAAATAACTGAGGTGATCACATTCCTATTTCACTCAGGAGAATCCCAGTTTGTACTTATTATCCTAGTGATATTAATAGGGTGTCCTTTATCACTCTCAAAACTGTTTTAGTTTGGGTGATAAGTTATATGGTTACTCTACCAAGGGTCCTCCACTGTATCCTCCCCTTGGATTTCCCTACAAATAGCAACAGGAGGGTTAATGGCAATGCAGACAGGCTGTGCAGAAGGGAGCATGGGCCAATAAGAAGGCTGGTAACCCTGCCTAATCAGTTAAGATGGGGAGCCTAACTTTGATGAGCTTAACCCAATCAAGTAAACCCTAGAAAGGGACTGGTTCTTCTGGAAGAAGGAGCTTTGAATCATGAGAGAGTCACCACAAAGATTTTCTGTTGCTTGCTTTAAAGAGGGAGACAACTCTGTGACCAGGGATGTAGGTATTCTCTAGGAGTCAAGCATAGTCCCCAGCCGTCAGCCAGCAAAGAAACATGAACCTCAGTCCATCCACCACAAGGAATTGATTTCTTCCAACCATCTGAATGGAGCTTATTAGTGAATTGTTCCCTAGAGGCTCCAGGCTAAAACTCAGTGTGGCCCATACCTTGATTTTAGTTTCTAAGACTTTACGTAGAGCATCCAGCCATACTGTGCCTGAGTTTTGACTTATAGAAGTCTGAGATATTAAGTGAATATTGTTTTAAACTGCTAAGTTTGTGGTAGTTTGTTACACAGCAAGCGACAATTATATCCACAGTCTAGCTCACATTTTTTTCTTATCCTTGTATAAGATCATATAATTTCCTTTACTTGGTCTCATTTAATTTCAAGTTTTGTATTAAGATGTGTGGCGGGTTGAAGAGTGTCTCCAAAAAATTCATATCTGCTCTTCTCATAAAAAAAGAGGGCACAGGGACACAGAGGAGAAGATGATGAGAATAGAGACTGAATGAAGTGTTTACAACCCAAAAAATATCAGAAGCTGGAAAAGACAAAGAAAGATTCTGTCCTAGAACTTTCAGAAGGAGCTGGGCCCTGCCAACATCTTGACTTCAGAACTGTGAAAGAATAGGTTTCTGAGGTTTTAAGCCACCCTATTTGTGGCACTTTATTATGACAGTGTTGAGAAACTAAGATAAGGTATACAATTTAAAAAATTTTGGACTCTCTCTGTCAAGCTCCTTGAGTTAAGTGTTGGGTCTATTTTTGCCCAGGATGGCATCTCCAGTGCCTTTCCCAATGCTTGGCATGGAAGAGATACTCAAAAAGTAAATTGCCATCTAATTAATGTGTATATGACTGTATGAATGGAAAATAACTAAAATACGTTTAGTTATGTGTATATGACTATATGAATGGAAAATAACTAAAAACTTTGCCCCCACTTCTCATTATTTAATTTTCCTTTTCAGCACACTAGGGAATAAATATCTCTAAAGAAATAAACCACACAAGTCCAATTTTGAGATCAGTCAGAATACTGTACATGCGGGGACTACAGACTCTCATAGCCTACTCTTGGATTATTCCCATTCAAGGCTAGATGTGGATTTTTACAAAAATGTACCTTCAGTCCTGGACATCAAATGTACTGTGGACTATTCAAGTGCCTGTGCAAATAGCTCAGCAGTGTTCAGACTCTGGTCTTGCACTCACCAGAAACTGTCCTTAACTAATGTAAGCAATCAGAGACAACAATGGGTATACACTGAGTAGATCACAGAACTGAAGGAAGAGTTGAGCATCTAGACATCTTAAAGGGCAGGAACCAAAGCCTCAAAGATACTTTGGATATCTTAGAAACAGGAGCTCATGGCCATCCCGTTACACTGGCTGATTCAACTCCAACCACCTCTTATACCTCAGAGCTAAAGATTACATTTCCCAAGACAGCAGATCTGATTGGCTAACTTGAGTCACCCTATGATCATGATTTCACCCAGTGGTCATGGTCCCATGATTGGCAGTTCCACTAAACCATGTTCCACAAATACAGATGGTACTGTTACCAGAAGACAGAGAAGGGAAGCTGGATGGACAACCAAGGCAACTTCTTCTATACTCTCCATGTCAGCTCAACCTCAAACTGCAATGACCTGATCAAAAGTTTGTTTTGTGATTTTTGCTTTTCTAGAGTCTACCTTCCCTTATGGTACCAGTGTTGTCTTATTCTTTGAGGAACCCTTTCTGCCTCCGTTTGGTGTAAATGGAGTTCCAGATTTGCATAGGAGACCCTATTAGGCCAATTCAAACCAAGGGGTGTCCAAGGATTTTTGTGTTGTTTGTTTTCTGAGAAAAAGTATTCTTTTTCTTCTGGAGGTTGCTAAGAATATAACTCTTGGGAGTCTCATTTCCATACAAAAGGAAGAGCCTAGAGGAGAGCAGCCAACATAGAGGAAATCAGAACTGAGGAGGAAGGGGAACAAAATTGAGCCATAATGATGTGATTTGTGTCCCAAATCTGACCCAAATTCTGGGCTTTTCAGTTGAATGAGGCTTCTTCCTTCTTCCCTCTTTCCCATCTGTTTTCCTCTCTTCCTTCTTTTTCCTTCCTCTTTCTGCTTCTTTTTCCGCTCTTCAGCCTCGAGCAAGTATGAATTGTAGTTTCTGTTACCTGCAACCCAAAGAATTCTGAGTGAGTTGGAGGACGGGAGAGGCAATTCCACTCATACACAGTGAGTCCCTCAACTGCTCTCTGTGGATGCTCACTCTGCTATGGTGCATATAGACAGCGCTGTCTTCCACCTTCTCGCCCCAACTCCGATTGATCGTGTCCAATACCTGGTGTCCTCTGATACGACCCCTTGATCTGTCTTCCTACTCTTTCTGTCCCTGCTTTGACAGTTTCTTTCACTCTCCCAAAAGCTGCAACTGTTTTTCACTGTTGCTCTGAAAGGTGGAACAGTGCAGAGAGGTGATATCCGTCAGCCTAGGAGCATTGTGAGATCAACTTGCCAAGTTGGTGAGACCCTGCACCTTGTTTCCCTCAGGGTGTGGAGCTTTGTGCAGGTCTAGTTTATTTTTTCTGGAAAGAAGTCAATGCAGAAAGGCACGTGTGCCTACCCTGAGTGCAGACAGCACCTGCCTGAAGAAGTCTGGGTTACAAGGAGGGCCTGCATGAGGACCCAGCGCCATCCATCACTTTTGCTACAAGTCCTAGCCTCTGCTTTGAGAAATGTGATTTGCCAAGCTAAGACCCTGATCTGAGCCATGGCTGAACTAGGAAAGACCAAGTTAGAAGTCAGGCTTCCCTATTTATCCTGAAGCAGCTGTTGGCTTGGATGTAATTTCTCACTGCCTACCTCTGACACAGCGTCCTGGTGACTGTTAGAATGGTGACTAAGTGGAGAGCAGCCATTTGATGATAAAGTAGAACATGGCTTTTATGGAACCTCAGTATATTGTTTCAGCAGACAGGTGGCCTTCCAAATCCGTTCTTATGGAGGTGGGATGCCATTCTCTGTGCAGTCACGAAAGTGGGAGTCTATCACTGCTGCACCATGTTCATGGCTTTTATTATGATCATGCCCTTTGTCTGAACTGATAGAAACATTTTGTTTGTAAGCCCAAATGACAGCAGTTGCTCTTTCATTTAAAAGAAAGCTTCACATTTCTATCAGTAAGTGGTTAAATCCCTCATGAAGAAATTCTGCAGTCATAAACAGAAGGCTCCTCAATGTTCACTTATTTATAATTTAGAAATTTATTCTTACAAAAGGTATTCTGGTAGAGCTCCCAGAAGAACATGGAGGGTGCTCTGAGGACACGTTAGAAGTCTCAGAGGGTATTTTGGAGAAGGCTTCTGGAGGAGAATGATTTAGGGAAAGGTAATAAAAGTCACCCAGGTGGAAAAAACAGCAAGGGCATTACAGACAAAGGGGATGCCAAAATAAACATGGTTTTTTCAAACATTCCCATAATATTCTTAAACTCATTCCTAAGAATGCAAGATGCAACAGAAAACTCCTTGATGAATTTTTTCATACAAGAATATTAGAAGCTGATATTAAATTTTCCATGACCACTTGCTATCACTTGGACACTCTAAAACAAATAAAGGAGAAAACACTGTCCTGTGTAGAACATGCCAATTACCCTTCATGTGAAGAGAGAATAGGACATGTCCATCTCTAGGGATGAGCCCGCAGATCTGTGCTCTCAGGTAAGGAAGCTCCCTGTCTTTCCAACCTGCACAATCTGGAGAGATCAGACCCAGATTTGACTTTCTACTAGCTCTGTAATCTTTGCAAATTGTTTAACTTATTTAAATGCATTTCTTCATCTGTAAAATGGAGCTAATTATTGGTTTCTCCTGAGTTCTTGCTACGGTCAAATGAGAAATTACATTTAAAGTCTTTGTCACTGCTTCTATAGAAAGAATAAAAATAACCCACTTCATCCTTAAATAAAATGAAAGAAAACAACCTGAAGGAAAGTATGGAAATGGTATAACACAGATAAAAGCCAAAATTGTGAATTAAACAGAAACCTGACTTGATAAATGCAAGATATTTTTATGTTGGAAAAAAATAAGATGACTATTCAAATTTACCAAAAACTAGAAAAAAAACACAAAAGACAATTTTATGTATTCAATGCTTTACAAGACTCATGCACTTTGATCTGGGATTTCCAATTCTAGAAAATTCTCACGAGGGAATAATCACAGAAGTGCATGAAGATTCAGAAATACATGTATTATTTATTTTAGTAAAACAATAGAAACAACAATCATTAATATGAAACTGATCAGATAAATTATGTAACTCATTAGGTAAGTAATGGTAAAGCCAAACAATCAAAATCTAAGCAGAATATTTATGGGTATAGGAAAGGACTCATTATATAACAAAGTGTAAAATTAAGCTAAAAAGTTATCTACTTAGGTACTAACTTGATTTTTAAAAATCAATATGAATTTGTAGCCATAGGGAATGGGTGTTGGGGGAAAGCTAATGATAAAGCCTAGGATATTCAGATACAATGGAGTGAAAGGATTATATAGTGAGTCTGATTTTCTTCTGTATATTAAAAAGAAAATACTAATTTTGTGCAACAAACCTATATTGCTCTAGTAACAGGAAAAACATACTAAAATTTGCCAGTTTTTTAAAGCCATACTTTAACATAGGAATAATTGAAAAATCTGTCTCCCTTTCCCCCTTCTCTTCCTTCCTTTCTCTTTTTCTTCTTTCCCTCTCTCCCCCTCTCCCTCCTGTAAGACTCTTTGCTAGATGGGGTAAAAGTCCAAAGATTCTTGCACAAACAGGCATTGACATGAAGAAACTTTTATGTACAAAAATGATAGTTTTTCGAAACTCCTCAAGGAGCTAAGGGAGGGGGGATGGGTTGAAAGTGTCTATCATTCCCAAGCAAACTTCTCACATTCATTTATTTCCTTTTATACTTTGCCCAAGTGAAACATCCCATCCCAAGGAGGGGCCTCACAACTATTCTCTCTTCCAGACTCACCTTAATCAAATACCTTTTTCTTCCTGTCCTGGCAGCATCAAATCATATTCACATGAACATAAATGCAACTTGCATGCATAACTGGTTAATTTTTTAAAAAGTCAGCTGCATATTTTAGTTCTCTTTTCATTTAGGAAATTTGGATGGAAAATTAAGCCCCTTCAGCAGTTTCCTGAAGCAGTCAGGAGAAAAGATCCAGTTTCTACAAAGTTGCATGAACTTCATCCAGTGGATTCATTTCTCTATACATACGCTTATTTCTTAAATTGGTTTGCATTTCACACTTCAAAGGTTTTTATTTCCTATCAGTTTTATTGCCTGTGCCTTACAGCAAGTGAGTCCAGCAAAGCAGTAAACACGGGGCAAGAGTTGAGCTCCTTGGGTCGGCGCAAGGAAAACACAGGATCTTCCCTTCCCGCACAGCAACATTCTCTTCTGTAAAAGGAGAAGTTTATTTGCGTAAATTCTCTCTTGGTTGTTCTGGAAGGATTAAATAGCCAATGTCTGGAAGCAACATGAGCAATTCTGAAAATAAGGCCCTGGGAATCTGTGATTTTCTTTCTCAGAAGGATTTATTGCTTCAGGATTGGAGCTTGCGTGTGTCGTGTGTACGGAGCTGGAAGTGACGTCCTTGGTCCAAGAAAGGAAACTATGTATGTGTAGTGCTTAGAATGTGCCAAGCGCCATTCTAAGGTCCTTACAAATTTTAACTCCTTGAATCCTTGCAGTGACCCTACGAAATAGGCACTGTTACTTCTTTTTTCAATTTATAAGGTAAGGAAACTGAAGCCCAGAGCACTTAAGTCATTTGCCCCAAATGTTTCACTTACTGACTGACAGAGCCAGGTTGTAAACTCAGGCTACCTGTCTCTAGATTCCATGTTTCTAAACCATGCTTCTAGGCTGTTTCAAAGGAAGTTTTGAGAACGGACTGAAAGTCACCACCATTTTATATCGTTGAGATTTGTTTGTTTTAAATATAATCTGACTAATGCTGCCCACTTCCTGATGTCTAGCTTATATTTATCCCACATGGGAAAGTGATTCCTGAACTTAACTTTCAAGGGTGAGTCTTCCACTTAAATGCTTTCCATGAACTCAAGAAACCCTTTTCGACACCCGTACTTGAATGTATTTGAACTTGTAGGTTGAGAACTGCCAAAGGAGGGAGAGGGAAGGTCCTCGTCCAGATCCACAGAGGAGGAAGGAGAGCTCAGAGCATGCTGCAGCTAAGTTCTTCTGAGGATTTTAAATCCACGAGCCCAGCAGATTCCCCACTGTGCTGACGGACAAGATTTGCGGGACTAGTGCCGCCTCAGTGTAACACCATCAGCTAGGCCCTCAGTGGCATTAGCTTGGCTGTAGATGACATTCAGTATTTGATCAAAATTGATGTAATGCAGCTGCAGTTCCAAATAACATTTGTTATATATATTTTTAAAATCTGTTTGCTGTTTTACCTAACATGCAACGTGGGCCCATTGTGGTGGCGATGCTGCTGCTGCTGCTGCTGATGACGATTTGCTTTGAACAAGTAATGCAAAAGGAAGTATTTGCTTTTTCAATTTAATAAAAGAAAAAATCCTGAACTGGAGGCTGCCATCAAGCCATCTCATTTCTTACTGAATACGGACACAAAATTAAATGCCACCAATCTCAAAATTGACTCTGGGGAACAGAATAAAGCCATCTCCTTGAAATAACCGCTACCTGTAAGAGCTATAATAAAACTTGTGAACATCGTCTCCGTCCTCCCTAAGTGACTTGGTATGATATTCTTAGTCTTGGTGGCACTCTACAATCAGAATTGTTCTATAATAAACTCTTTCCTGACAACCTCACACCACTCATTCAATAATTAATTTCATAATCCACTTAAGGGGCAGATGCATATTATTCCCTTTCTAATCCAAAGAAAAAAAATTGCCAATTACTGTATTTGAAAAGTGGTTGTTAGCGTGAAGGCTATAATAATGAATAATGATGACATAGACAATGTTAAAAACCAAACACAGAAGAGACAATAGAACAAAAGTGCTGTTTAAAAACTTCTACAGACGATGGATAATACTTATTTTTATTTTAAAATACTCGGTTACAGAATGCCTCTAACCAAATTCCTCCATTTCTTTCATATTTTTGGTAGAACAGTTGGCTTGTGTAGGCTGTCTACTAGGTGAAACCAAGAGATTTCAAATAAATTGACAAGGTGATATATACTTCCGCTATACCAACACTGCTGTTTAAGTACAGATTAGGCTTCTAAACAACACTCTTGCCTTCTCTTCTTGCTCTCCGGAGACACCGTCTTCAACATCTTGGAGCCAAGGGAGGCTGTGAAGTCCAGCCTGGGGATAGTGCTGTGCTTCTGCTTTCTGGGTATCAACCTTGTTTCCTTTTTGCTTCATATTTGCTCAATACCTCTTCAACAATTTCTTGTATCAATGCCCTTCTGTTTAAAGTACCTAAAATAGTTCCATTTTCCTGAATGGATCCAAAGCTTAATTTCAGCACACTCAGAAAATGAATCTTTCTTTGATTTTAATGATGTCACTTAGAAACTTTTCTTCCACTGGTGCATGCTTTTCGAAGGGGCTTTTAGAAATACGCTAAGAGCAACATAGAAGTTGTTATCAGGCAATGATTAATTAATTGCATTTATTCATCAAACATTTATTGATGTGCACAATATTGTATTTACTACAGACACCTAATATTTATTTCTAGATTTTACAGAACTTTCTTCTCTTATTTCTTACTTAGGTTTAACAAGATTATAAAATACGAATTTGATCAGAAGCAGAAATCAATGCTGATTTTTATTAAAACCCCTGGTTAACCAGGAAGAGTGTAACTCTGATCAATCTAAGCAAGACAGTTAAAAATTTGGAACGAAGGAGCTTGAAAAATACATAGCTAGAAAACTGCCAAGCATCTATAAACTTCTAAAGTACACCTTCAAAGAAAATAAACTTTAATTTTAAAACGAACTTCGCAATTTTCTAATAGTAATATGGTGTTTCTAGATGCAGAAAGTACTGCTTTCCCCTTCTGTAAGGCTCATATAAATCTTAACAAAAAGTGGAACTGGATGACGGTTGGCTTGGAGAATAAGAGAAGCAGACTCAGGTGCCCAGAGGCCGGTGAGGAGTCTACCTGAGTCAGTATTCTGGCCCTGCCATCATTACTTATGAGTTGTGCAGTGTAGATTTCCCTTTCGCAGGTGATGACTATGATTATAATAATAGAAAAAAAAACTCACAAGGTTACAGTGAAGATTACATCTAAAGTACTTAGAATAGCATCTGGGAAATAATAAACACTCAGTAAATGTTATTATTAACAATGGTTATTATGGCTGGTATGGTCAAGGGGCACAGGCAGCCTAGACACTAGTGAGTAATTTATCTCTGATCAGTATGCTCACCTCAAACCTCTTCCTCCCTCCCTTCCCTCCTTCCCTCTCTCCCGCACTTATCGCTCTCCCTCCTCCCTATCCTCCTCCATTCTCTCCATTCTTTCCATTCCTTCCTTTCCTTTCTTTCCTTCCCTCCCTCCCTCCCTCCTTCCTTTCTTCCCTTCCTCTCTCCCTCCCTCCCTCTTTCCTTCTTCTTTTCCTTCCTTCCTTCCTTCCTTCCTTCCTTCCTTCCTTCCTTCCTTCCTCACTCCCTCCCCCCAGTTACTCTCCCACTCTTTCTTTTTCTCTCTGTGAGTTTCCTTCTGTCTCTTTCCATTTGCTTTCACCTCTCTCTCTCCATTACTCTGCCTTCTCCATGCACTGACTTTCAATCTTCCCACTCCTGTTTTTCTCTACCACCTTCCTCCCATTCTCATCAATCTCATTAGTGTCTTTCCTTGATCTGGTATGATCTGCTTGAAATGCATGTTCCATCACTTACTCTTCTAAATAATCTAAAATGTTTATGTGTCTCTTTTACTTCTTTAAAAACAAAGCCCTCAAAATCAACTGAAATTATTTTACACATGCTACGTCATTGCCCTGGTTGGATATTTTTCTTTATGGGGCAGTAGCAAAGAAAGCTTTGTTCTCTTTCATCATAGTAAAGCATCAATGGCTTCCTACTCCAAAGAGAGTAAAGAGAGAAAAAGGGAGATGAAGAAGTTAGGGCTTCTACAGGGTCTAATAGATTAGCACCTGCGGTTTGAATGTCACTGAAACACAGGGTCAGGAAGTTGGGCAGCACGCAGGTCTGGGTCCACATGCTCCAACCACTGAAGGGCTGGCCAAGTAGAGGCTGGCCAGCAGCCACAGCCAGGCATGTGGCAGGGGAATTCCTGTCCCAGGAGGAAGAGAACCAGAGGCCCTCCCATGACCCTTCTTGGATATTATGAAGGTAACATTTCTATGTATTTTCGGTCAATATATCTGGAGTGATGTTTTTCTCTCTTCTTCCCTATATTTCAGAGTAACTAAGACCTTCAACAGGATTCAGGATGAGAGGACTAAGAGAAAGGTCAAGTACATTCTAAGTACTCATGATATCATCAGTGTTTGGGAAAGCATACATCGGTATGTATTCACTTCTTTAGTGGAAGGTCTAATATGATATGGAGACAGGAAACTTTGTATTAAGAAGTATTTATGTAAAGCTACTTTATGAGAAGGGATTATTTTTTCCATAAAATATTTTATCATTATTTCTATAGCATTTAATAATACACAAGCCTCTCTATATAAACAGAAGTGAAATTGAAATGGAAACAAAAGTTGGTTTTCCTTCCCCACTGAAAATTCAGCTTTCTACTTGGCACCTAGTTCATCTGCAGGTGTTACAAGATGGTGCAGCGTCTACCCGGGCCCCATGGTATGCTCAACAGAATTAAGAGGGAAGCCCGAAAAAGTGTCAGAGCTAAAATCACTAGCAGGATAACTGTGCATTAAAGTAAGTGTCTCTATGTCCTCATACATTATGTTTTCACCAGAATTCTTTTTCTTTTTCATTTTTTTTCTTTTTTTTTTTTTCACCAGAATTCTTAATAGAAAGAGTGATTAAAGGAGGTGGCTGCTAAGATGCTGTCTTCCAGAATACCTGGTCCTGGATTCTGCCATGTAGCTGACATTTACAGCGTTGCTCACAGCAACCTTCCATCCTTCCACGACTTTGCGTTTGTGGAACATATTTAGCTTCATACAGATCTTTTACATGTATCATGTTATTTTCCATTTGTGGGGTACTTTAGCATTTATGAACCCCCTTCACCTACAAGGTGGCATTTGAGCATCACAGCAATTGTGGTGCATTAAAGAGGGACCCACTGAAGACCAGAAATGATAAATCATCCCCAGATCACACAGGTAAGAGGTAACTCAATCTCCTAATAAGGGCACATTTGGAGACAGGGCTTCTGATTCCTTTTCTCACCAGAAACCATGAATCAGCATAAAAAATCTTGCAGGTGTGTGCAAAGAGGGAATAGCAGACAGAATCTGAAAAGAACCCAAATCGGAGTATAAAATTCCCCCATGTGAGGGGCAGCCCTTACTAAGGGTAGAGGTGTTGCCCTTTTCCATATTAAATCATTCCAGCTATATGAAATGCATCAAGATGATGCTAGCAGAGCACTGACTTGATTTAGAACTGAGCCACACACCTGTTCTTCTAAATATAAACAAATTTGCAACCTGAGCCATTGGCAGTCACTGGAGAGTAAGCAAGTGAGAGCTGGGACTGGGGCTTGCCTGCAGCCTGGCTCTGGGCTTGCAAATACACGAGGGCCAAGGAAGCACGATGCCAGGCAGGATATTTGGGATTGTGATCTGGTGGTCACGGTGACCTTTTATCTCACCGGAGGGATAATAATTAGCTTTATTATCCTGATTGTTATTTTTAAATGTGCTTAGTTTGTTCTTGTGGCTTGGCCTATACCCAGCTCGCTCCACACTCTCAGTCTTCTTGGTTTATATATATGAGCATTGCCTGAGTTGCCACGTTTGAAGAAAGGTTATTCTAAGGGAAGTTGTTTGCTGAGCTCCAGAACACTAAATTAAATCATGAGGTATTTTTATTGTCTATGTGAAGGCAATGCTGTTTTGGATTCTAGAGTTCCTGGCTATTCAAAGTATGTGACTACTCCTTGATATGATATGGTCATGCCTCTTTCCATTCTTGCTCAGAGGGAAAGAGGGCCATTCTGCGGTCATCAGAAACATCACAAATTATTCTTAACGGATGGAATATTAGAGGTGCTTGGATGTAAGGAGCCCAGCGACAGACATGTTATTATGCATATGGTGTAATATTCAGAACTGGGAGACTTTGATTGATCTCACAGGCCACAGCTCTTGAGATGGTCCAGATTATGATCATCAGTAAGTTCTGAAAGCATTATTTCTAGATGCCTTGAATCAGCAGAGAAATCTCTTAATTCTCTTTCAAAATTAACAGTTTAAAAATTTTTTTGTGCAATTGCAAAAGTCTTACATGTTGAATTTTTGAATATACAGAAAAGCCTCCAGGAAAACAAAAACTATTGCCATCTTCTGTTTGCTTATATGTTCCCCCCACCTCTGACCCAGTAATTTGATGAATTCTACTCAAATGTCTTCTAATGTGAATAAATATTTGAACTCAAGGGATAAATCTTACTTGTGTATGATGAAATGTTACATATTTGGGTGCAGATAAAGGTATAGAGACTGGTATATTAATGTAGCTTGATCCAGCTGTGGTGACCAGAGAGGTATAGTTCATTTCTGCAAAGAGTAGTTGGTGGACAGTCTTAGTTCCTGCACCTTGAAATCGACCTTAGTATTCAGGCTCTGGCTGCCTTCTCAGTCTGTTCTCAGCCAATGACTGAGCACAGCAGGAGGATTAGAATTGGGTCACTCTCCCTCGTTCCCATCCTCCACCAACAGGGTAAATCAAAACAGTATTGTAGCACAGGGGAATGGTGAAGCTTAATGCCACCATTAGTGACCTAAAAGATGCAGGAGCGGTGCTCCTCATCATCTCATTTAATTCACCAGTCTGGCCCCTGCAAAAAGTGGATTAATCCAAAAGAATGACTACAGACTGCCACAAGCAATCCACTGGCTCTGATCACAGCTGTTGTAGTAAATGTGGTCTCATTGCTAGAGTAGATTTATAAGGCCTTACGTACATGGCATGTGGCTATTGATTTGGTGAATGCATTCCACTTTATTCCAATCAAAAGATAGGGGCAGAGACAGCCCACATTCATGAGGAATGCATGAATGGGATTAGTTTTGCCTCATGGCTATGTTAACTCTCTCTCCCTCTTCCATAATACAATCCAAAGAGATCTTGACCATCTACATATCCTAATGAACATCACATTGCTAGTAAATATCAGTGAAATCATGTTGATGTGGCAGACCGAGCAAGAAGTTGTTAGTACGCTGGAGAACTTGGTGAGATCACATGTACTCTAGAAGCTGGGAATTAAATTCAGTGATGAATCAGGGACCCATCTCTCTAGTAAACATTTAGAAATCCAATTGTCAGTAGAGTTCCAGGACATAAACTTCAAAATAAAAGCCAAATGGCTACATCTTGCACTGCCTACTACTAAGAAAGCAGGGATCACAATTCCTTGTAAACTCCTTCAGGTTTTGGACGTGTCACCTGGTCCTAGTAATGCAGCTCTGTCCCCTGTGCTAGGTGACATGAAAGGCTTCCAACTCCGAGTGGGGCTTGCAGTAGGAAAGGACTCTATAGTAGGCTGGGCTGTAGTTTATGTTGTTCTGCTGTTTGGGCAATAGCACCTTGAAATTGACATTTGGGCAATAGCATCCGGCCAATTCTGTGTTGGAAGTATCAGTGATAGGAAAAGATAAAGTTTGGAACTAATAGCAAGCCTGACAGGGAGAATTACAGAGAAAATCCTGAAGTTCTAAAGCAAGTGTACTCCATTTGAGTGAGCATCAAATGCTTTTTGAAAAACAGATTTTGACATTTGGTTGGGCTCTGGTAGAGGCAGAACACTTCGCTATGGGACAACAAATGATCATGCATCTAGAACTACTTATTATGAGCTAGATCCTATTGGACCACCAAGTCATACAGTCAGCTGGGACAGCAGCCATCCATTGTAATGCAGATCATACATCAGGGATGGAACCCAAGCAGGACCAGACACTATGAGCAAGCAGCATGAGCAAGTAGCTCAGGCTCTCATATCTCCCACCAAAGTTGTATCAGCACCTGTTTCTCAGTTTGTCCCTCTGGCTACACTGCAGAGAGGGGTTCCTATGTGGCCAGCTGAAGGAGCAGAAAAAGCCCAAATGTGATTTGCAGTTGGGTGAGCTTGATAGGTTGGTGCAAACTAAAAACAAAAGGAGGGCTCGTTATTGCTACAATCAATCAGAAGTCACTTTGAGTGTCAGTTGAGAAAAAAAAAATTCTTTCCAAAGATGGAGCTGTGGGCAGTGCTTTCATGTAGAAGGAGAAGTAACTGATGGGGGAGAAGTAGCTAAAAGTGGTCAGAGCCTGTAAGGAAAAGGATGGGAAAATTGGAGACGAGGAGGTCTAGAGCAGAAGCATGTGGATGGACATATGTGAGTGGGCATGGGGTGTAATTTCTGTGTGCCTGTCACAAAGCACCGACCTCTGAAAAGGCACTGGAAAATGTAGGAGACAGATGATTCCTCCAGTTCATATTAGCCAATCTGCATCACGAGCTATCCTAGAACTGGCAAAGTGGCCATATGAACTGAGGGCTGCGATGGAAGCTATGCATAGACCCCTACTTCCTGTAGTTAATGCTACGTCTGCCTCTGAAGGTTCAACCTGTTAGGAACAGAGACCAATGCTGATACCCAGTTGGACACTTTTCTCCAAGAATCTCATTCACTACTTGGCAGCAAGTTGACTACCTTGGGTGTCTCCCATTTTGCAGGGCAGATCCTTGCAGGGACAAAGATCTATTTTGGTATGGGTTTGCCTTTTTCACCCAAAGAGCCTCATCTGACGCCACTTGTGGGGGCTCATGATTGTCTGATCTACAGACATAGGACGCCATGTAACATAGAATCCAAGCAGGACATGCACATCCCAGCAAAAAGGGTGTAGGAGTGAGCCTGTAGCTGTGGATTCATGGGTCACGTGGTATACCACCCGGGAAGAGGAAGTCTAATAGCACCTTAGACTACTCTACTGACGGCAGAGCTGAAATGTTAGCCTGCTTGCAGTTTTCCGCGAGGCCAAGTGCTACATTCCAGGCTGCACGTGCACTGAAGAGGAGACGTCTGTATGATGCTGTGTCCCTGCAAGGAAGAATATCAGTCCACAGACCAAAGGCGAGAAGCAGGAGCAGCTTGCTAGGGACACAACTAAGTTTCCATTTAAATATAAACAAATCACTGGCTCCCAGGGCATGGACTCGGTCTGCTCAGGGACCAGCAGGTAAAAAGAGGAGTTGCTTTCAGTCCATGGGCAACTAACCCTGACAAGCAGGAGAATGAAAGGTTGCTTTTACACAACGGAGAAACACGTATGGAACCCAGGTAAGCCACTCAGGCACCTCCCAGTGCTCCTTTGCTCGGCTGTAACCATGAACACATTTGTTGAGCAGCCCCAGGCTGACGATGGAATCACGACCAAGTGCTCGTACCCCAAGGAATAAAGGTTTGGATCACCCCACCAGGTAAACTATCAAGACCACCTGAGGTGATAGATGAGGCTGAGGGGAATTTTAAGTAGAGGGTGGAGAGGAAGAGAATGCGTAACAGAGGTGGCCCTGGGTCCAACCACAGAGATGGGGGCTGCATTTTATCCCACCGGCTTTCTTCTCCTATGTGCGTCCTCAGGAAGAGAGGCTGTAGGGACTGGGGACATGTTGCTCCCTGAATGAATGTGTGAAGTGGGTTCGTGAAATGAGATGGGTGTGCGATGATGTCGTTAGGTTGTGTCACTCAGATATCACTCTCAGAGAATCGGGTGGGTCCAGTGTGGATGGCTGACAGCCCCTGGTTGCTGCACCTTTGGACCCACCAGTGTTTAGGCCATGGCCATGCTCTCTTCAGCTTCTCCCAGCCAATAGCCGAGCAGGCAGGGGTGCTAGAGTCCAACTATTCCTGCCCCTCATGGGCGTCCTTTGCTTTCTTTGCTCTGGGGCTTCTCATCAGTCTGGCCAGGACTTTCTCTGAGCTGCTCTGCAATCTGAGTCTCATCCTACCAAAATCTCTTTGCTTCCTTACTGCTTCGAGTGCTGTATCAGCGGTGTAGACTGAAGGCTCTTCCTGTCCTCTCTGGACTCCTCCTCCCATTACCCTTCACGGGCATTTCTCCTAAGTCAACCCTTCATGTCTAATCACATCTTGGCGTCCCCTCTGCCAAGACCTGAAGTGACACCTGAGATTCAATGCTTTAATGCTGGCTTCTACACTTTCTCTGGCTCTCCCACTACCCTTCCCTCCCTCAGGTCTGCTTTCCTTCTGCCAGACTTTCATCCTCAGATTGGCTCTCTCCACCTGGTGGCATGGACAGCTGCAGGCAGGGCTGGCCTCAAGGGCACACAAACTGTGCAGTGGCACAGAGCCCCAAGCTTAGAAGGGCCCGGTGTTTGCTTTAATTCTCTGTTGTCACTGTATCCGTTTGCCAGGGCTGCCATAACAAAGTACCACCAACTAGGGGGCTTACACAATTAAAAATGTATTCTCTTACATTCTAGAGGCTGGAAGTGATCTCTTGTCCAAGATCAAAGTGTTGTCTAGGTTGTTTCCTTCTAAGGCTGGGAAGAAGGATCTGTTCCAGGGCTCTCTCCTAGCCTCTGCTGGTTCGCTGGCAATCCTTGGCGTTCCTTGGCCTGTAGACGCATCACCATGATCTCTGCCTTCATGTTCACATGGTGTTCTGGGTCTCTGTGTCCAAGTTTCCCCTTTTTACAAGGACACCAGTCATATTGAATTAGGGCCCACCCTAATGACCTCATCTTAACTACTTTTATCTGTAATGACCCTATTTCCAAACAAGATCATATTCTGAGATGCTGGGGATTAGGACTCTGATATATGAATTTGGGGGACACAATTCAACCCATAACAGTCATTATCTTGAAATTCCTAATGATTTTCATTTTGCACTGGTCTTCACAAATTATGCAGCCAGTCCTGGCTCTGGACTGCTAATTCCGGGCTTTAATTGGCCTTAACATCTTGGATCCCAGGAGACAGTGCTTTTTTTCCCTATAATTACAGCAAGTCTCCTTAGAAGGCTTGATTGGCTTCGGCTGATCATCTAGATGTTTCTAACCAGTTGTATGGCCACAAAGACCTGGGACTCTGGACAGCTAGGCCTGGGGCTTATGACTCCCCAATCACATCACCTGCTATGGGGAAAGGAGATGGCAGCATAGTCTTTGGCCCACTAGAGCATTCTTGTCAGGATTCGGGACCAGGTTTATGTTTGTTTTATAGAATAAGGTTTAGAGCTTTCCTATAATTCTTTGATCTGGAATGATTTATGTTGTTTAAGAATTATCTATGATTTGAGTATCTATAAAAAGGCATCAGTGAAGTCCTCTGTGTCTCATTTCAAAATATTTTTTTAAAAAATGTGATATATTTTTACATCATTACTCATCTCAGAGTTTTCTATTTTTTGAGTCAAAATCTAAAATTCACATTTTCCATAAAAAAATTTGCTAATTAATGAAATGGCCATTTTAACATTTTCTGTGTGTAGCTATTTATGCCTGTTATGGGCTGAATTGTGGTCTCTCAAAAATCCCTGTGTTGAAGTCCTAACTCCCAGTACCTTAGTGACTATTTTTGAAGATATGGTCTTTAAAAAGGTTATTAAAGGGAGGTCATTAGAGTAGGCTCTAATCCAGTGTGACCAATACATGTGGAAGAAGAGGAGGCAACATAGACATTTCTACCTACAGAGGGAAGACCATGTGAGGAAACAGAGAGAAGACGGTCATCTGCAAGTCTAAGAAAGACGCCTCCAAAGAAACCAATCCTGCCAACACCTTGATTCTGAACTTCTAGCTATTTAAGGCAGAATCTAGTTTCCTTAGCTATGGCAGTCCCTTATAAACAAAGACAATGCCTAAAGTTGTGCTTGCTTTTATTTTCTCACTTAAGTTTCTTTGACTTAACAATTTTTTTCCCCAGAAAATGTATTTGGTGGACAAAGCTCCTGAGACTTCCCATGTTTGATAATATCTGTTTCTCTTCTCTCGTCTTGCTATAAATTTCTTGTTTCATGGTCATTTTTCATCAAAACTCTGCGGACTTTATTTTATTGCCTTCTGTCATGTTGTGTTATGAAAAGAATTTTAATATAAAATGAATACTTTATCCTTTGTAGACAACCTCTTTATTATTCTCTCTGAATTCATTCAGAATGTTGTTTTCTTTATTTCTGAAATGAAAACCTATCATAAGAATATATAGCTTTTTTCATTTGTTTTGTCTGGCAATCACGGCCCCTTCAACCCCTAGCCTCAAACCTGTCTTCAGTTCGGGGTGAGTTCTCGCTGATAGTATTTTGAGTCTGCCTTTCATCTGCCTCCTGTTTTCTCTTGAAACTGCTGCTCCGTGTGTGTCCTGGTTCCCAGATACCTTTCTGTGTCCCATCTTTTATCATTTGCAGATCTTTATTCTCAACTCATGGTTATTGAGTGGTCTCTGAACAAACTCCCTTTATTTAATAAAAAAGTTCATCTCTTCTCTAATCAGCGAGAGTTTTCAGGATTCTCATGAAGGTGGTGTTGTCTTCATGGTGCTTGTAAATCTAGAAATCGGCATCCCTTCCGGATCTCCAATGACTGCCACTTCGTACTTGACAGTATTATAGATTCACAAGTGCAATATTCTCTTTAACTTTTCCTCAAATCGTTCTCCTTTCATTGCAGTAAATCCGGTAACACTGAGGAATATTTGCTTGATTTCTTGGATTGGCTCATCTCTTTTGAACTGAAGTCATCTTTTATGTGTTTGGTTATTTTTCTCTGCTCATCTTTACACGTCCAAGGTTGTCTAATGTCACAGATTTTGGTAAGTTTAATAAAGATTTTTTTGGTCCTTTGTTGGATCTTATAGGCTCAGATGAGGGAAAAGGAGTACTTTTATATTTATGATAATTGTATTCGCCAGACAGAAGCATGAAATGTGAGGGATAGTGTGGTAATGAGAGCTTAGCCCCTTTGTCAAGCAGTTTGTTTTGTTTCTTTTCCTTTCCTTTTATTTTATTTTTTTTTTCAGCTTTACTGCGGTATAATTGACAGATAAATTGTAAGGTATTTAAAGTGTATAATGTGATCATTTAATATACAGATATGTGGTGAAAAACTTCCCCCCAGCAAGTTAGCTAACATTTATACCTCACATTTTATGTTTTGTGGGTGTGTGAGAATGTTTCAGTTCTACTCTCCTAGAAAATTTCAATCATATAACAGTGTTAACCAACTATGGGCATCATGAAGTACATTAGATCCTCTGGCCTTATTCATTTCATACCTGAAAGTTTGGAACATCCTACCAACCTCTTCCTATTTTCCCCACCCCCAGCTGCTGGTGACCATTTTTCTATTCTGTTTCTGTGAATTTGATTTTTTCTTTTTTTTCTTTTTTTTAAAGATTCTATTACAAATGATACCATGCAGTATCTCTCTTTCTCTTTGTGGCTTATTTCACTTAACATAATGCCCACTAGGTTCATCTCTGTCGTCATGCATGATAGGATTGCCTTCTTTTTTAAGGCTGACTATATGCCACATTGTCTTTATCCATTCATTATACTGATAGACACTTAGTCTGTTTCCATGCATTGATTATAGCAAATAATGCTGTAATGAACATGGGTGCACAAATATCTCTCTGAGATAATGACTTTGCTTCCTTTGGATACCCAGAAGTGGGATTGTTAGATCATAAGGTAGTTCTATTTTTAATTTCTTGAGGAACCTCCATATTATTTTTGACAGTGGCTGTACCAGTTTACATTCCTACCAACTGTGCAAGGATTCCCCTTCTCCACATCCTCACCAACAGTTGTTATCTCTCTCTTTGTTTTTTTTTTAGAAAGAGAGAGAGCAAACACAAGCAGAAGGGGGAGAGAGTCAGAAGGAGAGGGAGAAAGAGAATCTTAAGCAGGCTCTACACCCAGCCACAGAGCCCAATGCAGGGCTCGATCCCACAACCCTGAGATCATGACCTACGCTGAAATCAGGGGTCAGATACTTAACTGACTGAGACATTCAGGTGCCCCATTATCTCTTGTCTTTTTGATAATAGCCATCCTAACATGTATGAAGTGATATCTCCCTGTAGTTTTGATTTGCATTTATTTGATAATTAGTGATGTTCAGTACCTTTTTTTTTAATTTTTTTAAAATTTTTTTAACTTTTTTTTTCGTACCTTTTTATGTACCCTTGGTCAGCCATGTGTTTTCTTTGGGGAAAAAAAAAATGTCTATTCTGTTCCACTGCCCATTTTTTAATTGAATTATTTGTTTTATTGCTATCGAGTTGTATGAGTTCCTTATACATTTTGAATATGAAGCTTTTATTGGATATGTGCTTTGCAAGTATTTCCTCCCTTATCATAGTTACCTTTTCATTTTGTTGATTATTTCCTTTGCTCTACAGAAGCTTTTTAGTTTGAGGCATTCCCACTTGCTTGTTTTGGCTTTTGTTGGCTGTGTTTCTGGTATCTTATCCAAGAAATTATTGCCAAGACCAGTATCAAGGAGCTTACCCTATTATTCTCTTCTAGGATTTTTGGTTTCAGATCTATGTTTAAATCTCTAATTCATTTCACATTGATTTTTATGTATGGTGCAAGATAGTAATCCGTTTTCATTCTTTTGCATGTGGCTGTCCAGTTTTCCCAACACTATTTATTAAAGAGACTATCCTTTCCCCTTTATATGTTATTGGCTATGTTGTTGTAAATTAATTGACCATACATACATGGGTTTATTTCTGGAATCTCTATTATGTTTTATTTTTTTTTGTTTTGTGTGTGAGAGAGAGAGAGAGAGAGAGAGAGAAAAGAGTGTGTGTGAGTGGGGGGGGAAGAGGGGTGACTGGGGGGGAGGGGCAGAGGGAGAGGGAGAGAGAGAATCTTAAGCAGGTTCTATGCCCAGAATGGAGCCCAATGCAGGGCTCAATCTCATGACCCTATGATCATGACCTGAGCCAAAATCAAAAGTCAAATGCTTAACCCTCTGAACCATCCAGTCTCCTATTATATTCTATTAACCTATTGTATCTTTATGCCAATTCCATACTGTTTTAATTACCATAGCTTTGTAATATGGTTTGAAACAGAGAAGTATGATGCCTCCGGCTTTATTTTTCTTTCCCTGTGGCTGTTTGGGATCTTTTACAGTTCCATACAAATTTTAGGATTTTTTTTTTTATTTCCAAAAAAATGTCATTGGAACTTTGATGGAAATTGCATTAAGTCTATAGACTACATTGGGTGGTATGGACAATTTGATAATATTAATTCTTCAAATGCATGAGCATGGAATATCTTGTCATATATTTGTGTATTTTTCAATTATTTTCATTAACGTCTTACAGTTTTTAGTGTACAGATCTTTCAACTTAGTTATATTTATTCCTAGGAATTTTATTCTTTGTGATGCAGTTGCAAATGGGAAAGTTGTCTTAGTTTTTCTTTCTGATAGTTTATTGTTGGTATATAGAAAGGCAAGTGATGTTTGTATATTGATATTGTATCTTGCTTCAGTCCAACTTTTTAAAATTTGTTTATTAATTCTCACAGTGTTCTGGTGCAGTCTTTAGGGTTTTCTACATATAGTGTCATGTCATCCACAAATACAGTTTTAATTCTGCCTTTTTGATTTTTTATTTATTTTTTCTGTCTTATTGCTCTGGCCAGAACTTTCCATACTATATTGAATAAAAGAGTTGAGGGAGGGCATCCTTATCTTGTTTCTGATCCTAGAGAAAAAGCTTTTGATGTTTCACCACTAAATATGAGGTTAATCAGGGGCTTTTCATATATGGTCTTTATTATGTTGAGATATGTTTCCTTTATACTCGGTTTGTTGTGAGTTTTTATTATGAAAGGATGCTGAATTTTTTCAAATGCTTTTATCAGCATCTATAGAGAAGATATGACTTTTATCCTTCATTTTGTTAATGTGGTGTAGACTTTTATTGATTTGTGGATGTCAAACCATCCTTGCATCCCTGAAATAAATCTCACTTGATTGTGTTGTATGATTCTTTTAATGTTGTTGAATTCAGGTTGCTAGTATTTTGTTGAGGATTTTTGCATCTATGTTTATCAGGGATATTGGCCTGTAGTTTTCTTTTCTTACACAGTCCTTGTTTGGCTTAGTGTCAGGGTAATGCTGGCCTCATAAAATAAGATTGGGAGTATTCCCTCTTTTTTAATTTTTTTGGAAGAGTTTGAAAAGAATTGGTATTAGTTCTCTTTAAGTATTGGGTAGAATTTGCCAGTGAAACCATCTGGTCCTGGACTTTTCTTGGGGCGGGGGTGGGAGAAGGTTGATGTTTTCAATTAACAGGCTCCTTACTAGTAACTGTTCAGATTTTTTATTTCTTCATAGTTCAGTCTTGGTAGGTTGTATGATTCTAGCAACTTATCTACTTCTTCTAGGTTGTCCAGTTTGTTGGCATTATAATAGTAATCTCTTATGATACTATGCATTTCTTGGGTATCAGTTGTAATTTCTTACCTTTCATTTATAATTTTGTTTATTTGGGTCCTCTTTCTTTTTCTTGGTAAGTCTAGCTAAAAATTCATCTATTTTTTTCTCTTTAAAAAAAACCCCAGCTGTTAGTTTCATTGATTTTTTTAGAAATGTTCTTTTAGACTTTATTTCATTTATTTCCACTCTATCATTGTTATTTCCTTACTGTGCTAACTTTGAGGTTAGTTTGTCCTTTTTTTTTTCTAGTTCCTTGAAGTGTAAAGTTAGACTGTTTATTTTAGATTTTGGTTTTTTCTTTTTACATTTTTCAGTGTTTTTGTTATTTTTTTATTTTATTACATTTTAGTTTTGTTAAAAACTAACAATAGTTTTTATATAGCAAGTATTTTGCTACTTTTACTTTTCTTTCTTATACATCCTGTTTTTTTCTGTAGTTAATAATTGCATTAAAAATTGAGATAATTATAGATTCCTATACAGTTGTAAGATAATATAGTAAAATCTTCTTTATATTTTGCCCAGTTTCCCCAAATGGTAACATTTTACAAAACTATGGTATAATATCACAACCAGAATATTGGCATTGATACAGTCTCTCTTATTCAGATTTCCCCAGTTTTATTTATGTGTGTGTGTGTGTGTGTGTGTGTGTGTGTGTGTGTTAAGTTCTATACAGTTTCAAAACCTGTGTAGGTTCATATGTTCACCACCACAGTCAATATTCTGAACATTTCTAATACCACAAATATGTTTTGTGTTGCTCTGTGATAACCATGTCTTTCTCTCTCTCCTTTAACTCTGTGCCTAACCCCTGATAACCCTAGTATTTTCTCCATTTCTGAAATTTTGTCCTTTCACAAATATTATATAAATGGAATCATACTGTAGGGAGATTTTAGGAATTGCTTTTGTTTGCTCATTACATTCCCTAGAGATTGACCTAGGTTGTTTTGTGTATCAATACTTTGTTTCTGTATATTGGTGACTAGTATTCTGTGGCGTAGACACACTGTTTGTTTAACCATTCACCACTGAAGTACATTTGGGTCACCTCCAGCTTGAGGCCACTGCAAATAAAGCTGTCATACACATAAACATTACTGTACAGGTTTTTGTGTGAACATAAAAGCTTTCATTTCTCTGGAATCAATGCCCAGGAATGTCACTGCTAGGTTGTATGGTAGTTTTATGTTTAGCTTTAAAATAAACTGTCTGACTCTTCCAGAATGGCTCTACCATTCTACAATCTTACCAGCAATGTGTGGGTGATCCAGTTTTCCAGTGTCTTCACTAGCATTTGTTGTCACTGCTTTTTATTTTAACCATTATCATAGGTGTATAGGGGTATCTCTCTGCATGAGGTCTTTTTTTTCTTTTCGTAGGTATTTATCACCAGAACTTTCTTTCCTGTAACAGTTTGTGCTTCATCCCATAAGATTTGGTATGTTGTGCTTCCATTTTCATTTGTCGCAAGATATTTTTTTGATTTTTCTTTTGATTTCTTCTTTGACCCATTGGTTTTTCAGGAGGATATTGTTTAATTTTTTACATATTTATGAATTTTCCAGTCTTCTTCTTGTGATTGATTTCCAGTTTTGTACTATTGTTGTTGGAAAAGATGATTGATACGATTTCAGTCTTAAATTTATTAAGGCTTGTTTCATGGTCTAACATGTGATCTACCCTGGACAATGTCCCATGTGCACTTGAGGAGGATGTGTATTCTGCTGCTATTGATGGAATGTTTTGTATGCGTCTGTTAGGTCCATCTGGTCTAACGAGTAGCCGAAGTCCAATGTTCCCTTATTTTTTGTTTGTTTGTCTGTTTCTTTATCTTGTTGAGATAATCGAATCAGAGAATTCTTCTATTCTCCATCACTTGACAACATGGTGGCATTACCTCCATTTTTTGGGCTAATAAATCAATCTGGGCTGAATTTACATGTGTTTGAATGAATATTTTTGAGGAACTGGTCTGTTTCTGTGGTACGTGTTTATTCTACTTACAGTTTCTATGATGCCACCTTCCCTACCCCATCCACAGCCCCACGGCTCTATCTCACAGGTGGTGTTTTCTTCTTCAAAGTTTGATATGCTGTTGGATTCAAGTCAGTGTGCTCCCTCTTACTTGTGTTTGGGGCTTTTCTTTAACATATAGTGAATGGTGTGTTGGCTAATCATCCCTTATTATGGATTTTTCAAATCCAAAGAAATCCTGTGTTGAAGAAACCCTTGTTTCTGGCCTATCGACAGCATCTTTCCCTGGTTTCTAAAACTTGTACAGAATTTCCCCAATTTTATATTGCTTTGGACTGTTTAAACACATGAGCTTAAGCTGTCAATAACAGTGTAACAAATCCTTAATGAATTTTATTTTGTGTGAAAATATTTATGACAAGAGTCACTTTCATCCTGGCAATAGTAAGCCTAAGAAATGCTTCTTCATTCTGTGATCACAGTAGGCATTACTGATAGTAAATGTGATGATTAAAAGGGCGTATGCTTTGGTTTTAGACTCACATACCTGTTTTGCAATTCTACTTACTGAGTCCTTTGCCAGCTGTGAGTCCTTAGGAAAATTATGAAGATTCTCAGAGCCTTGGGTCCACCCTCTAAAATCAGTAATAACAGTAATTGTTTTGCAGGATGTTTTTAGAAAGTTCACAATCATTGCAAATACACAATGATTGCTAGCTATGTGCTAGCCATTGCTGTAACATATACATGTGTTTATATACACATATAATGATCGATGTTGTGCATAATATGTTATACATAATCTAATGTTATAATATGTATGACAGGTATTATGTTCAACAGAATTTATTTTTCTATATTATGAGATATATAATCATTAAGCTTCACAAGAGCCCCCATAACGTAGGTACTATTTAAATCCCCATTTTATAGGTTATACAAATGAAGCATGGGAAGGTTAAAAGCATTAATTACACAGGAGTTAAGTTAGCACAACTATTGAGTCATGGAATCAAGATATAACCAAAACTAGTTGGCTCTTAAGCACCTACTTCAATCATCTAGCACAGTGTATCTACCTTACAAATAATATATGCTCCAAATAAGAAAGTAGTTTACATTCAAGTAAGTACCATTGAACTTACTTAAGAGTACCATTGTATAGCCAATGTGTTAATGTGCATAAACATATACACACAAACACACATATAAAAATAATACAAAATCTTATCTTTACAATATGCACACATTTAAAATAATCGATGAATAGTATAGATGCCAAAATGTTAACAGTAACTTTTTAAATTGATGATTAAAACATATGATACCATTTTTTAAATAAATCTTTTCTTTTGGAGCAATTATAAATATATAGAAAAATCACTAAAATAGTATAGAAAGTTTCCATATACACTGTATCAGTTTCCTCTATTATTAACATCCTACATTAGTCTAGCATGTTTGTCGCAATTTACAAACTGATGCTTATACAGTATTTTAAATAAAATCCACACTTTTTCTGGATTTCTTTAGTTTTTACCTCAGTTTTTTTTTTTTTTTCTGTTCCAATACTCCATATAGGCTATCTCATCAAACTTAATTATTGTGTGTTGTTAGCCTTCTCTTGGCGGTGAGAGTTTCTCAGACTTTCTTTGTTTTTGATGCCCTTGACAGTTTTGAGGAGCACTGGTCAGGTATTTTGTATAACTTTCCTCAATTGGGATTTATCTAACATTTTGCAGCACCATTTGTTGAAAAGATCCTACTTTCCTCATTGATTTGCCTTTATTTATTTTCTTTATTTCTTTATTTCTTATTTTTATGGATGAAGGATCCATATTTGTGTGTGTCTAATTCTGTGTGCTCTATTCTGTTTCATTACTCTGTATGTCTATCCTTTCATTAATACCACATTGTCTTGACTTTTATAGCTTTATAGTAAGTCTTGAAATTGTGTAGTGTGGGTCCTTCATTTTTGTTTTTCTTTAGTCTTGCATTGGCTATTCTGTTTTTGCCTTTTAATATAAACTTTAGAATCAGTTTGCCCATATATACAGGAGAGTTTACTGGTATTTTGATTGGGATTGCATTGAATCTATAGATTAAATTGGAAGAAATGACATGTTACTCATATTGAGTCTTTTAATCCTTGAAAATGGACTATTTTTCTGATTACTTAGATCTTTGATTTCTTTAATCAGAGTTTTGTGGATTTCCCCATATAGGTCTTGTGTATATATTGTTAGGTTTCTACCTAAGCATTTCAATTTTTTGGTTATAAAATGGTATTTAATTTTTTTTCAAATCCAGCCATTTTTTTCTTGGTATATAGAAAAACAATTGATATTACATATTAACATTTTATCTTACAACCTTGCTATAATCATTTATTACTTTTGGGAGATTTTTGTTGATTTTTTGGGATTTTCTACATAGAGAATCATGCTATCTGCAAATAAAGATTCATTTTTTTCTTTCCAACCTGAATTTTTAAATTTCCTTTCATTCTGTTATTATAATAAATAGGGCTTTTATTTATTTTTTTGTTTACTTATTTATATTATTTTTATTTTTTTATTTACTTGGGGGGAGTTGTCCCGGGGGAGGGGCAGAGGGACAGAGAGAGGAAGAGGGAGAGGGAGAAGCAGACTCTGCTCTGCTGAGCAAGGAGCCAGACGGGGGCTCAATCTCAGGACCCTGGGATCATGACTTGAACAGAAGTCAGATGTTTAACCAACTGAACCACCCAGGCATCCAAGTAGGGCTTTTAGTATGACATTTAATAGGAATAGTGAGAGAGAACATCCTTGCCTAGTTTCTAACTGTAAAGGGAAGGTGTTCAGTTTTTCACCATTAAATATGTTATCTGCAGATTTTTTTTTAAAGGGATGTTCTTTATCCAGTTGAGGAAATTCCACTCTATGCTGAATTTTATGTAACAAATGGATTTGCATTTTGTTGTATGCTTTTTCTACATCAGTTGATATGATCATATGATTTTTCTTTTCTAGCTTATTGATGGCATATATTAGATGGATTGATTTTGGATTGTTGGACCAGTCTTACATATTTGGAACGAAGCTCACTTGGCCATAGTGCATAATTCTTTTTACATTTTGTTGAATTCTATTTGATAATACTTTATAGAGGATTTTGCCTCTATGTTTACGAGCAATATTGACCTGTAGTTTTCATTTGGGGTTGTGTTTAGTTTCGATATAATGATAGTTTCATAAAATTAATTGAGCATTGCTTCTTCCTTTTCCATTTTGTGGAAGAGATTGTGTAGAATTGATGTTAATTCCCCTTTAAACCTTTGGTAGAATCTCCACTGAAATCTAGGCCCGAAGATTTCATTTTTAGTAGTTGCTAAATCATGAATTGTGCTGTGAATTGTGTAAGACCGATTAATCACAGACCTGTATCCCTGAAACAAATAATACATTATATGTTAATTTAAAAAAATAAACCATGAATTCAATTTTCATAATAGTAATAGGGCCATCAAATGATTTAATTCATATTGGATGAATTATGGTAGTTTTCATAATTCTTATCTTCATTTTTCTGTGGGTAAGGTGTTTTTTCCTCTGACTTCTTTGAAATTTTTTTCTGTGTTTGGTTTTCTGCAGTTTGTATATGATATGTTTATATATAGCTGTTTCTTTTTTTATTTTTGATATTTATTCTGCTTAGTATTGTCTCAGTTTCTTGGTCCTGGGTGTTACCTTCTGTCATTAATTCTGGAACAGTTCTGGCCACTGTTATTTCAAATATTTCTTCTGCTCTGTTCTTTGTTTTCCTTCTGATATTTCAATTGTGTGTATGTTACATCTCTTGAAATTGTCCCATGGCTCTTAGATGTTCTGTTCTGCTTCATTCATTCTTTTTTCTCTTTGCATTTCAGTTTGGGAAGTTTCTGTTGACCAGTTTTCTTTTTCACTAATTCTTTCATCAGTCTGTTGATGAACCCATTCAAGGCATTGTCTTTCTCTGGCATTGTTTTTAATTTCTAGCATTTCCTTTTAATTATTTTTTTTTTAGTACTTGTATCTCCTGATATCCAGTGTAGTGATGAACCCATCAAGGGAACTCATTTGTAGAATTTCCTTTGATTCTTTTTTAGAGTTTTCATCTCTCTGCTTATATTACTCTGTTTTTGAATTTTGTCTACTTTTCCATTGAACTTTTAATATATTAATCATAGTTATTTTAAATTCCTGTGTAATGAGTCCAACATCTGTATCCTATCTGAGTCTGTTTCTGATGCTTGCTATGCCTTTTCAGACTGTTCTTTCTTCCTTCTTCCCTCTCTCCATACTTCCTTTCCTTCGTACTTCCCTCCTTTTCTTTCTTTCTTCCCTCCCTCCTTCCTTTCCTTCCCTTCCTTCCTCCTTTTCTTTCTTTATTTCTTTTTCTTTCTTTCTTTTTCTTTCTTTCTTTTTCTTTCTTTCTTTCTTTCTTTCTTTCTTTCTTTCTTTCTTTCTTTCTTTCTCTCTCTCTCTTTCTTTCTTTCTTTCTTTTTCTTTCTTCTTTCTTTCTTTCTTTCTTTCTTTCTTTCTTTCTTTCTTTCTTTCTTTCTTTCTTTTTTCTTTCCTCTTTTCTTTTCTTTTTTCTTTTTTCTTTCTTTTTCCCCTCCCTCCCTCAATCCTTCCCTTCCTTCCTTCCTCCTTCCCTCCATTCCTTCACTCTCACTCCCCCTCCCTCTTTTCCTTCTTTCTTTCCTTCCTTCCTTCATTCTCTCTCTCTCCCCCTTTCCTTTTCTTTCTTTCTTTCTTTCTTTCTTTCTTTCTTTCTTTCTTTCTCTCTTTCTTTCTTCTTTCTTTTCTTTCCTTCCTTCCTTCCTTCCTTCCTTCCTTCCTTCCTTGGAATGCCTTAAACTATTTTGAAAGCTAGATATGTTGCATTGGGTAATAGGAACTGAGGTAAATAGGCCTTTAGTGTGAGGACTTGTGTCAATATGACTAGAAATTTGACTGTATTTATCGTTTGCTCTAGCTGTATATACCCTAGGCTTCGAAGTCCTCTACTGTTCCTGCTTTGATTTTTGTCCTTTGAGTTTCCCTAAGTACTCCTCATGGAGAGTACTTGTACTTATTGTACTTGTACTTATTGTAGTGCACATTCAGCCTCCAACAACTTATCAAAACTATCCTTTAAGTGTCCCACTAGTTTATGTGTCCAGCAGTCACGTCTATCTGCTCTAGGTAAGCAACTCTGACTCACGATTTACCTCTCTTTCCAGATTTTGGGGTGATGGTTTGCTCTGCAACCTCAGTTTTCTGATGGTTCTGAGATTTTAAGTTTGCTCAGCTATTTTCTCTAAAGATGGTAGTGAAAACTTTCAAGGTCTTCATTATGTCAAGGCTGATTATTGAAGTCCTCATGTCACTTTTTAGTGAGTTTTCTTATTTCCATCTTTGAATTATCCACAGTGATGCTTAATGTTTATTTAGTAGGCAGGAATTGTGAAAAAAAAAACATTGCTTTAAATGTGGGAGATACACCACAAGGAAGAATTGGTACATGAATAATACAAATGCTTTTATATTATTTACTAGCTCTCACACAATGTGCTAAATATCTTCCTCTAATCCATTTAGTCTTCATACCAACCTTATGAAGTAGTTCATTCTCATTTTATTGATCAGGAAATAGAGGCGCAGAGATGTTAAGTCACTCTCCTCTATTCTTACAGCTATGAAATGGCACTTGAACCCTAGTAGACTGCCTCTAGAGTCTGCTTAGTTAAACAATGCTGTATGTAATGTCTCTTCTTTGTTAGCTGAACATTTCTAAAGGTGCACAAACCTGCAGACATTGTGCAAATACCAGTGACAGATATACAGTCTCTCTGAAAATCCTGATAGTACAGCAGAAATATTTTACTGAGCAATTTTGATCAGCCCCAAGTTTGCTATTGCTTTAGATGATTTATCTACTTATGCTCTTTAGATTAAAGGTAACTATATAGTATGAAAACTACATACAAGATAAAAATACATGTAAGGGAGAAAATGATGAACTAAGAAAACATAAGGTGCACTAAGGGTTAAGTTAGCTCCCATGCAGCAAGGCTCCGCAGGGCCAGAGACAGCATGATGTAAGTGAAGCATCCTGAGTACCTCCTAGGTTCTTTGGCTTATGTGCCTTGTTGGCCTCGCTCCAGCTGTCATCTGAGGCCATTCAGGAAGATATGGATTATGGACTTGTCTGGACTGGGTTTTATAACAATAAATACAAAAAGGGAAATGTGATAAATTCTACAACTCACAACATTCATAATATAAAAACCAAAGTTAGTAACTTGGAGAAACAGAAATATTGTTGGAACCTGAAATAAGAAGAAATTCTCCAATGGTTTCTCATAGGAAGATATTTGTGTAATATCACACACACACACACACACACACACACACACAAACATGTTCTCAACAATAGCAGAGTGGTAAAAATGAGGAGTGTCATAGGAAGAGACCTATGGCATGATATCTAAATGTAATTCAGTTAAAGTGGTGACCTCATATGAGGTTTCAAGGCAAGATAGTCCCATGGTCCAGGATTATCCTTTATTGCATTACTTGCTTCTAGGCCCCATCCAGAAGAATGAAGGCCTGACATCTTATTGACCCAGCTTGTTTATTTTATTTAGCATGACCAAATATAGTGAGTAATCGTAAGTGTGTGTGTATGTGTGTGCACGCACACGCACATGCGCTTGGGGTGGGGAGAGTCAAAACTCCATTACCAGTTCACATTTATCTTTGATTTTGACAATAGGAGGTACTTCTGAATGATTTTAAGGTCTTCAGTGATAGTTCAGAATGCAGAATTGATAAATATAAAATTAGATCTAACAGTATGAGGGAATGTGTAATTACTGGGGATGTTGTGGCAGCAAGAACAATAGGAAGCTAGAGACAGTAGCAAACTAACACTGACTTGGCTTGACTCTTGCAATGTGGGAAGCCCAGAAGGAATTAATTGGATAAGTTCTTCAATCATTTCTTTCTTTAATGATCAGTCATGTTCGGTATCATGACAGATGGTAGAGTTCTGTGGAAATCAAGACAGCTTTGAATAAGGAAATGTGTGAAAACTCAGTAGCTCCTCCTACAAAAACTTCATTAATATTCGGTAATTAGGTTTAACTTGTGGTTAAATGTGTGCATGGTTGGGGTTCGGCCTTGTTAGAGATGGAAGCACTTCTATTAAGCAGCACCAGATTACACAGCAGTAAAGATAGTTAAGTGCTCACACTGTTGGGTATGGGTCTAGGGTTATATCCTTTTGAAGAAATCTGCTTCCCCCATTACAGCTACACTTTTAATTGGAGTTTATGCTCTCCTATGGGATTGAATGATCTCTGTTATTTCATAATTCAAGAGATAAAGTAAAAAGAAAATTATTTCTTAGACTAACCAGACTTTATATATTTGGGGCAGCATTACTGGGATTCAGCTTCTATAATTCTCTGTTCCCCATCTTGATCCCTACTCCTGAAGGGCAATGCCATGGATTTGGGGAAAGGAGACATATTTCGGGTGCCCATAAAGAGTGAATATTTTTAATGAGAATGAGTTAACTGGGTCACAGGGATTCCGTGGCTGTATCAGAGACAGCAGGGCTGATTTTACCTACAGTGTTTCTAAGGGTAGAATGGTCCAGCAACAATTTGGTTACCCCTGCATTCCTCAGGAAAGGTAAAATATCAAAGAATTTAGACTATATATTACATTTAACATCTCCCAAGCACATAGGGTTTTCTTCTTGTTATTCTCTCTTGACACGTTTGGTTCTTATAGGTGGGAGTGTGAGTTGCATAATAGATTTGTTCTATTACCCAAATTTTATTCTTTGGACTGTGAGCTCTGCATGGGGGTGGGATGCTTTACCATGGAAACCATCAGCATAACAAAATTCTGAGTTGTGGATCACATTGTGTTCTTTGGAAACATCTGACTCATTTATTTTGGTTGATTTCAAATCTCTTCTTAGATTCAGCTGAAGTGCTAACCCTTCCACATATTCTTTCTTAATTCCTTTTCCTTACAACAAAGCTTTTAATCTTTCATTCTCACGGTGCTTTGTTTTTTTTTTTTTTTGCTTTCTTTCCTGTAGTGTAAGTAGCAGTACTCAGGTCTTGTGTCCTTAATAGACTGTGTTCCACTTAAAGGCAAGATGAACATTTGATTCAACACTGGATTCTTCAAAAATCTAGCTGTGTCTTCTAAAGAGTTGGTGTTCAATGTACATGGGTTTTTGTTGTTGTTGTTGTTGTTTGTTTGTTTTTAAGATTTTATTTATTTATTTGACATAGAGAGAGAGATCACAAGTAGGCAGAGAGGCAGGCAGAGAGAGGGGGAAGCAGGCTCCCCGCTGAGCAGAAAGCCTGATGCGGGGCTCAATCCCAGGACCCTGAGATCATGACCTGAGCTGAAGGCAGAGGCTTTAACCCACTGAGCTATCCTCAATGTATATTGTTGAATGAATATATAAAAGGTTCTAGTTGGCTGATGCAAAGACAAAGAGTGAGAAAAAGGTACTCAGCTATTAATGGGTTCTGAGAATCTTTTGGAAAATAGGCTTTATACCATACATGGGATATAGCTGAAATTACTGGAACATGTTGTAAGTGACCCAAACATCAGTTAAACTTTCATCTTCCTCTAGAAATTACCTATTCATGTCCTCCACATTCTAGTAAGAGAAGATCAAGTGTTAGTGTAGAATCGATTGAAGATGTGCTTTAAAAAGCACAGGATTGGGTTATAGTATAAACAATTTAAAACTTAGAAAAGGTCATGCATTGATATTTTCTTGTTTTTTCTCCCAAGTTCCTCTTGTCCCTTTTCATCTTTCCTTTCACACAGCATCCAGCTTTTTGTAAAATACAATCTCCTTCTCTCAAATATTTCTCAAGGTCTCCAAATCCCTTGTCCCTCTATTAAATGTAGAAATTTACCTCTCCTGGCTTATTACAGTACTCAGCAAAATGCCCTCTGGTTAGCATCATCTAATCTCCTTAAATGGTATAAGGGGATTATATTCATTCAATAATTCAAAAGAACCTTTATTAAAATGATTAAATGTTATTAATAATTAACACATTAACAAAAATTAACATTATCCAATAGTATGCCTGTCCTAGATGTGGCAGATAGGAAAGTTCTGTGATATACACAGGATTACAGTCATTTTGTGTTTGTTTGAAGAAGATTAAAATAAATGAGTCCAAGGAAAATGCAAGTTATAACCCATCACAGGAATCTTTCAATTTTGTGGGTCTAACTGAAAGTGAGCAGGGAGTCCCTAATTCTGTGTGAACATCATTTCTTTTAATGAAATACACCTTTACATGTTTGCTGACAGTCAATGGGAATAAATTAGTTGGACATTGCTCAACAAGAATGTGAACTCCATGAAACCATTTTAAGAAAGATTGCTTGGAGCAAAAGTTGGAAGAACGTTTTACTGTTGTTTGCAGTAAGCCCAAGCTCTTTTCTATACATACTTTTATCATGAAATGCCTCTACCTCTATTCTTTTTTCTGCAATGTATTCGATGACTCTGAAAGATAATCAAATTAGTATTAATTTGTACAATGCTTCATTATTTTGCTTATCATTCAGAACTAATGATTAGATAGATATTACTATTATTATTTTTTTATTAGTTTCAGAGGTAGAATTTAGTGATTCATCAGTTGCATATAACACCCAGTAGTCATTACATCAAGTACCATCCTTAATGTCCATCACCCAATTGTCCCTCCCCCCCACTCCCCTCCTCAGTTTTTTCCCTAGAGTTCAGCATCTCTTATTGTTTGCCTCCCTCTCGATTTTCATCTTATTTTATTTTTCCTTCCCTTCCCCTATGTTCATCTGCTTTTTTTTCTTAAATTCCGCATATGAGTGAACTCATATAGTATTTGTCTGTCTCTGACTGACTTATTTCACTTAGCATAATACCCTCTAGTTCTATCCACATTGTTGCAAAAGGCAAGATTTCATTCTTTTTGATGGTTGAGTAATATTCCCTTATATATAACATATATACCACATTATATATATATATATATATATATATATATTATATACACCACATCTTCTTCATCCATTCATCTGTCAACGGACATCTGGGTTCTTTCCATATTTTGACTATTGTGGACATTGCTGCTATAAACATTGGGGTGCATATGCCCCTTTGAATCACTATGTTTGTATCCTTTGGGTAATTACCTAGTAGTGCAATTGCTGGATCACAGGGTAGCTCTATTTTTAACTTTTTTAGGATCATTATTATTTTTAATGAGTACAGCTAATTTCACCATTTCTCAGATGCTTTGTCTTGCTGCAGATATTCTACTCTGGTTTTCAGTAGATGATTTATCTTCTCACAAGAAGCTGTAGATGAACTGCCCTATGGCCCATCATACCTTTTCCTTCCAACTCTGCTTGCCTTAATTCTACTTTTCTACCTAGATCTTTTGAGACCATCAAGATTGAATTTATTAACATTAACCCGGAAGAATGAAAAAAATCTCAGTTGGATTTGGTCAGGAAACTGACAGCATGGGTGTAATAGAGGTCAGCCCATGAGGTTACAGGCCTTTATCAGAATGAAAAGGTGCTGAAGGCTTACAGCAAGAGTAGCCCACTGTTGGTTAAATGTGTCTACTCTTCTAGTTACCAAGGGGATCTCCTTGACCTCATCTTAAGAAATAGTCCAATAGGTTGATAGTCACAGAGTGATTAAAAAGGAGCAAGGTAGCTAAAAGTAAATGACCAGAAGGTAGGCAGGCTTTCAGAAGTATCCTCCCATCTACACAGGTGCCTCTGTGTAAGAACCACATGATGCTGAGCAATCACAACTGGAGTGACTCATCCAGTGCTTGAAGTAAAATGACAGAGCCACCAAAAACAAAAGAAAATAAACAAAAAACACACACAGAAGCTACAGACAAGTGGTTACTTTTCTGAATTCCCTGTCCTTTCTATGGAATCCCCCATGAATATCTTCAGTCAGTCCTATTACTGTTCCATCTTATAAATTTAATTTTAAGGCAAACAAATTTCCATTAAAGGGCATAGAATTGAACACACTTTATTTTTTATAAGAACATCACTATTAAAGACATACTTAAACAAACCATAACAAGTATTATGAAGTCATTTCCCACACTGCCTTATGGATAACCATAATTAACATCATCTTCAAATATGAAGGACAGACCCTTCTCTATTTTAAGAAATAAGTGTTTGGAAGTAATTTACACTCCAATTATCTCAACCTGAATGTCAGTTGGATTTAGTCTGCATTGCTGAAAATGTAAATTAAGCCAGCTGCTAAACCACTATGATCATTTTCTAGAACTATTTCTTTTATTAGGTCAATTGAAGCAAAGTGAAGCATCTTTGTTTTCTTTCATTCATTTTTTTTTTTGAGGAGCAAGAGGGGAGGGCATTACAAAGGACAGGATAGCCTATTAATAAGTAGGAAATGCCTATGTCCAGTGTAATAGGCATTGAGGTATCTTCAGTGTTATCAGCTTAGATAATAAGGAGGCCATTTTGATGCATTTTAGCACACAGGTGATCACATCACCAAATTGTCCTCAAAACTAGATTCCGTGTTGGTAGAGTCCACAGAGAGGCCAATGCTTAAACAGTGTATAAAGTCTGAGCCGCCAGCTCCCTTTTTGAAGGTCAGGCTGCAGCAAGCATAAGAGGGAAAATAGTTAGAGTGGCCTCAGCAGAGCCTGGTTCCTTGTCCTATTTTGCCTCTAAAGCCACATCCTTCACAAGACATTCATTAACTTCGTATGGTCATGCCAGACTTCAGGTGCACAGAGCCAGAATGACTCAATCAATTATATCCCCTGTTACTAGCACAATGTTATTGTTCAGATCATAACGCCATGACTATTTTGTCCCATTTTGGCTCTTTTCCCTGCTCCATACCCTTCCTGTGCATTGACATCTGATGCATGTCCTTTTACTCCATCTTCAACCAAAACTAAAAATATGTAAACATCCATCAACATATAAACATTGCTTAATACATAATTGTGAATTTCACACAAGTAGATCATTTGGTATGGATTATACACATTGCAACTTGACCTTTTTTGTTGTTGTTGTCTTTAGCATCTATGTTGATAAATGTAGCTTGATTCTTTTAACTGTAACATGGTATTCCATGGTATAATTATACCACAATATTTTCTATCCATTCCTCCACTGACGAGGATTTCAATTGTTTCCAATTTTCTGTTACTGTCAGATTTACAGTATAAATAATACTCTAATGAACAACTGTGCACATGTTTCCTGGTAAATTTGTGCTAGATTTTCTCTGGGATAAATAGCCAGAATTGGAATTTCTGAGGCTAGAGACATACACATTTTAAAATTTATTTTTCAAAATGGCTATGCCAACTTGAAGCACAGGACAGTTCCCAAATAAATTTACATACAAACAATAGTCATTTAAAACAAAACAGAATCTTTCAGGGATGTGGTTAAATTATCCAAGGCTAGATAAGTATTTGACAAGTCCTTTCCAGGAGACTAATTTATGGTCGCTAAGGAAGAATTTCTAGGTGCCAATGTCAAAGACAGGACAGAAATGATCATAGAATCAGCTAGTGCTCTATTTGTCAGTTGATTGGTATTCTTTAGGAAGCTGGTGGAATTCGACGGATTACTTCACACACTGACTTCACGCCAACATTCAGGTGTCCCTGCTCACAGCCTCGACACTCCTTTCAGCCTGCTGGAGGTTGAGCACAATATGCGGGGATGGGTAACTTGCTGAAGCATGCAACCACTTCTGCCTGTAGGCTTAGATTAAGCAGCGACAGAGGAAGCAGCTGTGAAAGATTCATCAATCACAGGATGTCTATTATTGGAATTAAAACACCTTCTAACTGTGGCATAGATTTGCACTGATTGCTATAGGCTGTGAGTAACACATCGCCTATTTGCTTGCACTCCTTTTGGACCAGAAGCTCAGATACATGGTTTGATTTCCTTTCTTGCTTGGAGCCTACTTCTGCACCAGGATGCAGAGACAATGGGGTATGAAATGAAACTCAGATATATTGGATGACTTGGTGTGTAGTCATTAAACTTAATATCGTAGAGAACAAGTCTTTGACAATTAGAAATTGAAGCATATGATCTGACAAAAACGTTTATGCAAATTTAGCACCAGGCAGGCTGAGAGATATTGTTTGACACTAAACTATGGTATATAGAAACAAGCGAAGAATACACCTGAAATCAGGATTTTAAAAATAGGGGTGATGAACATATTGACAATTTTTTAACGAGTGTCTTTCGTATTACTGTTCCTAAAATTTGGAGAACCAACCTATGTCCTTACGTAGGGGCAAGGGAGGTAGGTTATATTAAGGAAAATCTTATAATTAGGAGTTTGTTCTTGTGTAAGACAGTATGTTTGAAAGTCTTTTTCAGACTTCCCAAGATGCTCTAATTTTCACAAGTAATGACTTATTGATAATAGTTACCATTTGTTGAACATGCATCAGACAGACTGCTATATGCTTTCAATCATTTGATCCTTGCAACGATTTAAAAACTAGGTTATTACCCACATTTCCAAAATATGGAAGTTACATTGAGATTAAACAACTTTGATTAATTTATGTTAAAGTGATCAGTATTAAAATACCCCTGGGGAGTGTAAATTAGTTATTCATAATTGTCAGGTACACCCAAAAGGAAATAAGCAGAGAGCAAAGACTTTCGCTCCCTGGCATTATCAAAGACAAATTTCTCTTTAGCATTTATACAGGTGATCCTCAACTTTTATACACCTTCCTTTTGCATAATCTCTACTTGTATATGTTTTACACTGATGCCTCAGATCACTTTTCATATGTCAAATTCAAACTTTAATTTCTTAGTGGTCAGTGAACATTTTGAGCTATAATATGGTGACACCAAATATATCTCTATGGTTCAATTTTAGGAACATCTTCATTTTTATGCATGTAGTAGTGTTCATTTGTGTAACTTAAAATGTTTTCTTACATTTTAATTTATTTTATAAAACTAGTAATTGGAGAATTATAAGTTCTAAACGTTCTTTTACTTCTCATAATAACAAGGGAGAATTTACTATTATGGTACTTGATGGATATCATTAATCTCAACTGGGTGCTCGATGGACAAATGCAGTTCACTAAAATTGCATGAGAAACATGAGTTTCTGCCTTTTATATATAACATCTAATTTACTGTTCTACTTGGAAACACTTTGCAGAAAACATGCTTTTTGCATCATGGGGCTTTTTCTTTCTAGGAACTGAACAGTTTCCCCACTAATAAAGATCTCCTTGCATCCCAAAGCCTCATCCTTTGTGAGAACATTACTTCCAGTGTGCACATATGCTGTGCTGGAGGAGTGAGCTGGACTGGAGCCTTAGGGCTGAATGGAGGGCCAGAAAGAAATATCTCAGAGAAAACCCTGAGACCTAATGCAGGAATCTCAAACCATGAGGTGGAACAGAGGAGGGACTGCAATTGCCAGCAGGTTAACTGGCTTCAACATCATGGATTCATGAAATCCCAAAGAATTCTTTGATTTACATTAAACAAACAATAAATAAAACAAGCAATAAATAAAAATCTCCTTTAAAAATCTTTCCTTTCCAAAAATATAAATATATTTTAAATGAGGTTTTTAAAAAATGGATACTAATTACGTATGTAAATAACTATGCATATAAGTTCAAGATTGGGCTATAATACGAACAAAAATCAGTTGGATTTTGGTATTTTCCCTCAATGTTCTTTGAAGTTCTTGGATATGTTTAATAAGTACAAATTTTAATTTCTAAAAGCATAAGACATACATGCTGTTTCTTAGTTGCTTTTTTACATTATAACTCTACAGAAGTATCTGTTTCAATAACCATAGACATATGACATTTCAAATGGCTACATATTATCCCCCTGTGTCATTATATAGTACCATAATTAATTAACCAAATCACTGTTAATGGATATTTACAGTGTTTCTCATGATGTATTCAACAACATGTTACTAAACATCCTTGAATATGATTTATCTACATATTTATTTTAGGGATATATTCCTATAAGTGAAATTTCTGTGTCAGTGTGGATAGGTACAATTTTTAATTTAGTTCTCTAAAGTGCTCTCCAGAAACATAGCAAATTTACACTCATATCAACAATGCATGAAAGAGACTTCCCACATGCATACTGATATCATGTAATATGATTCTTTTATATGTTGCAAATCTGAACTTTAATTTGACTTGATTTGCATATTTTATTTTTATTATCAGTGAGTATAAACATCTTTTCAGAAATATTTTGGTCATTTGGTGCATTATCTTTCATCTTCCTATGCTATCTTTATATTGTATTTCTAGGGTTTTTTTTTCTTCCTGATACATAAGAATAATTTGTGTAGTAGAGATATTTTTTTAAAAGATTTTATTTATCTATTTGACAGACAGAGAGAGCACAAGAAGAGGGAACAGCAGGCAGAGGGAATGGGAGAAGCAGGTTCCCCACTGAGCAAGGATCCCAATGCAGGACCCAATCCCAGGACCCCAGGATCATGAACCTGGCCAAACGCAGCTGCCTAACCAACTGAGCTACCCAGGTATCCCTGTAGTAGATATATGAACACTCTATCACAAGTTGTCGATGCTTTTCTAGTGTGTCATTTGATTTTTGACTTGGTGAGGCTTTTTGTTTGTTTATTTTGGAGGGAGTTTATTGTGCAATAAAAATTTTAACTTTAAGATGATCAGTCTTCCCCATGACGACTTCTGAAATTAGTGTCATGTTAAAAAACAGTGAAATAACAATTTGGTCTTGCTTCATACTTATATTGTATTAAGAACATATGTTTATATTTTTCGAGTATATTAGCAGTGTTTGGGGAGGGCAAAATATGCGAATTGAAATTAGATTTCCATCTTGGAAGGTTGAAACAGGCATCTTTTTATTTATTTTTAAATTTTTTAAAGATTTATTTTAGAGAGAAAGAGAGTGTACGTGCATAAACAGGGTGAGGACAGAGGCAGAGAAACTCAAGCAGACTGACCGCTGAGCCGTCAGCCCAACATGGGGCTCGTTCTCATGACCATGAGAGCATGACCTGAACTAAAAGCAAGAGTCAGAGGCTCAACCAACTCAGTCACCAGGCGCCCTGTTAGCTTTTCATTATTATTTTTATTTATTTATTTATTTATTTATTTATTTATTTATTTATTTATTTATAAAGATTTTATCTACTTATATGACAGAGAGGAGAGATCACAAGTAGGCAGAGAGGCAGGCAGAGAGAGAGGGGGAAGCAGGCTCCCCGCTGAGCAGAGAGCCCGATGCGGGGCTCGATCCTAGGACCCTGAGATCATGACCTGAGCCAAAGGCAGCGGCTTTAACCCACTGAGCCACCCAGATGCCCCAGCTTTTTATTTTTAATTGAAATAAGATTTTAAAATTTAAACAGTTCGTGGGGAGTCCCTTAACCTCTTTATTTATTGTTTAAAGAGGAGAAAAAGTATTTTGAATTCTCATTTTGCATCAGTGTATATTAAAAGAAAATAAATCAGTGATTATATGAATGTAAGTGCTTTTTCTCAATATTTTTTTCATCAGAGGATTGAATTCAGCTATGTTTCCATTATTCAAAAAATAAATAGTTTTTAAAAGAGACAAAAGTATTCAATTTAAAGGGGTAGGTTTTGTATTTAGTTCACTTTGCTGGGATAAATACAATTATATGTTACGGCTGGCAGGTGAAGAATAAGGCAGATGTTATATAAATTCACATTAGTGCTTACACTTACATTGCTTATAAAACCATGAATCAAATAGGCACATTCAGTATTTATTAGTGATTTTACAATGGATTCTTCAGTCTTTGTTGGAAAGCATGATCTAAGTGGTACAAGTTAATAAATAGTCTGCACCTAGAATTAATAATGTTTTTTTATCCTTATATTTCATGGGGAAGAGTGGGAGATGACCAGGAATCTCTAAGAATTATCTATTACTTATCCCTGCCCCCAAAGTATGCTTTCTGATGAGAGGTTAAGAATGTATAGAATCCTTAGGGGAGTGGCCCAAAGAAAGTGGAAAAACTGAGAAATTGTGGTCTGGGCTGAGCATTCCACCTCTGTATGCTCTTTGTGCTCCCTGAGTCCTCCTGGGTCTCCCAGTGAGCACCTCTGATGGTGGCATGCCAGCACACCAAACAGGCTACTGCCAACTTGGCACCTTGGAACCTTCATTGGCCAACAAACTGAATATACAATGGGCAATCTTTAAATTCTACTCTAAATAATTATATTTACACAGTAGAGATAAAGTACTCATGACAAGGTGGCAGGGAGGTATTGAAGGGCCCTGAATTAGCCACTTTGATCTGGGCAAGTGATGGATATATTCCCTACTGCAGGGTAAAGCCATGCAGATTGAAGAACTTTATCTTCTATTTAAAAACTCTATAGACAAATCTATTAGGCTATTTGACAGGTAAATTAAGCAGAGTTCTAGCTTCCAAGAAGCCCAACTCATATTCCTACCTGGCAGCAATAAATCACAGTCCTTTCCACCCACTGGGCTCCCTGTTTAAGAGCTTAACTGGCTTTAAAGCCAGCCTAAGAATTTATGCCTCTAAGTCTTTACCATCCAAGCAAGCCAGGTCATTGAGAGTCACTCACAGCTGTTTCTCTTGGATGTGGCTATTCCGGGAACAGGTAGGCTTTTCTTGTACAACCCACCCAAAGAGCATTTCATTCATTCGCGGTGCTTGGGGAAATCTGTGGCAGTTACAAGGCACATGACACTGAAGTGAATTCAATTTGGGGACAGAGACACCCAATGCCTTCCGCTTAATTTCACTACAACTGGAGAAAAAGACACCCCCAGCCAGGAGGAGGAGGAGGAAGGCTACAGAGGTCAGTTTCCTGAGGAGAGGGTTGCCTGGGTGGCTCAATTGGTTAAGCGTCTGCCTTCGACTTGGGTCTTAATCCCGAGGATCCCGAGATTGAGCCCCGCATCGGACTCCCTGATCAGTGGGGTGTCTGCTTTTCCCTCTGTCCCTCACTCTGCTCTTGTGCTCTTTCTCACCCTCTCTTTCTTTCTCTCAAATAAATAAATAAACTCTTAAAAAAAAATTTCCCGGGACGCCTGGGTGGCTCAGTTGGTTAAGCGGCTGTCTTCGGCTCAGGTCATGATCCCAGGGTCCTGGGATCGAGTCCCACATCGGGCTCCTTGCTCAGCAGGGAGCCTGCTTCTCCCTCTGCCTTTGCCTGACTCTCTGCCTACTTGTGATCTCTCTCTCACTCTCTCTCTGACAAATAAATAAATAAATTCTTTAAAAAAAAAAAAAAATTTCCCAAAGAGAGACACTCTGTAGGAAATAGGAAGGCAGTAATAAGCAAACTCTCTGTCAGATAATTATTAAACATATAGTGTATCTGGGTAGCTAAGACACAATGGTAAATGGTGAATAATACACCTGAGGCCTTATTCACGAGGAATAATAAAATCCCCATGCCTTATGTATATGTCTTGAAAGTGCTAATATCTAACTAGATTGCTAACTAAGTGCAATGTAAAGAATTATCTGGTCACTGTAAAGAAAAGCACTCTAAAGAAATAGTCTCTGCCTCTTTCATCATATGGCTACAGTCTTTCTAGTCCTCTCCATGAGCCTAGCTCTGAACTAAATGCCTCAGTCTACTTTAAGCCTGCACAGCCCTATCAGTTATTATCAGTGAGACTTCACAGGTGAAGAGACTGATGCTCAGGATGTTTCTTTCATCCATTCCTTTCTTTTCTTCAACCAATATTGTCAGCTATGTGCCAGACACTGTTCTGGGGTCTCGCCCTCGAGGTCTGAGGGGCTGCAAGGTCTCTCAGGCACTAAGCTATGCCTCCTCCTGGTAAGTATGCCCCATTCCATATTAGAGGGGTAGGTCTAGATTGGGCCATAATTAGAGGCTCTTGAAACAAGTTAACAGAATGGGAATCATCATTAAACTGAAGGCGGTTTCTATTGTGGCAAATTCACATGTGGTTTTGGATTCCCATTTGAGGAATGGGATTTCTGTTGATTTCTTTGAGCCCTCACTTTGTTTCTGAGTCTGAATCTTGCTCTGAGGAAACTGACATGTTGTCTTGATAAGCCACCTGGTGATCTGGTGGTGTTTAAATTGAGGTGCTTTCTGGTTTTTGCCAATCCTCCCAAGGACTGGATTGCTGCACTCACTCCTCAGCTCCGTATTAGGAGATCACCACCTCCCATCCCCCTCTGATGGTCTACTCACAGCTCAGAGTCATGTGTGCGATCTACTGAGATGCCAGATATACAGAAACCTAGGGGTTATCCTTGACCCCTCCCTCTCCTTCATCCCATATGCAATCCACCAAAATACCATTTAGTCCACCACCAAAATAGCCCTGTCTCTTTATTTTCCGGCTAAAGGTACTATCATCTCTTTCTGGGCTCCTGAGGAGAAAGACCTATTTTGATCTTCCTGAAGCCAGAGGGACATAGGCAGTTCTGATAGCTCTTCTCTTTCTGGTCACTCTGCCAGGTTCAAATGTTTTTTTATCTCTCTCTGTTCTTCTTAGATAAAGACAAAACTCCATAACTTTTTCCCCCTTTTGGCTACTTTTTGTGGTCATTGTTATTTTATTTTATCAATAGACTTTTGGAATACTTTTAAATTTATATAAAGAAGTTGCAAAGACAGTACAGAGAAATCCCATACCTTCACCCAGTTTCTCTTAATGCTAACACTTTACGTGTATTTGTCAAAATTAACAAATTAGCATTGACACATTACTCTTAATTAAGTTCAGACTTTATTAGGATGTTGTCTGTTTTTGCACTATTGTCTCTTTTCTATTTTAACATCCAGTGCAGGAAATACACTGCAGTTGGCCAAATTTGGTCTCTGTAGAGAACTATAGAGTTTAATGTCCCATCTAGGATATTTTTGAGAAAGGAGACACTGTGGGAAGCAGGTGTAACATGATACTGTCCCAGGTCACCCTATCTAGAATGGCCAGGAAGTGATGCTCCTCCTACGTTCAAGCTCATCTCACACTATTGAGCCCCCATGCTCAAGAAATGCCAGCCTTCTTTCACTCCTGCTACTCATTTTTCCTTCCTTATATGCTCTTCCCACACATCTTCACCTAGTCATGAGCCATAAACCTTTCCTGACCTTGTGCACTATAGGTCAAATCTCCACCCTCACATTTCCATAGCACCATATGCTTTCCTTTTTAGGTTGTCAATTGCAATTCTACTGATTTTTGTGAGATTATTTGATTGCAATCTATCTTCCTTATTAGAAAGCTCCATGAGGGAAGGAGAGGTGCTTTATTTTGCCTTACATTGTCTCCTCCATGCCAAGAACACAGAGTGGGTATCGAGAACTCTGTGTTGAATAATCGAATGAAGAAGCCTCTTTGACATTCTAGTGTCATATTCTCCGAGTAATATGCTCCCTCTGCCTGGCAGGCATCCCTCTTCCTGAGGTCCTTCCCTAAGCCTTTGATTCACTACTGGGCAGGTCTAGTTTTCAGGCTTGTCCTGGTAACATAGAAAGTACTGGATACATAGTTGTTCAGTGAATGAATGTCTATTTTCATGTACTTGTTTTTGCACCCTGTATGAGTTAGGACTCTTTCAGTTGAAAGCAACAAATCCATATATGTATATCAAAAATGATATGGAAGGGGGAAGTAGTGACACATATATATGAGAAGTGTACGGGCTGACTAGTTTTCCTTCTGGCCTTGAATAAGGTACTTAGCTGAGGCCACCAGGATGCTCTATCTCCATCTTTCTCTACTCTGCTTGTCTTTATGTTGACTCCATTCTCAGATACGTTTTTGTCACATGGTGAAAATGACCAGTGGCTGCTTCAGAATTTTAAGATCCTTAAGAGTCAAAACTCAGAAGATGAAAAACTTTCGTTCTATTAATATTAATCTTCATTCTCCACAGAAGATTGGGATTTGGCCTTACTTGGGTAACAAGCCCATACATGAATCAACTTCTATGGCTGGGGGCACGAGTCCTTCTAAGTGACCACTGGAATGACACACTCACTCCTCTGGAGGGGAGGCCAGGCCACATGATTCACTGTTCTGCTTGGTGAGAATGGGAAGATGAAGAAGAAGAGTTGCTTTGTGTCATCCTTGGCTTCCAGAAGTCTCACAATAAGAAATATATATTTAGTCTTCTATGTCTTTTATTTTTACTAGTTTTAAAAATGTTTTAATAATAGTGATTTTTTTAAAGAAAAAAAAAGAATGAAAGACAATGTTCATTTACATGCAGAAATAAACTCCAGTGTTTTTCTATGCAAAGTACTGGTAAACATCTGTACTGATAAACATCATAGAAAGAAATAATTAAGGTAGTGTACATTAATGGTTTGAAAAAATCCCATCCAGGTCAGTTTTCCCTGGATACCTTTCAAGCTATCAACCTTGAATTTATGCATTGCTGGTGTTTGGACTCAGTGTCCCATATTTTATCCGGTATGTTTTCTGGCAGTAGGAAAAAAAATTAAAATGCTCCTGTTTCTAGTACCCCATTGGAAATCCATTTGTTTTCAGGATTTCATTTAAAAGAAAGTTTGAAAGGGATAATTTCCTAGGTGAGATAGGTTTCTGTTTCCTAGAGTAATCATAAGACAGCATGTTATGATTAATTTAATATTCTGGTTAACTTGGGGTTACCTAAAATACCATTTACAGATTCTCATTCATTCTCTTTATAAAAATAAGGCCTTAAATGATTGACTCTATCATGTGTGATCAGGAGGGACTTTAGACACATGTATGTCCTTTAATTTGAGCATCACAGGCAGGTGGCTGTGAGAGCATTTTGGACTTTCTAATTGTTTTGATCAGGGGTTGGCAGTATTTTCTATAAAGGGCTAGATGGTAAATATTTTAGGCTTTGCAGATCATATGATCACTATCTTACCTACTCAAAGGGGCAGAAAAACTGCCATAGACGATAAGTAAATACATGAAAGTGGCTCTGTTCTAATGAAATTATGTTTGCAAAAACAGGAAGCAGATGTGTTGGCCCATGGGCCGTGGTTTGCAGAAGACTGGTTTAGATTCAGCATGAACAGAACGTATGGTTGGTATTTTATGGTCATGGTCAAATGTTGTGTAATTTTTGCCGTTTGCCTCGATAGCATGGTTTAAGCAGAGAGCCCTGGAGGAAGAAATGAGCTCAAGGGGTCCTGGGTTTGTATGTTGATTTTAGCCCACTGACAATCCCTCCAAGACTCAGTTTTCTAACTTATAAAATGGAGCTAGCAATAACTATTTGACCAGTCTTCAAACTGATAATCGGATAAGGGAATATCCAGGAAAGGGAGCTGAAATGTAAATGTTTCTTGCCACTCTAAGGTATTATCATTTTAACTTTGTGACATAGCACTTGTTAAAATATTTGAAGAAAAGGGAAGCATATGCATGAAAAGGTTAATAACATGTGTATCAGCTAGGGTCCCTATAGAAACAGTTGGACACTTACCTTAAGATGCTTTTTATAGGGTTTTATAAAGGGACTATTTAGAGAGATATGGGCCAAATATGAAGGAACTTACAAGGGATAGTGCAGTATTCTGGAATGAGTTACCTCAGAGCTTTGCTGGCCTAAGATCCAGAAGGAGGGAAGAATGACAGAGGACTTCCATGAGAGTAGCCATGTCCTCTGGTAGAGCGATACAGCTCAGTAGACCCTGGGGAGCAAAATCCTGCCCTCACACTACTTCCCTTGCAACTAGTAGAAACTAACCAGAAGCAAATCCACGGAGGTCAGAAAGCCAGGTCAGAACAGGATGGTAGTTAAGAGAGGATATGGAGGCATGAATAGAAGCAATCCAAGATGACCTGTATATCTTTTTCTCAGCAAGCCTACACACAGTTTATTGATAACATTCTGCATGTTGCATTTTTCCCCTCTTCCCTTGCTTGCATGTTTACTTGTTGTATAGCATTATTTTCCATTAAACTCCATTTTTAAAATTATATAGATTAAAGAGAAGACTTACTTGTACAAGTTAGAATATCTGAAACTAAATGAAATTGGTGAAATTTTATGTATGTATGTATGTATATGTTATATGTATATATGTATATGTATATATATGTATATATTTATGTATGTATGTATATAGTATAGGTTGATCTCCTTGGTCTGGTTTTAAATAGTAATTATTCTTAGTTATTTGCTTCCTTGTTTTGCTTTTGTTTTTGTTTTTTGTCTGTCTCCCCTACCTGATAGCAAATCTGTGACTTGTTCCCCATTGTATCTGTTAAACTTAGCTCAGTGCATGACAGAGTGGATGCTCAATAGATATGCTCTTGGACAAATGGGTATTTTATCCACAGGTGCAGGGCCAGTCATGTGGCAGTCTACTGAATACACACGAGGGTAGAGCAATTATTAGACTTGTCTGAATGTCTGTCTTACTGGGGTTTGGAAAGACACTGGGCTTTCTATATTACCCACTTGCTTTCTTCATTATCATAGACAATGGAGGCTGCTGTTAAATGTGGCTCGTGAAAAGAATGCATATGTCAGGTTCTAAAATATGCAGTGCCGCAAATCATGAGGATTGACACACAGACAAAATCTATGTAAATGAATCACGGATCAAAGATAAACTTGTTAGGAAAGCAGACTTTCCATGACACCAATCTATACATTTCTGAAGTTTTCACTGCATTATTCATTTATAGAAAGTGTTCGTGGGTCTTGGCATTTACTTTTAAGAAAACTGTATAATAGACTTTGGGAATGTCTTTTCAAACATACTCTTTTCTACGGGCACAATTTAGAACATTTTGGGATAAGACAATTTGACATATGTTATTTAAACGGGTTTTGGAATCAAACTGCTAGGTTTCAAATTCAGGTGTTGTGTGTTATTTAATCTCGCTAACCAGTTTTATTAATAGTCAAATTGGAAGGATAATATGACAACAGCACTTATCTAATATGTGTTCATCTGTGTGTGTGTGTGAGAAAGAGAGAGGCAGACAGACAGACGAGACAGGAAGAGAGATGGAGAAAGGGAGAGAGAGGCAAACAGGCACACAGAGACAGAGAGATGGAGAGAGAGAGAGAGACAGAGAGAACTGAGAAGATCTTGGTAAAAGTATTTAGTACAGTGTTTGGCACATTATTTACTCTCAGTTAATACACTTTTATTTAGGTTTAATCATATGAAGTGATTTTCTAAAGCTTACTATAAAGCATCTATTTGTAGGAACATATTTCCTTTCCATTTCTATCTCTTTTCTCCTTCTCTAATTTACTCCAAAGTACAACCATTACTTGACTGTTTCAGGAAAAGGCAGGCCACTATCTCAGAAAAGTTGAAGAAAAAACATGTAGCTTCCTAAGACATGCATATGTTGGTGGTGGTGTGTGGGTGGGTGAACCATGAGTGATATCATCCAATGAAGTCATTGTCATCCTTTAGATTAGTTGTCATTTTAGGAAGTTCAGGCACCAGTGCCCAGCAGGGCTTGTATGTTTGATTGATGGCATTCACGGTCATCGTTCTACAGTCATCCCTGAAGCCATTCTCTTTGTCATGTGAGTTGCGGTGCTTCTCATGAAATATGTGGGGTCTGTTTCCCCACCCTCTTCATTCTGAGTTGGCCGTGTGTTTTCATTTTTTGTTTTTTTTTTGTTTTTTTTTTTTTGGTCAAAAGAATGTTAGTGGGTATGACTCTTGCAGAGGCTTAAAAAAGCTCTTACACATTTCTGTTCTTATTCCTCTACCTCCTGGTGAGAACATACCCAGAGTTGAGACACATGATGTAGTCTCCCCAGCTACAGTCATCCTAGAACAGATAATTAATGACCAGTTGACCCCCAGACATGTCAGTGGTCCAGCTGAGACCAGAAGAATATGCAGCCTTCACCCACCTGAAGATGCATGAGCCAAATAAATATTCATTGCTTTAAGCCCCAGATAGTTGGATAGTTTGTTACTCAGCATTATTGTGGAAATGTATACCGATATTGAATATGTAATGAATAGTCTCCTGGAATCCAATGTAGAATCTTTCCAGTGTATACCTGATTTTGTCGTGTCATATCTAAATGGCTCTACATTAGTTAGGCCCTGCCGGTCTCATCTCTTTTTACTCCTATACCCCAAACACCATACTTCTCTCAAAATTGTACTTGTATTTTGAATATAGCTTATTATTTCAGTCTTGGGCCCTAGATTGTGCTGCCTGGAAAGATTTCTTCCATTCCCAGTGAATTAAATTTCATTTGTCTCTGGTTTTCATTTTAGGGGTCATTTCCTTTGGAAAACCTTCTCAGGCTCATTTTTAAAAAAAAAGTATTTATTTAAATTCAATTAGCCAATATATAGTACACGGTTAGTTTCAGAGGTAGTGTTTGATAATTCATCAGTTGCATATGTTACCCAGGTCTCATCACATCATGTGCCCTCCTTAATGCCCATCACTCAGTGACTCCATCCCACCACCCACCTCCCCTTCAGCAACCTGCAGTTTGTTTCCCAGAGTTAAGAGCCTCTCATGGTTTGTCTCCCTCTCTGATTTCTTCCCATTCAGTTTTCCCTCTTTTCCCCTATGATCCTTTGCACTGTTTCTTATACTACACATATGAGTAAAACCATATAATAATTTCTTTCTCTGATTGACTTAATCCACTTAGCATAATATTCTCCAGTTCCATCTATGTCGATGTAAATGATTAGTATTCATCCTTTCTGATGGCTGAATGGCTTATCCATTCATCTGTTGAAGGACATCTTGGTTCCTTCCAAAGTTTCGCTGTTGTGGACTTTGCTGTTATGAATATTGGTGTGCAGGGGACCCTTCATTTCACTACATCTGTATCTTTGGGGTAAATACCCAGTAGTGCCATTGCTGGGTTGTAGGGTAACTCTATTTTTAACTTCTTGAGGAACCATACTGTTTTCGAGTGGCTGTACGAGCTTGTATTCCCACCAACAGTGTAAGAGAGTTCCCCTTTCTCCACATTCTCAGGCTCATTAAAAGAAGGTTAGGTGACTCTCATCTGAGTGCTTATGGTGCTCCGTGGTTTCACATTCCTGGTATTGGTATATGTTGGTGTCAGTGCCTGTTTCCCACTCTGCTCCCTGAGGTCCATGTTCTTAAGAGGGCAAAAAACAGGGGCGCCTGGGTGGCTCAGTGGGTTAAGTCTCTGCCTTTGGCTCAGGTCATGATCTCAGGGTCCTGGGATCGAGCCCGGGATCAGGCTCTCTGCTCAGCAGGGAGACTGCTTCCCCCTCTCTCTCTGTCTGCCTCTCTACCAACTTGTGATCTCTCTCTCTCTGTGCCAAATAAGTAAATTAAAAAAAAAAAAAAAAGAGGGCAAAAAACATGTATTTTGTGTTTTTTGAGCCATTCTATCCCAGGATGAAGCTCAATGCCTGGCACAGAGTATTTGTTCAACCAGTAGATATCAAAGAAATGAGTGAATAGATATTAAGTTCATGGGAAAATGGGAAAAGAATGCTATTGTGAGGGCCCCATACCCCAGGACAAAGATAAGTGGAATTGACAAAGAGATTGTTAGGCCCATTTGCAACCTGGTAATATTCAAACTACATAGAATAGCTTTCCACTCTGTGGATCTCTTGTATGGGTTTCGAATAATGATCCAACACCATCCAGAGTGCAAAAATAAAATTAGAATTTTGGGTTTATAAGTAGTAAATCATCATAAAAGGGGCAACTGAAATGGCATCTGCAAGCTAGGCAGTGGGGCCTGAGCTTCAATTTCTTCTCTAAGTTAAAGAAGATGAAAAAGAAAGATCCTATTTAGAATTCCTTTTACAAAGAGCTACTTCCAAATTTTGGATATTATTTTAGGCATTGAATGTACAGATTTAAAAGCAAACACAAAGAAAATGAGGGACATAATCTTCTTTACAATAAAAAATCTGGTCCTATGTTACCAGGAGAATTCATGAGTCAGTGACTTGGAAATGCATAATCTATGGCCATAAGATTTTAAAGAAAAAGAAAAATCATTAGTATGATCTAACTCTGGGTGTTTTAGAAACTAGTGGAGCACATGTTTGATGCCTTATGTCTATTCTGACCCACTTCTGCTATAACAATTAGAATTCAGCCTCTCTAAGCCCTTTCTTTGGATCCCTTACCCTTGTGTTTTCTTGAGAACTTAGACCATTAAAATTTGAGTTTTGACCCACTAGTTGAGTGTTCCCTTTCTCACTTTCCAAATAAAGGAAGTAATTTCCCAAAGTTGTGATTGCCAGAGTTAACCCAAATGGTAATGAGAAAGGTAAAATCCAGATCTAGAAACTTGCAGCTTATCCAGTACTTTTTTCACTACAATGCACTCTCTTTGACCCCTTTCCTCACACATTCCATTGGATTGTACAGAATCTGCATGGCTGGAATGAATACAAGTTGAAGGGGAAGTTAAATCCATCTAAACTTTAAAATGTAGGAGAGATTTAACATCCTTATGTCCTTTGGAATGCTATGGTGCATTCATGGTTCATGCAGTCAGCAAACTAAAGGTCGGGCTTTAGTTGGTATTCAGCATAAAGTGTGTCGTAACATTGACAGGCTATATTTATACAGTGGTGCTGAAAGATTAAAATAAATATATACCAATGTTGATCCTAACAAATGTATGCACTGCAGCTGATAGAGTTAACATCAGTTTTTGAGTTTGTAATTGTTTACCCATATGTTGCAAATGGCAGTTTTTCCAAGATATAATAATTTGGCACTTCATTCTGTGGATTTTTTTTTTTTTTTTTTTGGAGGAGGAGACTGTAATATCTTTAATATTGGGAGGCCTCAATTTCTAGACATTATTAATGAGGGAAAAAATTAGGGCTTGCCTTTCAATCAACTCTTCAACCAGTTTTATAAGAATTCCATCTCTATAAGTCTTTGTAGGCAGCAATTTTTACTCCTCCAAATGTGAAAGGAATAAATACTGCATGCTTTCTAATTTCTCACAAGGGAGCATGTCAGGGGTCTATGGTCTTTGGATCTATAGGATAATGTGTTACTTGTACTCCCAATCTGTGCCCACATTTCTTTTGTCCCTAGTGCCCCAGGGACCCCAAACTCCTGACAAAAATGTTCAGTCTATAGTCCACTTTCTACTCACATCTCCAAAGCTAATGAAATGGTTCCTACACTTCTCTTGAGAATAACTGCCCCTAGGAGAAAAAATTATTCTCTTTCAAGATGATGGTTCTTTTGTTTTTTATTTTATTTTATTTTATTTTATTTTATTTTATTTTATTTTATTTTATTTTATTTATTTATTTTTTAATTAACACATAATGTATTATTTGCCCCAGGGTACATGTCTGTGGATCCTCAGGCTTACACATTTCACAGCACTTACCATAGCACATACCCTCCTCAATGTCCATAACCCAGCCAGCCTAAGATGATGGTTCTTTTGTTTCAACTGTTGTGAACCTCTCAGCACTAAGAGGTTGCCTTGTCATATCCACTGTAGAGCTCTTTCAGATGAGGTCGTTGACAAAGGAGCACATCTGGTAGCTATTCAGCACAGCTTCACTGGATCCTGTTCCCCGTGACACACACTCAGTGTCTCACAGCTGTGCACATGTCCTTCTTCTCCTCTCCATGTCCCTGTCTCTCTGGGGGCATACTTCCAAAGACCTGACAGCCTTCAACTTCCCTCCTTTGCATTCAGTCTTAAGCCTAATGATCCAGAAAGCATTCCTTTTCCCAAGCAGCTGAGTGTATGTCACGCGAGTTGTACGTCTGCTATCCTTCATTGATATCCAAGAGCTCCTGAGATCCTTCTCTGGTTTTCCATATTGGTGATTCCCTGTGCCGCCCCACCAGGTGCTACACTGACATTTTAATAATATGCTGGAGATAATGTTTAAATTGGATATAAATGAGTGATTGTATGGGAAGGCTATGCAGGCCAGTATAAGGGCAGTATACTATTGAATAGGCTCCTTATCTTTAGACTTATCAAAAGATTTAAAGTTGCCATCTAAGAGACTATTTCTATTGTTTTTAACAATACTACCTTTTTAACAATACTACCTTTCCAGCCTAACATTCTAGTTTTTTCCCATTTCTAATTCTTTATCTACATGTTACCATTCCCTTGCGGAGGCATTCATTTGCCTTTACTCATGTGCTCCTGACCTGAAATGCCTTTCCTGGATTTTCCACTTACTGAAATATATTTAAATGACAGGACACAGGCAGATGCCCCAGGAGTTATGAGCAAACACTCCCTTATTATCAATCAGAAGTAATTGTTTCCCCCCCGTCCTCCAGCTGCATGTTACTCACATTGCTAGGAGTTTGTTTATCCTATCATGTACTATTATTTGTGTTGGGCATATATATACATATATATATATATATAATATATTGTATTTATATCTATAATAGTTAATTTTGTGTATATATATATATATATATATTATCATGGATACACACGGGGCCTTAAAATAGGAGATTCTCAAAAACTATTAAATAAATGGATATGTTGTGGCAGGTAATTGAACAAATTATTTCATTTCAAACCAACTTGATTGGATTATTTTAATGAACAAACATTAAAGTGAGTAGAGGTGACTATTCTGCTAACAGCCAATTGTAGACCATGATTCTCATGAGAGTAACTTATGTCTTCTAGAAACTTATATTCATTCTGAATTTCCTAAACACAATTTTAACAAAGCTCTCAATTCTGAGCCCACATTATTTCATAGAAAAATAAAAAAAAGTATAGGCATTTGCTGATACAGCTCTAAGGTTAATTCATGAGTGTCCATGGGAAGTTTTCCCCCTCTTATAAATGTGCTATCCCAATTGGACAAAATATTTGTGCAAACATTTGTGTCATGGAGCACCATAATAGGGAAAAGGCAAGCGGATTACTGAACAGAGATGAAAATATTGTATTCTACCAAGAGCCATGGCTTTTCTCGTTAATAATAGTAAAATAGCAAAGACATAAATAAACAAGAATTTAAAAAAAGAGATCAGGAAGTTGTTGTCTACAGATGGGTATAATTTTTGTGCTGACAAATTAGGCAGAAGGAAAATCACTATTAACCCCTTGACTTTCAAGTACTGAACAGAAAACTGACAGAAAACTGACAGAAACTTCTGTGTTTTCTGTCAGTTGCTCCAGGGGACCCAGGACAAAATGGAAAAAGGTCTTTGACTAGGTGAAGTGTTGGCGAAATCACCCATGGTGACCATCCATTGAACTGCTTTCATCATCACCTGAGCTATGAAGAGACTAGAGTACAGGACAGTAATATATCATTATGGAATTCAGGTGAATCTAGATGAATAGGTTGTTGGTTTGTGAAAAATATTTATTTATAAGCAATGTTAGGGTAAACAAACATATTTATTTGGAGTTTAGGGTTTGTCATTTATTTTACTTATTGCTTGTCTATAAATGGGGTAATACTACCTACATGATAGAGTTGCTCTGACAACTAAGATAATATATAAAGTGCTTAGCCTTGCCCTTTAGGCATAAAGCATTTTCAGCTCATGCTTGTTCTCCTAATGACAATAACATTGACTTAACCCTACTGTAGGTGCTGTTTTAAGGACTTCATCCTCTCAACAAACTCTGTGAGGTCCCCCAAATGCTAAATATAACATAAGAACTTTAGTGTAAGTTTTGTCTACTGATTGATAAAGTGGTATATGTAAAATATCCTTTCATAATTTGGTACTCAAAGATTAGCTCACAGGGCCAAAGAAATTCTTCTACTAACGGGGATAGAGCATATTATGCCCATTATTTGAAATATTATGACAGCATAACAATTGCTTTGCAATTGCTTTACAGTTATAAAAACTATGACATAATGTTTCTCATTTGATCTTCAGAATAGTTCTACTAAATACGAAAAGTAGTTACTATTGTCACTCTTTACATTTAGAGGCACTGAAATTCAGAGATAAAGCAATCTACATTATTACATACTAGAAATGAAAAACCAGGTCTCTGAATTCTAATGATATTTCAAGTGTCATATTGGTCCAAATCATAGCACTTCCCTGCATTCATTCAATAACTAGTTTATCATACAAGATTTATTAACCATCTAGCACTCCCCAGGCCCTATGACAATGTAGTTAAGGTATTCTGGAATACCTTATTATGGGAACTCCCTGGATGGGAAATTAACTCTTATCAGAGAAAGCCAGAGACTACCCTGCTTCCAAGATCTATATTCATTTCCCAGACATGCAACTAAACCACATTTTCCAAACTCTCTTGCAGTTAGATACGGCCATAGGCATGCATTCCAGTTGATAGAATGTGAACAGAATTGTCATGCACCTTCTTCAATTTTGTTTGTCCTCCACTGTCTCGGTTGAGATGACTATGGGGATTGTAGATGCTACAGAGTGGAAGAAGTTTCTGTCCCTGAATCACCATGTGAGGAAGCTGACCAAGGATACTTCAAACAGGAGCTGAAATTATTACCTAAGTGAAAATTAAGCTTCTCTTTGTTTGAGCCATTATACATTTTGAGACTTACGTGTACTAGAAAGACTTCTTTTTCTGAAAATCAGAGAATATTAGGAGGGGCTTCCTGAAGCAAGTGATTACTACTCAGAAATCTAAGAATTACATAGGTAAAGCAGGTGGGATACAATAGGAAAACACATAAAAAGTACAGTAAATGTAAGAGCGTAGGATCAGAGAGAATGTGATGTCATTCAGCCTTGCTACTCAAAGTGCATTAGTGTCAGTATCACCGGCTTGTTAGAAATGCTGAATCTTGGGCCCCAGGTGACACCTACTGAACCAGGATTGCATTTTAAGAAGACCCTCGGGTAATTTACATGACATTAAAGTTTGAAAAAAAATGCTTTAGGATGATGTAGTTGGCACAGAGAGGATGAGGTGCAGAACAGCGAGGCAATAAGCCATAGAAATAAGTAAAGGCCAGAAATTCCAGGGTCTTCTGAGTGATTCCTTTACTAAAATAAAAGGAGCATCTTACTCACCTAGGACTGCTATAACAAAATAACATAGACTGGTGGCTTAAACCACAGAAATTTATTTGCTCATAGTTCTGGGGACTGGAAATCTAAAATCAGCCTGTCAGTGTGGTCAGGTTCTGATGAGATCCTCTTCCTGGTTTGCAGATGGCCAGCCATTTTCTCACTGTGTCTTTTTAAGTTGGAAAGAGAGAGAGCAAGTTCCGGTTTCTTCCTCTTCTTATGAGGACACCAATGCCATTATGAAGGCCCCAGCCTCATGTCCTCATCTATATCTGATTCCCTCAAAAAAGCTCCACTCCCAAACACCATTACGTTGGGGGTTAGGGTTTCAACATATGAATTTTGGGAGAGCAAAAACATTCAGTCCATAACAAGGAGTTAACATTGCCTTAAAAAATAAGTTTATTAAGCTTTTGTTAAACACCTGGCACTGTGAGGGACATAAAAAGCAGAAAACATGATTCTGACTGCTGGAGAATCAATATCCCTGGCTATGTGATGCTGGTGGAGCTGGGAGTCACCCTCGTGCTTGCCTTGAAACCCCAAATCCTTTCTCTTCAGCCACACTGACTCCACCATGAGAAGCGTGGATGAGAGATGCACAATGAATTAAAGATTTAGGATTATGGCCAGTAGGCTTTAGTTAACATTATAGGGTCTTGAGCAAAGAGCAACTACATTGGAAGTGATAGTTCAGAAAATTTAGCAGGGGAGATGTGGACAAGATCACTTGTAATTTATCCCTCAGATAGTTATTGAGTACCTTCTGGGTTTTGAGCATACATCACTTCCAGTCAACTCCTATTTACATCTTTCAAGTTTTGATTTAGAGAACACTGTCTATGTGCTTCCTTACCAATGGAAGATCAGATGTTTCTGAAGGGTAGAGAACAGAAGAGGAAAGTGAGTGGTAGGAAAGGGAGAGAAAGGGAGAAAGAGAGAGCATGGAGAAAGGGGGAGATGTTGAAATGAGAAATTTTTCATATATGCATATAAGCACATATTCTTATGGATCTTGAACAGTAAACTTATCTTGGAGATATACATGTTCGGCATCTAGAATATGTACAACAGATGAGACTAACATGAGACTTACAATGATGACAGGGACTTTAGAACATTTTTTCTTCTCCCCATCCCTTCTAGTCATACATGAAGAAAATTAAATTATTTTCCCAGAGAAACTTATGCAGAGACTGGCAGACATGAAATTGGCAGTCAGGTCCCTCCACTCTCAACCAGAAATATCACTAGATGTTCAATGAAATGCTATTTCTTCAATGAAACAAAGGGTTTCATGGACATATACATTTGGAACATTCCAGGTTATACAATGTATATAGGTTCATTTGCAGCAGAACTGCTCAGGGCCTTAATTTAATGCACCAATGAGCTCTGTGCATCAGAGGGCAGCACACAATTTTCGGAATTTTCCAAAGTAATTTGTTACCAGAAATAGTAGTCCACAGGACATACTTGGGCTCCATTGCACAACACTGAGATTTTTCTCTAATTTATACACTATTTCTCTGTGTGGTGAAAAAAGGAGGCGAGATTGCTTTCCTGTCAGATTGACTCTAAGATAGCAATTAGTTATTTCTTTGGGTTTTCACTTTCCCATCTAAAAAACAAAGGGACTTGTTAAGATGGCTTTCCTCTAAGGATTTCATTATCTGTGCTAAATGTTGTAGATCGGCTGTATGAGGAGGAAAGCCATGTCAGGATAACTCAGGGTCAAGTTCTGGCTCTGTCACTGTCACTAACAAGCCTGGTGATCCATAGAAGTTCACAGTACCTCCCCAGGACTTGGCATTTTTTATCTGAAACCCAATGGCATTGAACTACATAATCTAGTCCACAGCAACTTGTTTAAGAGGCCAAAGGGTACATGTCCTACAGATCCTAGACTCATACTAAAAAAGTGAGTTAAAAAAATAATGAAATATACAAAATTGATGGATCCAACCTTAGATAAAAGGGAGACTGCTAATGTTCTGAATAATGTTGCCTGTGTAATAGGAGAGAAAATGGTGGTGGCCCTCTTTGCTCTGAGAAGGAGGGAAAAAGAGAAGAAAAAAAGGAAATGAAAGATGGTTGTGTAAGTATAAAAGGGAAAAGTCAAAGTGGTGTTGTTAGAAGTGTGTTGGCAACTTTTGAAATTAACTCCTCTTTATGTCCTATAAAGTCACAAATTTTATAACACGAAAAGGAAAAATAAGAAAGTGTAACACCTTGACATAATTGAAGTGAAACTAGCACAATCAAAAAATGTATTATCAATTCAAATGACTTAGCTGAGAAAAAAACAGATTCCAAATGAACCAATGTCTAAAATATAAGCTAACGAAATGTAAATATTGCCCAATGCATAAAAACTAGTTTTATGGAATAGATGTTCTCTGATTACAAAGTAATAGTACATGCTCATTAAAAAGATTAGCTAATACAAAAAATATAAGGAAGAAAATGAAAATTATCTGTATTTTCATGAGCAAACACAGTTAATATTTAGTTATGAATTCTTAGGTTTAATTGTGCCCATTTATATATAAATTCTACATATTATGAGTATTCTATTGATAGCACATATTATTAAAATTACAATAGAATGGAACCCCACTATATATAATGTTTGACAACATACT
>CM052883.1:162837169-162908511 GCA_028534135.1 Potos flavus | reverse complement strand
TCTCTGCCTGCCTCTCTGCCTGCCTCTCTGCCTACTTGTGATCTCTCTCTCTCTCTCTGTCAAATAAATAAATAAATAAATAAAATCTTAAAAAAAAAAAAAAGTGCTGCTTCGATCACACTGACATGTGGAAATGTAGATATGAAAATATCACTTGATTCTCACATTTTCTATTACTAAGACCACTTACACTGAACTTTCTTTTTTTTTCTTTTTTGTTTGTCCCTCATTTTCTTGCCTTAAGGTTAACCAATCCAGACCATCCAAATATGCCAAAAAGATACCTCAGTAAAGAAGAGAATATGTTTTTTTAAAATGTGAATTAAGCTTTAACATAAGAAAGAGAAAAACATAAAACCAACAATCAAAAATATTATAAATTACTCTACTTGAACAGCACAGAATCAACTTTTCTCTGATCTTTTTTAGAAGTTCTTGTCCCTCGTCAGTAACAGAAAAATTAGGACCAAATAGTCATAATATCAATACTGGATTTGCTATATATCAGAGTTGTGTAATGGTATAATAATTCATACAATTTATTAATTCATAATAGTTCATATGACTCAAAGATAAGGACAGCTTGGGATTCCTGGGTGGCTCAGTTGGTTAAGCATCTGACTTTGGCTCAGGTCATGATCTTAGGGTCCTGGGATGGAGTCCCCCAAAGAGCTTCCTGCTCTGCAGGTGTCTGCTTGTGCCTCTGCCCTTCTCCACACTCATACTCTCTCACTCTCTCTCTCTCTGTCTCTCAAATAAATAAAATCTTTAAAAAGAAAAAGATAAGGACACCTTGCTTATTTATATTCCTAATTTCTTAAGCAGATAGGCAGAGGCTTAGGATACAGAAAAAGCCCATTACAGTATTGGTCATGCCAAGAAGATGAAAAACAAGGACTAAGAGAAAAAAGAAAACTATATAAGAAATTGTGAAATGCATAGCGTAAGGGGTATAAAAGTTGGTTTTCTCTTTGGGTAACAACTTAAGTATCTTCTGTATTTTTGCTATTATTATATACATCGTAGAGTAAAAACTCAGAAAGCTGCTCTCTGAAAGTTACGTGAAAGCATCCACCAAGATGTGAGGATCATGAAATACCAGAAAGGTAACAGGAAACGTACTGGCCATCAAATAAAAATAAGGGCGTTCTAGGCCTGACATTATCACAGAGAGAATTGTGAGCTCTTGGAAGAGGGTTGTGGGCTATTAGGTTATCATCAAGGGCGATGCTATTTCAAAATGTTTGCCATTACCTTAAAGGTATTTGAAAATAACTTGCTAGATGCGAAGTGTTGGGTAGACCTAACTCTGTCATATTTATATGTGTTTGGCCTTCCTGGAGAATGTTGTAATTATATGTTAAACATAATTAATTGGCTATCTCAAGACATAGGTGAAAGAAACCCGACCGCATGAGAGGGGAGTGACATAAAAGTGAGTGCACGGTTATGTGGCTTGTGATTGTTGCATGTCACCTTAGAAAGAGGTGCTTCAGTCTAATTGGGCTTAAAATTCTCTTCAATAATGTAGAACTTGGTAGGGTATGGGCATTGAGAGGAGGTGTCTTTGAGTGCTCCTGTGTTCGATCTGACTGGCCAGCACAGCTGACTTTCACACTGCTTCCAAGGATGTCTTTTTGAACCAGGCAGGATTGTCTTGCATAATGGTTGCCTTTTCCCCAAATCCTTAAGAAGGGATAGCTGGAGGATGGGTTGGGGGTCAGTTTTCCTTTCGAATAGATAGTTATTCATGCTTTATTTTTAATCACTCTAAAAATCTAATTTTGGGAGACTGTGGCTGGTTAAGTGACACGTGACCACAAACAGAGCAGCTTACCATCCATTGATCATCTCGCGGTTTCTGGGTCTGCAGTTCAGGCGCTGGTTTCCTGCTCAGGGCCTCAGAACAGGGTTGCGTCCCTTCCTGGAGGCTCTAGGGAGAAATTCATTTCCAGGCAAATTCAAGATGTTGATTGGATTCAGAGACAAACAGCTGCTGGTTATTCTCAGCTTCTGAAGTCCACCTGCATGAGAAAGGCTCATGGCCTCCTTCAAGCCAGCAATGGAGGATGGAGAAATCCTTTTGACACTTTCCATTCCTCTGGCTCCCCTCCTTCCTTCCTCTTCTGCAACATCCATCTTCAGACTCCAGCCGGAGAAACTTCTCTGCTTTTAAGGATTCACCTGTTGAGATCGGGCTCATGTGGCTATTCCAGGATCCTCTCTCTATCTTAAGATTCATAACCTTAATGACAACTGGAAAGTCCCTTTACAGAAGTACCTTGGTTAGGGTTGAAAAACCAGGAGATGTGGATTTTTGGAGGCATCTCTATAATTCTGCCTACCACAGTGGCATAGTTTGGAATTTCATTCAATGTGAATTTTAACGCTTATGTATGAATGAGCAATTAAATGTCTCCTTCTGTACTGATTTGTTCATTTACTCATTTCTTCATTTACTCATGTCTTCATTTACTCATTTAGTGATGATTTCTGGAAAGCTTCTTTATTATTTTCTAGACACTGATCTGGGCATTGAGAATATAGTGATGAATGACACTGGCCTGTGTTAGGCAGTAGGGTCACCACTAACCACATATATGGTTATGACAAGCTTGACTGTGGCTAATGAAACTTAGGAACTAAATTTACATTTTGTTTTATTGTAATTAATTTTAATTTAAATAGCCTCATGTGTTTGGTGGGTACCATACTGGCATTACAGACATACTGACAGCACAGATAGAATATTTTGATCCAAGCAGAAACCTATCTTGGCAGTGCTGTGCTACAGAGATAAAGTTCCTGCCCTCTTATAGTTTATATTCTAGTGTGGAATTGACATTTTTTTTTTTTTCCTGGAAAGGGCTAGATAGTAAATTTTTTAAGCTTTATGGGCCAAATGGTTTCTGTTTTAACTACTCAACTTTGCCATTGTAGCTGAAAACTGCCATAGAGACATTGTAAATGACTGACCAAAACTATGTCTTTCAATAGATTTTTTAAGTTAATTAATTTCTTTTTTAAGATTTTATTTATTTATTTGAGAGAGAGAGAGAAGAGATAGAGGGTGAGTGAGAGGGAGAAGCAGGCTCCTTGCTGAGCAGGGAGGCAGATGCTGGGCTTGATCCCAGGACCCTGCGATCATGACCTGAGCTGAAGGCAGATGCTTAACCAAATGAGCTACCCAAGCTCCCCTCAATAAATTTTTTTAAAAGATTTTATTTATTTATTTATGTATTTATTTGAGAGAGAGGGATAGAGCACAAGTGGGGAAAGGGGCAGAATGAGAGGGAAAAGCAGGCTCCCTGCTGAGCAGGAAGCCCAACGTGGGGCCTAATCCCAGGACCCTAAGATCATGTCCTAAGCCAAAGTCAGATGCTTAACCAACTGAGCCACTCAGTCAATAAAGTTTTATTTACAAGAATAGATAATGGGGAATATTTGTCCAATGGGCTATAGTTTGCACATACCAGCTCTTGTGGAGGATTCCCCACTCACTCATCTTCTAGCTGTTGTTGGGTCTTCCCCACCTTGCTCTGATCCTCACTTTTCCCACTAGACCAAGTATTCTAACATCATTTTATTCAGCATTCTGTGGGATTTCAGCCTTTATCAGTGTACAGGGGCTGCCACGACAAAATACCACAGACTGGGTGGCTCAAACAACAAAGTTATTTTCTCAGTTCTGGAGTCCAAGATCAAGGGGATGGCAGGTTAGGGTTCTTCTGAGGCCCCTTTCCTTACCTTGCAGATGGCCACCTTCTCCCTGTGTGCTCACATGGTCATTCCACTGTGGATGCCTTTCCTGCTGTCTCTCTGCATATGAAGATTTCCTCTTCTTATAAAGACACCAGTCAGATTGATTAGGACCCACCCTAATGCTCACCTTAACTTTTTTACTTCCTTAAAGATCTTATCTCCAAATACAGTTATACTCTGAGGTTCTAGCAGTTAAGGCTTCAACATATGAATTTGGGGACACAACATTCAGCCCATCAGAGACCTTAAGTTTTAAATATACTGCTTTTCAAACTTACCTCAAATTAAGTCCACTTGAGAGCTTAAAAAAAAAAAAAAAAAATACAACCCCAGGTCTTGCTTAAGAGACTCACTGAGTATTTGGAATATGGTCTGAGAATTTAGATTTTTAAAGTTCCCTGGATAAGAATGATGATCAACCAGGCTGGGAATTACTCTTCGATCATGCATCCAAATGCTGCATACTAAGAAATCCAGACGAGCATGTGGGATGCACCATATGTGACTCTTCAAAGGCATGGTGTTTGCATCTTTATGCACCAGTTGTGAAAATTAAGTCAATTTAAACTAATTTTTTCTCAAGCTTTTTCCTGATCTATGATATTTTTGAGCAGAGCCAGGTGCACTTGAGGAAAAGATTAACTTCCAGGGATGAGGCCAGTTCCCAGGATGAAGTGGGTTCACTCTGCTTTTCTGTATGTGATACTGCTCACATGCACAAAAGTAGTGATGACGAGGGTTCCAGATAAAGACACTCAGGCTGTATGCTGCTAAAAAATATTTAAAATTATGATGTGCCCTTCATTCTAAGGGTCATTAAAAATTATGAGTAACTGAATTCATTAGCATGCATGCAATAGAGAGCTCAAGAACAGGTGGCCCCAAGCTGTCTATTCTGGTTCACTTCCCACCATACTTTTATAGGATTACTCTGTTGCAACCATCCAGCACTTGTCACTATGCTTATGCACACGCTTTCCTGTCTATGGACAGTTCTTTCCCTTACATTATGTCTTTTTTTAATTGATTATTTAATTAGTTAATTAATTTTTTAACATTTTAAAAATTTTAATTCAATTAATTAACATGTAATGTATTATTAGTTTCAGAGATAAGGTCAGTGATTCATCAGTTTTATGTAACACCCAGGGCTCATATCATGTGCCCTCCTTAATGCCCATCACCCAGTTGCCCCATCTCTCCATCTCCCACCTCTCCAGCAACTCTCAGCTTGTTTCCTATGATTAAGACTCTCTTATAGTTTGTCTCCCTCTCTGGTTTTGTCTTGTTTTATTTTTTCTTCTCTTCCCTATGATCCTCTGTTTTATTTCTTAAATTCCACATATCACTGAGAGCATATGATAATTGTCTTTCTCTGACTGGCTTATTTCACTTAGCATAACACCCTCTAGTTCCATCCATGTTGTTGCAAATGTTATGTCCTTTTTAAAAAAATGCATCCGTAATCTTGGTGTCTTCCCCACATCCTCAGGCAGAATTACTTATCACTTCTGTTTATTACTATTTACCTTTTAATATTGTTAATCTTGCTTATGTGTTTACACTGCTCAAGAGAGCAGAGATGTCATCTACCACCTTTCATCTCCACATTCATTGTAGACATTGATAGTCGATTGCACTCTTGCCTGCTTGGATATGTGTGGACTCACAGCCCAGTTCAACAAAGTGCTCCCGAAGCCACCACTAACTGACCATTTGGCTTGTGAGATTATACATGCTTGCCATTCACGTACTGAATGGACTCTTAGAGACTGACAATCAAAACTTGACAAAAACTAATTGAATTAATGGAAACTTGACCTAAAAGAGAACGAATGTAGCTTTTTTTTAAATTAAACTTTCTATTTAGAATTATCTGTAAGTTCATTCGCAGTTGCAAGAAATAATAGGGAGAGATCCCATGTACCCTTTATGCAATTTACCCCAATGGTAACACCTTGCATAACTACGGTACATCACAACCAAGATGCCGACTTTAGTACAGTAAGATAGTGAACATTTCCATCACCCCAAGAATTCTTCTTGTTGCATTTTCATAGAGATCACTACCTTCCTCCCATCTCCATCCCTTCCTTAACCCATAGCAACTACTAATCTGTTTTTCATTTCTATAATGTTTATTATAGCAATAATGTTATATAAATGAAATCCTATAGTATGTAACTCGGACTTGGCTTTATTCACTCAACATAATTCTCTGGAAATTCTTTCAGGTTGTTTGTGTACCAATAGTTTATTCTTTTTTGTTTGTGACTGGTATTCTATGGTTTGGATGTACCATAGTTTGTTTAACCATTCACTTGTCGAAGGACATAAGAGTTGTTTCCAGTGGGGGATATTGTGAATAAAGTTGCTATAATATTTGTGTATATGATTTGTATTAGCATATGTCTTCATTTCTCTGGGATAAATGCCTAAAATATAATTCAGAAAAGTTGTTATATGATAGACTTTTTATTTTTTTATTTTTGTTTTTTATTTTTAATTTTTTTAAAGATTTTATTTATTTATTTGACAGAGAGAGACACAACGAGAGAGGGAATACAAGCAGGGGGAGAAGCAGGCTTCCCGCAGAGCAGGGAGCCCAATGTGGGGCTCAATCTCAGGACCGCAGGATCGCAACCTGAGCCGAAGGCAGACACTTAATGACTGAGCCACCCAGGTGCCCTACATGATAGATTTTTTGAAAAAACTGCTAAACTATTTTCTAGGTGGCTGTAGCATTTTACATTTCCACCAACAATGTATGAATAATGGTTTTCCCACATCCTTCCTGGTATTTGGTGTTGTCAATATTTTTAATTTTAGTCATTCTGATAGGTGCTATTTTCATTGCAATTGGTTGCAATTCAAAGACCCTAAGTAAGTTCAGACTTTTGAATTTCTATAGGCAATAGGGAACAATGAAAACATTCTGAAGATGTGTGGATCATGTGCAAAGTCATGTTTCAAGAACGAAATGAAGCTATGGAGTGCAGAATAGATTGAAAAAGTAAAATAAAACAAAACAAAAAATCAAGGAAACATAAAACAGAAGATAAAGGATAAATTGTGAGCCTGTTGGCAAGTTTTGGAGACATATAATTAGGAATGGATCAGAGTATGGAGGAAGGGTGGTAATGATGGAAATACACAACTTTCTCATTCCATAGCAAGGTTTATGTGGGTAGATGTTAATTACAATTCTTCCTCTCTTTCAGCCATTATTTTAACTTGTTATATTTTTTCCTTTCAAAAATTAGAAAACTCAGAGGTTTGTAGGTATAGTTCAAGTCTATCCCTTAAGTCATGTCCTCCATAATACCCCTTCCTTCCCAGTTATTGTAATTTTAACTTCCCTCAAAATCATGCCCAATTCTGGGGTCTCCCCATTCCTCTAACTTTGATGTACTTTTTTTTCTTTTTTCATTTTTCAACAGCATATGTCAACTTTAACATAAAACATATTTTGCTTCTTTATTATAGCTGTTGTCTGTCTCCTCTGTTAGAATGTGAGTTCTACAGGGCGGATACAGTATGAGCTCAATACAAGTTAGTTGAATGCATGCATGCATGAGAAATGAATGAATGAACGGTTCAGTTGTGGAGCTGGATTAGATTGTACCACTCAGTCTTTCTAGACATGCTTCTCTGGCATTTTCTTTTATAGGTTTAATAAAGTGATAAATAACTTAGAAGGTATTCTATTAATATTTGCAAACTACAAAACCATTATTGTGCTGTAAGTAATTATATTGGAATTTGAAACATTCACCACAATTAGACTCTCCAGTGATATTACAAAAATAAAGTTGAATTAAATTGTGCAGTCATACAGATCCTTCAGTACTAATCAGTCACCTGTTACATATTGACAAGGGGAATTCTGGAAGGGTCACTAAAAACAGATGACCTTCTAGGTCACAGGCCACACCTAGGAAGGTATGCTCTACAAATGTGTGGCCATTCAACAGTGCCCTGGCTAGCAAGCAGGCCTTGTGGGATTAGATTTTGGCTTATTCAAAGACAACAAAAGAAGCAACCATATGGTGTTATTTCAAGGATGTCAGAAAAAAAACTTTGTATGTATTCCCAAATGCTTTTTCTGCCTACTTGTTGCTGCTTTTACAAGGAGGAGAAAACAAAACAAAACAAAACAAAAAACTTTCTGCAAATACATATGTGACTTAAAATACAAATTTCTTTGGCCAAAGTTCAACCCTGATTGAAAAATTCATTAAGGTATGAGTGATAGCAATCTTTTCCCTAGAGGAGGTTTTAATGTGGAGATAGCAGTGGAGAGGCACCTCAAGCCTGAGGAGAGGGAAGTTGAGAATGACTGAGCAGGTGTTTACATACAAAGAAGGAACAGAGTGCCTTCAGGGAAGCTTCTTTCTTTGCTGCAACATTAATGAGTTCAGGCCTTCCATGTGTTTAGGAAGGTGGATTTACTTCTCCTAGTCCTCTTCCTTGGGTCATCTGCACAGCTGGTCGGTAGAATGCTTGTCTCACACAGTTTATAGAATAAAAAAATATTTTGATGTTCACATTTGGTAGGTAAGTCACCATAGAAACTAAGCACCTTTCCCAAGGTTCATTGGATTTAAAATAAGACTGAATTCTCCCTGGTCTGGGTGAACTATTGAATGGAGGGTAAAAGATCATTAACTCCCAATATTCACTAGTTAGCTAATTACACAGCCTTAAGGAAATAGTTTCTTGTGTCTGTAACTATTAATGTCTCCATCTATTAACCAGTGGGATGAGGTGGCCTCTAACTGGCCTTCCATCTTTGAGATCCTAGACCTTTTTATTTTTGCCAGCTCATGAGTAAAACAGATAAAACCTGACATCAGTGGACAAGGTTTCTGAAGGAGCTGTGATGGGACAATTTTGTTTAAATGCATCCAACTCTGGGGATGCCTTGGTGGTTCATTTGGTTAAGCCTCTGACTCTTGATTTCCCCTCTGGTCATGATCTCAAGGTCCTGGGATCGAGCCCCGTGTCGGGTTCTGTGTTGAGCAGGGAGTCTGCTTGAGGATCCTCTCTCTCCCTTTGGCCCTCCACCCTCTCATTCTCTCTCTCTAAAATAAATATGTAAGTTCTTTAAAAAAATAAATACATCCAATTCTGAAATGTGCTTTATTGTGTAACAATTATCCTTGTTGGGCCTCCGGTTCCCCTTCCATGAAATGAAAATGTTGAACTATAGATTTTGTTTCTTTCTGATGAAATATTTCATGTTTCTATAGTTCTGATATCAACATTAGATTTTATAGTTGAGACAAGTTATACAGCAATTTCGTACAATGAAATAATGAGGCTAACATTAATTAACATAGTGTTTCCATTGGTAAAAGAACAGCTCCTTAAAATCTCTTCTGTTCTCTTATAACCCATTCAAGGTGGTAGGAAAATATATACAAAAATTATAAATTTAAAATAAACAGGAAACCCACACATAAGAGAAACAAGCTTAAGAGTTTGATTTTTTTTAAAATTCAAAGTTATACTTATACCTTGATCTTAGTATATAAGATTTCTTTTTTAATCAATCTGGAAATGTAGGCAGATCTTCTAAATGATATTTGAGTTGCATAGATTTTTGGAAGTCGTTTTATGCAAGAAAATTCAAGGGAGGCACAGATATGTATCTGATCTCATTCGTTTACTTGAGCATCCTCACAAATATTTTTCTAATCCATTTTATTCTAGAAGAATTGAAAAGGTACTATTTTCTTCATTCTTTTCTTCTATCTTTCACTTCTACTTGAATTTACAATTCTTCTTAAATCACTGAGGTCACCATTAAACAAAGACAGGTCTGTCACTGTATTTTCCAACATTTCAAGTTTGAATTCTTGTGGATTCTACTTGTAAAGGTTACATTTCAACTGCATCGTGTTCAACCTCAATTTATTAACTAGCAGATTCTTTTCTGCTAGCCAAGCTCCTGCTTGCCAAGTCCTTCATCCTTTATTTCATTATTTCCGTCCATTTTGTTTTGTTCATCTGCCTACTGTAGGAGAAATATCCTCCAGTCAGCAGATTTTCTCAGAATCTGTGAAGAGGGAGGGGGCCGATGATCTAAATGCTTGCCCGCCACGGCCATGAGAAAGGTGGGGCAGCGCCGGGGGTATCCCTCAAGGTAGGAAGTCCCTTCGTTACCAGATTTGATAGACTGAAACCAAAATACTGAAATAGATGACATAGCAATATCTGGCTTTCGGTGCAGGTAGAAAAATGAAATAGAAGACTTTCTATTAGATTCCCGGGAAATAGGAGTTCCTGCAGATGGGTCTGTAATTGCGATACTTTACAGCTCGGCAGAGTCGAAAACGTTATTGCTCTGTGTCCCTGCAACTCCCGTTTGCATGTTTCCTGGATGACTGTGCTGGTGATAATCAAACACGTTCACATCTTGGCTGGCTCATGCCTCACTGAAAGCTTTTCATGACAACGTGCTTTGTTGTTTACCTAGGTGTGTTTTCTGTTTTCCTAAAAGGAAACGTTCTGAGAGAAAAGGAGCAAAGGAACAATGTGCCACTCAGGAATGGGTTTATGTCAGGCCGGTTCTGTGCCAAATGCCAGGGAAGTCACAGGTGTGTTCCATCTGAGACAATGAAACCCATGTGCTTGGGCATATGAGTAGGTGACTGACATCAGCTCCATTGGGATGGCATTTTTCAAATAGAAATCAGGTTAATAAGTACCACTTTAAATTAAAAAGAATCAAGATCCAATAGCGATTGGGGACACTGCCATAATCCTCATAAACTGCGATAATATAAAACTGTTATCTACAAAAGAGACAGTCATTTTCTGCCTATGTTTGCTGTCACTTGCATTCTCTTCTCAGAACTAGCTGATCTCTGCTGGTTTCACTCTGCTTTTTAAGAACAGATAGATGGGGAGGTTTGTCAAATCTGTGCTTGTTTCAAGCAAACTGGGCCCTCATACTAGATTTTGCAGACTGTAGAGGTCTAAGTTGATAGAAGAGATTTTTATTTCTTCGAAAAACAACTTTCTTTTTCTCAAAATAATAATACCTTTCATGTTTTTTGTTGCTTTATAATAATAAACCCATTTTCACATATTTGCCCATTTAAGTAACATAGCACTCTTAGAAACTTTGGTTATTAAGTGGTTATTAAGTTCCATAAAGTCATTAATTTTTATTATTATTTTATTTTCTATATTTTCCATACATCACCTCACAGCATTGAAAAGAATAAAATGGACATCATTTCTTTAAAACAATAAGTAAGTAAGTAAGTAAGTAAATAAATAAATAAATAAAGTCAGCATAGTGGTCCTAAAATAATCCTGACTGGGACTCAGGTTCTTTGGTGCTTTGTTCGGTGGTTTCTGCCATCTTGGGAAGATAATCAGACTTCGTCTCACTCAACAGTCTTCATTCCATGACTTGTTATGCCCCACAACAACTGTTAGAATAAATGTTTAAACTGCTCTCAGAATTAACCATTTTAATGACTATTGGGAAAGTTAAGGGTGAGGAACCTGACTGGCTCAGTTCTGGGACACAAAGTGAGCATGGACAGTTTGTCAAGGTGCATGCATTTCCTCAGCCGCAAATTCCTCCACTAATTCAAGAAGGATTAAAAGTGACTTGTTTTCAAGATGGCGCTACTTGCATTTAGGAACAAGAGGTAGAAAGAACCACTGTTTCTATTCTTTATTGACTAATACTACTAATATGAATTGAAATAAGCTGTTGTATTTATACATGGTGGGCCGTACATAGGTGGTAGTTAAAGCTCTGTGGTAGATAAGGTCATTTTGGTAAATCACATAAAATGAGAGGGATAAAGGACTGAAAGTCAAACTCTGGTGAATAACAACATTTACATAATAAATGGACAAATAAGATTAAACATCTGAGAAGAAGTGGGAAATATCAGAAAATAATGTAATAGTGTCATGAGCATGGAAGTAGGGGAGTATATTAGTTTCCTAGGGCTGCCATAACAAATCCCATAAACTGGTTGGCTTAAAACAAGAGAAATGTATTCTCTCACAATTTAGAGGCTAGAAGTACAAATTCAAAATGTCAGAAGAGACATGCTGTCCTTGAAACCTGGAGGCAAGGATCCTTCATTGGCTTTTCCAGCTTCTGGAAGTTCTAGGCATTGCTTGCTTGTGGCTGTGTCACTTCTGTCTCTGCCTCCATCTTCATAGGGCCATATACCCTCTATGTCTGTATCTTCACATGGAATTCATCTCTGTGTATATACCTGTGTCCAAATTTCCCTCTCTTTTTTTTTAAAAAAAAAGATTTTATCTATTTGAGAGAGAGAGCACAAGCAGGGAGGAGGGACAGAGGCAGAGGGAGAAGCAGACTTCCCGCTGAACAGGGAGCCCGATGCAGGACTCAATCCTAGGACCCTCGGGTCATGACCTGAGCTGAAGGTAGACGCTTAACCAACTGAGCTGACCAGGCACTCCAAATTTCCCTTTTTTAAAAAGGACATTGGTCACCTTGGATTAGGACCCACCCTAATGACCTCATCTTAATTTGATTACATCTGCAAAGCCCCTTTTTCCCAAATCAGGTTATATGCACAGGTACAGGGAATTAGGACTTCATTATGTCTTTTGAGGGACATAATGCAAACCATACCAGTGTTTGTGGAAGAAAGGACAGTAAAACATACGAAATGAAGCAGAGAACAGGTAAGGTAAGGACTCAATGTGTCTGCTGGATTTCACGATTAGAAGTTGCTTAATAACCTTATTTTCAGCAGACTCATTAGAACAATGAGAACGATGGCAGATTCTATAGAGTTGGGAATGGGTAGTGTAGAAAAATCTGTGAAGAAGGTAATGACCAAAATGAGATATAGAGATGATGAGAGTTGTGTGAGTGAGTAGGAGTGTGTGCTGTGGAGCACTCGCATGTATGTGTGTATTCGAACAGATTTTCTTCTTCCTTCAGTCTCCTTATAGAGAGACTATGAATATAAGAGGAGTCCTAGACAATAGGAAGGGAAAAATCAAGAGCTAAGAGGGAGGAATTAACTTGAAATACAAAAAATAATAATAATTCTTTCACTGAAGCAGAAAGAAAAACGTGGATTAAATATAAATATATCCAATTAGGGGAATAGGAGTTTGTGAGAATTCATTCCTAATCATCTATACTTTCAAATGAATTAGGAGAGCCATTTTTTAGGATTGAAGAGGTAGACACGAATTTGGGAGGAGGAGCTTGTGGTGGGAGTAGTGAACATTTGTAATAGCCAACTGGGGGGACTATATATCATAGGAAGGTGGAGCTGATGATTGGTGCTCTAGGAGACCACTAATTGAGCCTCCCTGTTGTGCAATATGAGTAGCAAGAAGAACAACCTGACTTCTCAAGAGTGCTGCAGAGGAAATGGTTTCAGTTGTAGGGTATGGAGAATTGCCAAGCCAGCAAGTCCCCAAGTCTGGAAAAGGGATTGGTGAGACTGGAAAGGGGAGATAATACTGAAAAAAGATAATCTCTCTCTCTCTCTAATGTTTTCCTTCATGTTAGTTTATTGTTAGGCAGGCTTTTATATCACTGTGGTCAGATGCCAACAGAAGTGTTAGCCTTAGGCTTGCGTATTAGGTTGATAGAAACCATTGATTGTCTAATCCTGGGGCTCGGCTACATGGACTAGGACTAGGGATGAGGGTCAAGGAAACTGGAGTGCCGTATGGTTTAATGGGCAGATATAATCTGTCACATATATTTCCAGAGTTTGGGGAGGACTAGAAAGACAGAAAATGATGTTGGGGGGACATAAAAGGGCCAAACATAAATTGTATACTTTGGCTTAACGTTTATCCTCCTTTTATAATTTTATGTGTCCACTCACATTCAACCCAATCATATAGAACTCGTGGGTTGCAAAGGAGAATTATGGTGGACATAAGAAGTACCTTCCTATTTGCAGGTGAAACTGAGCTGAAGTATTTTAAGTTGATAGACGTCTGTCTCATTCTTCTAGATCCGTAACTGCATACTGGCTAATAGTTATCCTAAGAGAAACACAGTAATTTGTGGTCTGAGTAATAATGGCATCATCTAATTCAATTCAACAATTCAATTTAACAAGCATCTATAGCATGTCTACTACAAAAAAGTCACTGTTTTAGAAATTAGGAAATATGGTGTGCTATGTACACAGGCCTCCTCAGAAAATATTGTTGAATGGTTTTATTGATATATATGAGGAACAGGATTAATAAATTACACGGAATTTTTGTAGTAAAAGTTTAATACTAGTAAGGATTTGTATAGATGTTTTTGAGGGAATAGTTATCATGAAGACTGAGCTTCGAAATCTCTTCTTGTGTAACTCAAGATAGTATAGGTTAGACTGTAATAAGGGAAAACAATTTTTCCAAATTGCAGGGGAAGAAAACAACACAGCCTTGAGTTTTTGTTCATGTACGTGTCCATCTTTCATTGGCAGGGTGCTCTGCTCCATGTGGTCCTTACTGAAGGTGTCAAAGTGGTGTGGGTTGTGATCATCCAGAACACCAGTAAATAGTTCAGAATAAAGCCAGGCTAAAGGATAATGTAGTGACTTTTATGTGCTTCCACCTAGAAATGACACTTCTGCTATATGTCAATGTCCAGAGAAAGTCCCATGGTCACACCTAACTTCAAGAGGGCAAGGAAATAAAGACTTTCCGTGTGCATGGAGGTAGAGAGAAGTGAGATGGTTGCCAATTTTAATCTATCTCCATTTCCCAAAGCTGGATTAAAATATTCAGTCATTAGCTGCTTCATGATGAGGATACCATTATGAGATTTTAATGGCAATCACCACTTATGAGCATCTATTAAATTCTAGGTATTACTCTTGCAACACTGGATGGTAATATTGGCTTTCTCTTTTTGTAGATGAGGAAAATGAGTTGCAGAAGTTATATAGTTTGTCCACAGTCATAAGAGCTATTGCATGACTATATAAATGGTTCATATTGTCCAATTCTGAAAGAATTCACAAATACCTCAGATGTTGCTACTCAGGGAAACTCAGTGCCTGATAAATGCATGTTGACTAACATTCACTGAGTAATTAATAAACCACTGACCTAAACACTGCCTGTGTATTTTCCCATTTAAGGAATAAACATCTGCCCAACTGCACCAGTTCTGTAGTTTGCCCTTTCCTTGATGGATAGGTAATAAGTTATTTCATTGCTATAATCTAATATTTACAAATATTCAAGTTGGCCAAAAAGAACACTCAAAATAGAGAGCATTACAAGGAAAGAGCATTAGACTTGGTGTGGAGAGTTCATTCTTCATCTTCATCTCACTCTCTGAATGAATCACTCAACTTTCTTCTACCCTGACCACCTCTCCTATAGAGTGAGTGGGTTAGATCAGTGACCATTATTCACCTTCTTGATACCATCTATGGTGGTTTTTCTTTATTCACTCTATATCTGTTTAGACTAATTCAACAAGGCAAAATTTGAAGCCTCTATCAGTTTTTAAAAAGGGCCTCTAGAGCAAGAAAGAAGAATGACTAAAATAATGGTAAGAATCAGACAAAAATATGCTCAGTCCTCAGCAGAGGTAATAGCATAGCAGGGTACTCTTGGTTTATGTCAGGTTTTGAGGGATTACTTGCAGAGGAATCAACATGGCTAATTAAAGCAATGGTACTGAATTACTCCTTGGGTGTAAGGTAGGCCTACCTACTTCTCAGCTTGTTACAACTTCTCTTACAGCCTAAGATTTTCTGTTTGGCATCAGATTTAATACTGTACAGTGAATCTGAATCAAGTGGGAAGTGAAGTCAGAAGGATGTCAAATAAAAGGTTAAAAATTCCAGCCATTCTCCCCTCATTTCCAGCTTTTTCATTCCTTAAAGACTTTGGGCTCATCATTCTCAGTTGCTGACTGAAATCACCTTTTCATGCTCCTATGATATTAAAATATCGCATTTTTAAAATGAAGTGCTATACCAGTGGTATGAAAAGTAGGCTATTTTATAGAGTCAAATAACAATTTTCTCTCTAGACAATAAACTTACCACACCAATTTTTCTCAAGTGACAATAAACATACCAAAGAATGACTTCTTTCTCAAAATTTTAAAGTTAAGTGCTTTTGCCTAAGAATAGGTTATATGATATGAAAAATGCATGCTGCATATAAAAGTAAAGTTGTAATTATTTCAGTTCAATCATAACATTATGTATAAAAGATAGATGCTATTATATAATTCAGCTACAATGACCAACTGGGTCTCCAAACCTAGAGATTTCAGAAAGATTGAACTACTTGGGAGCATAAATAAAGTATTTCAGGTGTTCAGCCAATTATTATCATAGATCATATCCAAGGAGTACAAATGCCCTAATATAGTTTGCAGACTCCAATCTACTGCTTACTATTTCAGATAAATCAGCTAGAATTTCTTATTAAACAGAAATAGCCAATATTTCTATAACTTTTTACTATATATAAATTTTTTCACAAAAGTTATTTGATACAGTAACACCAAAAAGGGTATTATATTAATTCTCACTTTAAAGGAAAGGAAGCTGAAGTTCAGTGTCCAAAGTTCAGGTTGTATTAGTGAGATCATGGTACAAACCAGGTCCATAGTCTCCAAAATCTACACCATCTCACTGTCACACATGAGCCCTAAGTTGACCATTATATTATCTATTGCCCTCAAAGAAATAGCGACAAATGAAGTAGGATACTTCTGATATAACACAGATATAGTGTCCAAGATAAATAATTCAAGAAGCAGATATTTACTGAGTGCCTACTATGTGCAGGGCATAGCAATGGGCAAGACAGATCTAAATGCCTGCCCAATGGAATTTTTTTTTTTTTTTTTTTTTTTTTGAGAAAGAGAGAGAGAGAGGATAGGGACAGAAGGAGATGCAGAGAGATAATCTTAAGCAGGCTCCCCACCCAGCACAGAGTTAGGGAAGATCTCCCTGAGAATGTGGTATTTAGCAATAATTTAAGTCAAGGAAAAGAGATGGAAATGAAGGTAAACTGTAATTTAAAGGATTATCAGGAACAAAACTGAGAATACAATTCTATCACAGCCTCCCAAATCTCCAAAATCCTCCACATTCAACTGAAGGTGGGAGGTAGGAGGATAAGCCATGCTCAACCATCCTGGGTTAGCAGGTGCTAGGGAAGAAGTGAACTTTGGGCTGACTCCAGATGGTGTCAGTGGTGAGTGAAGTGCTGGCAGTCAAACACAGGGAGTGCCAAGCTGACAAATGCCATTCCCTCGAGGGAAAGGATGCTTTTCCACTTCCCATGTTGGGAGAGAGTTCCAGATAGGGCTTTAACTTTTTCTCCCCCCTTTTTTCCTAAACACCTGGCCTCTTTGCTTCTTTTGTTTCCCTCATCTTTTCTTTCTAATTTCTATATAATAGGAAAGGGAAAAGAGTTTGAGAAATGGTAATTCCTCCTTTCCCACCCCCTACTCCTAATAATTTTGCTCACTGCTCATCCCAAAAGTTGTTTGTTTTTTTTTTCCTGACTATATCTAATTCTCTTTTCTCATGTAAACTCATTCTGTTTGAGAATTTAAGAAATAAAGACTATGTTTGCATGCATAAACAATTTATTCCATTGGGGTGATTGATGACTTTAATCTTCAAGGATTCAGCCAAAACCATTTTAACTCTTTGTTTGCTTTTATTTAGTGAAACATACCATTTTACTGAATTATTACAGCTAGACTGGTCAGTTTGGTTTGCCAAGTGTGGGCACATCCTACAAAGAAAAACAAAATTGAACCTAACCATCCATCTTCAGTTAATTTGGACTATATAAAAAGAAGTTGCCAAATATTTTTACTATAATATTTCTGGATAATATTGGAAGATAAAAATATTCTCACTTTCTCCCTCCTTCCATCTCCAACAGGTGTATTCAATATTACACCAGATTGCCTTCTGTGATGCTGTCCCAATGAATCTCATCCATCTGGGTTTCCTTTATCCTTTTTAAATCACAGTGATGAATACCTGACTTTAAAATTTTACAGATGGTGTCTCATTTTGGTTGGCTTTACTTTAAAAGAAAATTTATGATTTATCTGGGGGAAAAACAGCTCCTCATCTCACAGATTTCTCAAACCTTTCCAACATTTTAAATATTTGCTGCTGTAGGAATAAATGGAATGCCCTAACCTGATTCATAGATGCCAGTAGGGTTAAATTCTGGGCTTAAATTATGTATAGAATTGGAAATGACATTTTGAAAATTTAGAATTTCCATAAGTTTAGAAATGCACAGACTTAGAGAAAGTCTAATTGGAAAGGCTATTAGTAGTCATCAATCTGTACCCTTTTTTTTTTTTAAGATTTTATTTATTTATTTGACAGAGAGAGAGATCACAAGTAGGCAGAGAGGCAGGCAGAGAGAGAGAGGGGAAGCAGGCTCCCTGCTGAGCAGACAGCCCGATGCAGGGCTCGATCCCAGGACCCTGAGATCATGACCTGAGCCGAAGGCAGAGGCTTTAACCCACTGAGCCACCCAGGCGTCCCATCAATCTGTACTCTTACTTGATGTATAAATCCAGTATATAACGGCCCAATAAATGGTTGCCTATTTTATGCTTGAACACTAATAGCATTTCTTTCAAAATATACAGGAGGCTCAAGCTGTGTTTGATTGAGAAAAAAAGGAGAAGAATTAATTAGAAATATGATACCCTCTACTGTCTCAATAGAGGTGAATACTTTTGTCCTTACATTTAAAGTATCAAATTTCAGAACAAATCTAAATATCCTCATGTGTTCCCAAAGATTTTGAGAACAAACTTGGGTTTGTAAGAGGGTAATGATGGTATTTTCAAACAACAATAACCAAGAAATCTAATTTCTGCAAAATTCTAATTTGGTCTATTTTTTTTAATGCAGATACTTCTCTGAAAAGGATTCTAAGGTTGACATCCTCTTTGAACATCTTTTCCCTAATTACAGTGAGAACATAAAATTTGTTTTTATGAAATTATATTGCCAAAACTATTAAGACCAATATGTGAACTATTTAATTCCTCTAGTGTCTGTTTTAAGCACATGGAATTATTTGTATGTGTTTTTTATTGCCTTGCACATGGATTAGTCACATTTATTTAAAAATTGAATCTGAAATTAAAAAATTAAAAATAAATAAAAATAGATTTCTCAGTTTCAGAACCTGTCTTAAAATGTCTAGCTTCATCTTACTTACTCCACATATGGTATTTCTATACCTTAACTCATTAGCAATTTGAGATGAGAGTAATTATGTCATGGAAAATAGTACAACTTTTTTATTCTTAAGCAGACAGTTGATGTTTTCTACAGGTTTCAAATGATTTTAAGGACTTAGTGTGTATTAGTGCTGTGGTTAAAAGCTCAAGGCCAGGAGTCAGATATCTTGCGTTTGAATATTAGATCTTCTACTTTCTTATTATGTGACTTACTTGAGCTAATTACTGAATCTCATCCTTAAGATGTGTAATAATTATATTTCTATTATAAGGCTAGATTTAAAAAGCAATATTCCGTGTAAATGTGTTCATCTCTCTGCCTATTGCAAAGTAAACTTAAAGTTTAGTTATTACTACTTGTAATTTTTCCTAAGCACAAATTTGAATTGATAATCCTGACAAAGGATAGTTTTCTGAGTTATACTGCATTGGTCAAGAGTCAACAATGTCATCTGCCTATTTGCTTGACCAATTCATCTCAGTTTCCCAGAGATTTGCTGAGTGTTAGTGCTGACAACCCTACATCCTGGGAAGCTTTCTTTAACCCAAGCAAACAGGGATGGATGGTAAGCCTACCTCCAGCCTGGATTTATGACTCTCTAGTCTCACTTTCATTCTCTATTTTTTTTTCTCTATTTTTTTCCTGTGGGGTACCTCCTGAATTATAATAATTAATTTTAAAACACCTAAAGTCTTGCAATATGTATCATTTAGGAATGTAAAGGTTTACTCTAATGTTTAAGTTCTGGATTAAGAGAGACACGCCACCTTATTAGGACAGGTATTACTAAAATGTGTGAGGGTGATCATTTTTCTTCCCCACACTCTTAAGACAAATTTAGTGCCGACTGGTTCTCAGGGTTGGGGTCTAGAATGCCTGGGCTAATTAAAGAAATCTCAAATTATAGGCTGATTTTACCTTGAGTAGTGATTATTTTCTTGGGTATCTATGAACTTATCGTGTCAGCTTATGGCTGACACTCAGGGAATCTGGAAAACTCTTAAACATGTAATAAAATACATGTGCATATGTTCGTGTATGCATTTTTCAGGGAGAATACCCATAAGTTTTATCAGATTTCAAAAGGAAACAATGGTGCCCAAATGTGTAAGTTTCACAAACTGGGGAAGTCTTGAAAAACTAACATTTGTATAATTTGGGTCTACTTGATGCTAGGTGTTCATACTCCCAGCCCCCCAGCCCCGCCCCCCCGCCACATACACACTGATCCTTTTAAATCCTTAGATTTAGTGATTGAAATCCCCAACAATCACTTCAGAATAACTTGATTCAAACCCTTTTGGAGATTCCTTCCTTCACTCAATATTAGACAAGTTCTGAGTTGGTCACAAGTTTGATTTTATGAGGGGTGCCTGGATAGCACAGTTGGTTAAGCTTCTGACTCTTCTGCTAAGGTCATAATTTCATGATTTCAGGTTGTGGGATGGAGCCCCACATCAAGCTCTGTGCTCAGCATGGGGTTTGCTTCATATTCTCTCTCCCTCTCCCTCTGCCCCTCCTGCTTGTGCTCTCTCTTGCTTTCTCTCTAAAATAAATGAATAAATAAATCTTTTTTTAAAATTTGATTTTATTGTATGGAAAGCCTGTATTTGATAGAGCAGTTCTGTGAGGACTTTCTTGTTAGAAACAACGATTAATATTATTATGACAGTAATAGAGAGAATGTGTTAGAAGAGTGCAGACAAGGTCTGCTCTAGGATGTATAGACAGTGTAACTGTGTTATTTACCCTAACCATGGGCTTAGGTCAGTGACTACAGAGCACTTCTAATTGTTTTTTCTTTTTTTTTTACGATTTTATTTGAGAGAAAGAGAGAGAGAAAGAGCAGAGGAAGCAAATGACTCTCCACTCCCTGGGGCAAATAATACATTATATGTTAATTTAAAAAAAAAAAAAAAGAGTTAAAGCACCAAAAAAAAAAAAGAGAGACTCTCCACTGAGGAGGCAGCCCAGTGAGAGATTTGATCCCAGGATCCCAGGATCATGACCTGAGCTGAAGGAGACGCTTAACCAACTGAGCCACCCAGTTACCCCGAGCACTTCTAGTTTTCAAATGAAAATCATTTCTTTATGGTAGCATGAAATAGCATATACTGAATGACCATCATTAGCAAAGCCATAAAAATTTGGTGTTTGAGAGGTGAACTATAGTTGTAAACACAAAATGATCCTAAGCTCCAATAAATGGTTTCTGAACAAGAAATTAGGAAAAGTGGTTTCAAGACTGAATTTGAGAATAAGAGCTTTAAAAGAGCATCTTTATGTGGTGACAATGCATGGGTGCATAGGTGGCCATGGCAATTTACAGGGGTATATACTCCAAATTGCATAGAGATGTAGCAAGAGATGAGTCCTCTGCAATCCAGGCAAAAACGCTCCTTGTTGGACATACTGAACTTACTTGAAAAAGCACTGCATAAATCTTATCATATTACCTCTAAGTTCATGGTCACTAATGTTAAATGAACCTTCAACATTGCTTGGCAAACCTAATCCTTTTTTTTTTAAATTGACCTGAAATTCCATAAAACATATTGTTTATTTCAGTATTTCACAGTACTGTCAAACCTCTAGCCTTCCACCATTCTTCACGCTCAGTAAATGATTACTTTTTGTTTCACAGAGAAAGTATAAGCTGCTAGAGAGGAAGGCATTCAATTCCTGAAACCAAAAATGCCCATCTGCTACAATGGAAGTGATAGATCTAGGGCTTCTTCCATTCAAGTCCAGCTTCTTCACCATTGCTCAAGTCCCTCTCTTCCCGCCACCACAGGAATCTTGTACTTTACATTATCTACTGTCTCCTGAGTCTTGTTACTCTACTTGAGCTTTCTTCTCTCAGCTAAACTTGCCTCTTTCATTTAAATGAAAGAGAGAGAGAGAAAGAAAGAAAGAAAGAAAAAAAGAAAGAAATAGAAAAAAAGAAAATCTTTCCTCTGTTTTGTTTCCTCCCACTCCTGCACTTTACTTTTATTCCCTCCTAGTCAAAGTTTTTAGCAGTTGTCTCTACTCATTGTTTCTACCTGCTGCACTCCATACTATCAGTTTTCCACTCCCAAGCTGGCTATGCTAATGCCACCAATGACCTCAGCATCACAAAGTCCAAAGGGCAAGCTTTCATTGTTATCTTAGTTGAAATCTCAAACACATTCAATGTACTTGATTTTCCTTGAAACAATTTCTTTTTTTTTTTCCTTGAAACAATTTCTTGATTTGACTCCACTGACACCAGAAACTTCTGTTTTTCATTCAACTCACTGGTCAATCTTTGCTGGTCCCTCCCCCCACCCCCAACTTCTATCTTCTTCTCTTCCACTCAATCTTCAAAGGTTGACATTCCATCCAAAGCTTGACCCTTCCCTCTGGTGCTCCCTTTCCAGGCAATGTGTGGTCCTCCCCTCCTTCAAACTCAACTGTTGACTGGGTACATGTGTTAAATGTCTCAAACTCAAGTCTTCAAAACCAAATCAGTTCTCTTTTACCACAAACCTGCTCTTGACTCGGGATTCTCCATCTCAGTAAATGACACCATCAACCAGTATTCTGCTCAATGTAGAATCCTGGTTGTCACCTTTGATGCCTTCTTCTACCCCCAACAACACTCAATTACTCTCCATTCTCTCAATTTTACTTACCTCTCTTCATATCTAACATCGTAGTCTAAATTAATCATGTCCTGTACTTGTTCTTTTCCTATTTACTGTTACTCCTTCAACAGCCGGCCTCTTTCTCTTTCTTCTCTAAGCAGTCAGAGCTGTCTTTACAAACACAAATTTGTGTCATGTTATCCTTCTTCTATTATCCATCAATGGTTTGCCAGTGCTCCTAGAATAACCTCCAAAATCTTTAACATGAACTACAAAATCTTGAAATTATGTCACGCATTGATTTCTTAGCCTCATATCTTACCATCCCCCAACACACCATCTATGATATAGTCACTTCGGCGTCCTTTCAATTTTTCAATTACCCTGTGCTCTTTCACATCATAGACATTTCATGCACATCAAAGCAGCTTTTTACCCACCCCTGCACCTAGCTAATTCATCCTTCAGTTCTTAGCTTATGAATCATTCCCTTTCACCCAAATTAATTTTCATCCCTCTTTCTTAATACTTATAACAATTGTCATATATGTAATTATTTGTCATTATTTGTTTAAAAACTTTATTGCCAATAAGATAATAGGCTCCATGAGGCTAGGCATTATTTGCATTATTTACAGCTGTATCATTAGTCATTTGTTGAATGAAAGAAGATATACCAATCAAATCCCCTTTGTGATAACTTCTTGATTAATCTTGTTACAAAAAAAAAATCACTTGGAAAGATAATATAATAAAGCCACTGCTTTTAAAGTCTTCTCAGTTGGCAGACGAAGGAATTTCAGAACTTTTCTCAACTGTTTATAAAGTTCATTTTTCAATATGTGTATTTATTTGTTTGCCTGCTTGCTTACAAATATTATAAATATTTAAATAGTATAAAAAGCTTATATCAAACAAACAAAATGCTGTGCTTCTGTGATTTGCAAAGTATTATAAATAAATAACATGATCAAAGAGTTTAGCTGAAAAGAATCTGAATTACAGACATGTGAGCGGAGGTAAGGAAATCAGCAAAGGATGGTGACATATCTGGGATCAGCCACAGAGTGAAACCATCATCACACAGAGGTCTAAAGAGGGGCGGGAAGTGTTCTTGGAGCCTGGTGTGTAAATCCATCTAAGAGGGGTCTCTTAACTGAAGCTGAGTCATGAAGGAGAACAGTTTCTGCTGAAGTGCAGCAAGACTGAAAGAGACCAGCAGCAGGGTGTATGGTGAGGTCATTCCTTCCCCTTCTTGCATGTAACTGCCCTTCCTTCTTTCACTGATGCCTGCCACTGGTCTAACCCATCAAGAAACCAGGGGACAAAGGGGAGGGCAGGGTAGAGAAAAGTAGAGAATAGTTTGTTGGATCAAGTTTAAGTAGGAGAGAGAGCCTCAGAGAATACTCAGCATGCCTCCTTTCTTTCTTAATATTGTGTGAAGGTGGTTCTTTTTATTGTTGTTGTTTTTTAATGTCTGTGGTTTTATCTGTTCTAGATAGCCTAACAGTCTAAATTTAGTTTTCTCGTTTCTAGTATGACCCTTAATAATTTTTCCCTTAGATTCTTTCCATACCACACTGAAGTAGGGAGGTAAGATGACTAAATAAGGATTCTTTAAATTAAAAGTACAACTCATAAAATGTAAATTTGCCAATGGAAACTTTTTTCAGATGACCAAGTGAGTAAGATACAGGAATAGGTTTTTATGAAGATATGACCAAAATGTAACTAGTGTCATTACGACTAAAAGAAAACTAATGTCATGTATATGATAACACAGAGATGTGTATAAATGCTTTAAGCCAGAGGTGAAATTTATCTGGATAAAGCAATATGGTAATAGATAAGAAACAACAGAGGTAGATAATAGTTAATAAAAGTGTTTGTAACTAGAGCATAGGATTTATTTCTACCTTAGAACCCACTTAACTACTATTGTAGGTCAAGACTCTTACTAGTTTGCAGTTTAAATAGCTGAGCCTGTCTTTGTCATCTCTGTTACTTGGAAAATTAAGCAAGAATGGTGTGGCCTGATAACAGACATTCTGTTAGGTTGACCCAAATGGATTGCTAATAATTGCCCATTAAACAGTGGTACCATCTAATATATAAATGCATGTTAGCTCTGTGAGTTTTCAAATAAATAGTTAAATAAATACATGCATTCTGGTTTTCTGAAGTTTATTAGTTTCATCAAAGTACTTGGCTTTTTAAAAATGGTATTCATTTATTTGGTAAAATACTAACAATTTTTGAAGGAAATACACAATACTTGCATTATAGCCAACAAATAATGCATCTGTGCCAGAATTAATCTCTTTGACATAGCGCTTTCTGAAAGTAATTTGTTTATCTCTTCCATAGTACATGCTTGTACAAAATTCTTTTGTGAATATAACACATGGACTCATCTTTTTCATTAAGCACTTTGAATGTAGCCAGATGCCACGGTGATGGGGGAATTTCAAATCTCTCTAATATATTTTAAAAAATAGCATAACTACTATTTCTTGTTTGACACTTATACTATTTATAAAAATGCTCTATGGATATATTTTCTTATTCAATTTTCATGTTTTCACTTCTGTAGAATTTAACAGGAGCAGAGAGTGTTAATGAGAATATCCTTTGGCAGTATTTTCCAAAGCTCCAAATCCAAAGACTTCTACTTCTTTGTTATTGGAAGAAAACAATAATTTTGATGTGTTAAAGACTTAATAAGAAACATGTATAATACTTATTTTTAATACAAACTTTCTCACATTGGTATTATATATTGTATTATATATATCATATATGTATTATATATATCATATCTGTACAAGGCAGATATGAAATATCATCTAGAGAGAGGTTTATATTTAGGCTTGTGACAATTTATAAGGTAAATGATTTGCTTTTAAATTGAGGTTAAAAATTATTCATAGGATAAAATGCAACTGAAATTAACTTGCAAAAAACCATTTTCTACTCTAACAAAATGCAGTGCTTTTTTTATATTTCTGGGTCTTAAATACGTAGGAGATTGAAAAAGAATATAAAATCTTTAATTTCATAAACTATTAATTAGCACATCTCAAAATCCTATTTCACTACAAATGAACTTCACGGTAAGAAAAATAAATAAAGAATAAAGAAAAGAAAACTAAAAATCAATACAAAATAATGATAGGAGGTATACCCCAGTGTGCTGGAGAGTTTACTCTACATGTTTCTTAAATTGACTTCACCCTTTAGTTGAGTAGAAATGGCAGGTGACACTGACCTGGGTCGTGTGTGCTGAAAGTTGATAAAGGACAGGAGCAAAGCCCTCCCTCATTGCCTTGGCAGGCATTTCCCTCTACATCACCATGGCTCCAACTTTTGTTTTCAGGGGAGAAGTTTCCGTGAAAGCAAGGAATCTGAGGTTACAGCCAAACGTGAAGAAGGGAGAGTTACTATAGTGATGGCCACCTCCGCTCAGGTTTAGCTCCAGTGTCAGCTTGACATTTGCTTCAGGCGGGTGGTCTCAAAGATTTGGTGTATAGAGTAGTTTTTCAACACTTGATGGAACTGGAGAAGCTGTCGAAAGTAAGACAAGAGTAAGAACCAGGCTGGCTGGACAGTTGATCGACCCCTCTCTACGCACTAATAATTAAGTCATTTCATGTCTCTGAGCCTTGACATGTAAATTGGCATCTGTCTTACTGGTCTCAGGGCAGTGCTACGGTGTTAGATGAGAGACTATATTCGAAAGTTCTTTAGCAGCTACCAAGTATTAAGGACGTAGAAGATGTAGGATTACAATTGTATTTAATAGCTAATTTGAAAGCATTAATTTGGGAAACTTCTCTAAAAAAGAAACAGAAGGCAGTATATCAAAGAAAATGAACTAAACCATTTGAACTTTTGAACAGTGTCTACTCAGAGGCTGTATATTTATCTCTATTGTGAGGATTCAGTCTATCACTGTGGGTCTTAAACTTAAGAAGTATCTGATGCACTTAATAAAAGTGCGACTCCCTAACAATTCCCTTTGGTATTCAAGGTCAGTGCATTTTCTGAAGTCTGCTGATTCTGGTGAAGAGGTCAGTATGGGGTGGGTCCATACAGCTTCTGTGCTCTTATGGAATACCCTAGCATTTAAGGGTGTTAGCCTTTGGTCAACTGTGATATTGATTCCCTATGTACTCTTGGGCAATGGTATGGACTGCATTTTTTTTGTCTCCACAAAATTCATTTTTCACCAATGCAAAGGTATTTGGAAATAAAGCCTTTGGGAAGTAATTAGGTTATGAGGATGGAGCACTCGTGATGCAATTAGTGTCCTTATTCGAAGAGACAGGAGAGCTTCCTTCCTTTTTCTGCTCCCAGGCATGTGAGTGTACAATTTGAAGATTGCCGTCTCTAAACCAGAAGGAGGGCTCACACCAGAACCCAACCACATTGGTACCTTGATCTTGGACTTCCATGCTTCAGAACGATGAGAAACACATCTTTGGTCTTTAAGCGTATGGTAATTGTTACAGCAACCTGAACTAACTAACACAGGCAAATATGTTTATTTTTCCATTCCTTTATCATTCATTCATTCATTCAGTATTTATTGAGCATCTATTATGCTGGATACTGGGGATAAAAACAACCAGATGGAAAAACTCCTTCCTCTTGAAATGCTGTTGCTACTGGTAGAAAGGCAGATAACAAGCCGACAAAATTGAATGACAATTCATAATAGGAGAATATCCATACATGTTTTAATAGAGAATAGTCATAGGATTTATTTTAGTAAGGTGGGTAGAATTAATGAAAATACAGTATTATTTGACCACTGACCACATTAATGATGTTCATTCTGAGACTACAAATTTTTTAAACATTCTGCTTTCTCATCTGTAAAATGAGAATAAATTTGGGAACTATTTCAGAAGGTCGTTGGGAGGATTAAATATGATCCCAGTAAGCATTTAGGAGATCATTAGGTAGATAGCAAATGTTCAATAAGGGTAGCCATTATTGTTATTATTATTATTATTATTTTGGCTCTTAGTATAGTGGAGAAACAAAAAAGCACTAAATAAACAAAACAAAACTATTAGGTAAATGATGTGATCACTTCCCTCCTTTTTGGAATCTTATTAGTGACTCAAGAGAGAAAATGGCTATATGATAACAGATTTAGACCTATGTAAATTAAAATGTATATGCATATATATCATATATATTTGTTTATATATTATATATTATATTTGTATATATATGTGTATATGTATTTTTAATTATATATACATGTATATATACATATATTTTTGCCACAAGTTATAGGAAAAAAAAATCTGTTTAAAATGGTCAGATAAGTAGAATTCATTGCCTCGCTGAAGGTAAGGCTGTGATTAGGGCTTCAGGTCAAGGACAGACCCGGAGTTTCGATCAACCTCATTCAGCTCCAGTTTCCCGTCAGTGTCTTGTCCTGCTAGGCTCTTCCAGTGCTGCTTCATCCAGGCAACCAAATGGTGACAATAGTGCCAGGCCTCATATCTGAACCCAACTAGATCCAGTGGAAAACAGATGAATGTTTCTAAAGGATTTTTCAGAAGTGAGAAATATTTCCTTTCTCAGAAACCTCAAGCAAATCTCTCTCTGCCTCTCCTTTGACAATCGGGTCACTTGCTTATTCTTGACCAATCTCCGTAAGGAAGAGAAATGCCATTTGCTCATTGGTATAGACCTTCCCTTCCTTTTCCAATCACTGTGGAAAGGGCAATTACCCTAATTGTTGTGGGCCAATCAGGGCCAAGCCTACAGTTTGCAAATTGTCACTTGACTATACAACGCAGAAGGAACTTTTGAGAAGACCCCACACTCTATAAGTAATTCTAGAATCCTTTTTAATCTCACATGGGGCTTTAGTGCATTGGGTCATAAGTCTAAGGGAACCAACTCAAAGTGCTCAGAAAACAAGTAAAGATGACTTGAGGAGGCAATACTTTGACCTCAAGAGCAGAGTTGTTGCTGATGCTGTGTGTGTGTGTGTGTGTGTGTGTGCGTGTGCGTGTGTGTGTGTGTGTGTGTGTGTGTGTGGTGTCAAGTTGAAGTTGAGAAATATGTAGGGATAAAGCCGTTTTTCCTTTATTCTTACATTTATTAAGTGCCTAGACACTAAATGCCTGGAATGCAGAACTAATCTCCGGGATATGGACGTGAGAGTAGGAAAGGAGAAGGAATAAAAAAGGAGTATAAAATTGGGAACATGGAAAAATGTCATGCTGGCACAGTCCTTAGATTAACTGAATCATTCTGAAAGGTAAGTTAGGCTAAAAGAGGCTAGCTTAGACCCCCTATGTCCAGAGAAAGGAGACAAATGGACAAAGGGAAGGAGGGTAATTTTTTTTACCAAATGATGTTACGATCTGTTGCACAATCTTAGTCCTTTGAGTACCATTCAGAATATTTGTCCAAATCCACATGTCTTCTAAATCATTATTTCCTTACTATTTTCCTTAAATAAACTGTTTTAAACTTAATTTTATTTTTATCTTACTAATTCCCAAACTGAACAGTTTAATATCCTCATTATATTTCAATAGGTATTCATTAAATGCATAATCCAGTGTTTAATAGGTAAATAAAAAAAAAAGTCTTTCTGCATAACGCTTGAAATAATCTTCCACCGGTGGAACCTGTCTCACACTTTGGGAAGCATGGTTTTATTCTGGTCATCCTTTTTGGAGCCCCTAGATTTTAATTTTAGCATGCAACACATCCACAGGGCTCTAAGTCCCTAGGTTTGTACATCCTTTAGTTAAGAAACTCTCAAGGAGGCATTTTCTGGGAATTTCAACTTTTATTTTTAAATCTCCCTAAGCATTTTCACTCACCCTTCTGTGTGAGTTCTGAGAAACTTCCCTTTTTTCTTTTCCCAAGATGGAGTTAGAAGTCACATGCCTTTATCGTCCATCCTCTGCTCACTGCCCTGATGCCCCGGACTCAGCATCTGCAGTGAATACTTTCTCCATTGTAGTTTGGTCAATGTATCAACTCTGACATTTGCTTTTTATAGATTAAGGAAAAAAAGATGTCCCCTCATGTGTCACTTGTGCTAAATCTTCTGACACATTTATTTTTGATTTATTGCATATTAGATTTCAGGTCTTCAATTTTTATCTTTCCAGCAAATAGGTAGTGTCAGAAGGTTACATCTTAGCATATGTCTGGAGCAGTACGTACATAAAACACAGACACATTCAAATGGCAAAGCTCAAAGAAGGAAACAAAGGACACACTGTAAGAGTTTAACCCAAATTGTTTTACCCTTTCTGCTGCAGAAGTGTCAGAATATAAAGGCACATCATTTAAAGGTACCATAGATTATATATAGTTGTTCATTGGTAGCTGTGTTTTGTCCTGCACTTAGGTTGAAAGCAATGACCGACTTTGGGAAACATGTTTTTTTATTGCAAGAAATATGTTTTTTATTGCAAAATATACAACATGTACCAAAGAAAAGTTTTTTAAAAAAGTTCATGTCAATTATCAAATTACGTCATGATGAATAAAATCAGGAAAACCATGAACAAATTCCTTCTAACAGGACTTTCATCAGAATCATCTATAAAGGCAGGTTCTCTCCCCTCTTTCATGCAGTTAAGAATACTATTTAGACAATGATAACCCCACAGGAGAATTAACTGTTTAGTTTGAAATTTCTTATTTTGTTATTAATAAGCTTAGATGACTGGCTTCTGGTTAACATTTATCAGTTAGGAGTCCAACAATCTGAGCCAGGCACAGCCTCTCAGACTCTCAGTTTCCTTAACTGGAAAATGGGCATAATAATAACTGTGTTAACAGCTGCCTTGTAGAATTGTTAAGGGAATTGAATGAGAAAATTTATTTGAAACTGGTTTGTAAATTCTATGGCGCTATGAAATGTACAGCAACATTGTAACACATATATAGCACACATGTAATGTATTTATAAATTACATAATTTATATAATATAAATTAGCACGTATTACAATTATTTAATGACGGGTCAATAATGTCATGCAACTTCATATATTTAAAGTGTGGTTAGGATTCATAAACATGTTTTCTATTTAAAATATTATTGTCTATCTATGTCTAAAAGGGCACTGACACACAATTGTTCTACTGGTTCTGGATAATTTGTGATTAACACGGATTTAATACTGAAGTAATTGCCATAGTTGCTTAGAGTTTTAACTTTTATTTTGTGTGTTTTAAATACCTTCTGCTGGAGTCATCTTGTTAAATTGGGCTTATAAACATGTAATTATTTATACCAACTCATGCTAGGGCTATGGCGTAAGGACTGCCAATGTCCCACCATTGCAATTATAGCCATAACCGGTCTTAAGTTATTTGAATTAAACAGTTCACTGTCTCGAAATCATACTTTTTGAATTTTCCCTACAAGTCATACCTTCATTAAGTTTTTAAAAGTAAAATTACTGCATGTATATATATTTTATATATACAGAAATTTAAACTGTGTGAAAGATGCATTCACAATTCTTAAAAAGTTGGTAATTCTGACCTCCAATATATGTTTCAGAAACAGTAAATAAAACTTTCCCTTAAAAAGATGTTCTTCATACTTTAAAATAACTTTAATTTCCTTGGATGTGAGTACTATGTAATTAAGTAATCCCTGTTATACAGAAAAAAAAAAGTGTTAGATGTACATGCATAATTCTGCCACCACAGTTAACAGAAATGTTATCATTAAGAGTTTTCTACATTCTTGAGGAAAGTAATAAATACCCCCAGGGCTGTCCTTTTTTTTTTTTTTTTTTTTAAGAAGCATTAATCATATTGACTATGAAGTTCTAGCAGAGAAACAGGAAAACACAGAGGACATGGGGCGCCTGGGTGGCTCAGTGGGTTAAAGCCTCTGCCTTCGGCTCAGGTCATGATCTCAGGGTCCTGGGATCGAGCCCCACATCAGGCTCTCCGCTCAGCAGGAAGCCTGCTTCTCCCTCTCTCTCTCTCTGCCTGCCTGTCTGCCTACTTGTGATCTCTCTCTCTCTGTCAAATAAATAAATAAAATCTAAAAAAAAACAAAAACAAAAACAAAAAACACAGAGGACATATCTAGCAACAAATACTTTTGAGAGAAAACATTCTGTTTGTCAACCTTGGCTAACATGAATGTCATTGTTAACCAATATTTGCTATCATAATGTATCTCTTATAGTTCTCACAATTCTTTATTCCATACATTGAAATGTATGCTCTTTGCTCTTTTACAATTCCCAAATTTACCCCTGGTTTTATAGATAATTTTATTTTCTTAATGGATAATTTTCAATAATTCATTTGATTTGCCTTATGGGATACAACTAGTGTATGGAAGTTTGACTTGGTTCTAAGCTTGTACTCTTGCCTACTTCCGAATTATCAGCAATGTTCACATAATTGTGTCTAAGTAAACTCAATGTCCACTGAATTTAGTTATGTTTTCACCATTAATTCTGGCAAAACTTTTTTATAGCAATGTGGAATGTTGGCATAATTAGACTTTTCGGGGTAGATCAAAGAAGTTTTTGTCTGAGAAAGGAAAGGTTGACATGATGTAGTATTACATTTCAGAGCCAAATATGTACATTAGACCCATTTTCAACAAGTCCATGCCACTTTCAGAATGTGCCTGATTTGGGTCAAATTGTCTTTTTTCTCCCCCTTCAGAGCTTGGCTTCGCTTATCTCTTTCATATTTTTCTTAGAACAAATGAGCTAAGAAATTCCTGAACAAAAGTTGTGAAACTCCATAATCACCACTAAACAAATTTAATTTAGCAGTTTATCTGAAAACTATTCATCAACAGGGGGAAAAATACACCAGAAAAACACTTGTGGGTCTATGTATTTTTCCAACATCTCCTAAATGAATTTTTCTTGATTGTGTATGCTGAATCATTTGGAGGCACACATAAAAGAAATCTGACATACATTTAAGTGATTTGTAGGTAGAGACAATATTTGTGCTCAAATTTAAGCTAATTTTCTCTATAGTTCCAGTGCTGCACTCATAAAAGATTACATTTAATTCACTCAATTCAGATGATTTCAGATTTTGTCCCTGTAAGTAATATTAATTGTATTTGAATTGCAAATGACCGCATAATCTTATTTTTAATTTCAAGCCTGGGGACCAAAAGATTCTACTAAAATCCAAACAGATGTTCAGCATGAAGAATGTTTACAGACTTACTGAATATAAAATGTTTTTGGTCACTAAACTTTTCTGATATTAACAAAAGGTTTTTACAAAAAGAAACCCATTTTTGTGTGTGGCCTCATTTATACCACAATTGTGTGTGCAATCGATTATTAACAATTCTTAGTTTTTGCATTATAGAGTTGGGAGGATACAACAATGTATTTATAAAATAAATGTCTAAACTTCTACTTTTGGCAAGATAGGATAAAAGGGACAACTTTAACCCTCTAGTGTTCAATAAAATTTTGTTTATTTAGGAAAAAAATATATGAGGCAATGATTTTTAGATACTAGACAACAAGCAGTGAAGGTCAGTGATACTTGAGAAGAGGGACATAAACAAGCTAAGTTCTACAATTACCCCACCTTACTACCTGGAGAGTTTCCAGGCCATGGTACAGGAGGAAATGGAGGCAAAACCATGTGGTTACCCTACAATAAGGAGAAAAATTAGAAGGTTTAAGAGGACCAGTAGTGGAGGTTCCTTGGACAGGCAAAGGGTGAAGAGAAATTTGCACATAAAGAGAATGAGCTTCAGAAATATGCCAAGGGTTCCCTCTTCCACATCCTTAGCTGAATGTTGATCAGTGCAAAGCAAAATTACCAGTCCAGGAAAAGTGCAGACAGAAAAATCCTGGAGCTATACCAAGTCTTTAAGAGTTGATGTTCTCAGAAGTGAGAATGTAAAAACTGCATAAAACATGGGTCAGGAGTAGAGTATTATAAAATAGTATAGCCTCAGTATTAGAGAAAAATCAGCCCTGGACTAAAACTTTCCTGGTCCCACCTAGCAAAATTCATAAATAAGCTTTTAAAAAGATCAAATTATTTCCACATGACCTGAGAGTCCCAGAAAAGAACGAACGAAAGAAAAAAAGAAAGAAAGAAAGAAAGACAGGCTCGAGTATTTTTTATTTTTTTGAGTATTAAAGAAAAACACAATATTTGAAGAAATAATCAGAAAAATTTCCAGAAAGATAAAAAAATCAGAAAAATAAAGCACAGAAAAATTACTACGACAAGACACATCACAATCAAATTGATTAATACCAGTGATAGAGAAAAAAATCTTAAAACTAGCTACAGAGGGGCACCTGGGTGGCTCAGTGGGTTAAGCCTCTCCCTTCAGCTCAGGTCATGATCTCAGGGTCCTGGGATCGAGCCCCACATCGGGCTCTCTGCTCAGCAGGGAGCCTGCTTCCCCCTCTCTCTCTGCCTGCCTCTCTGCCTACTTGTGATCTCTCTCTCTCTTTGTCAAATAAAGAAACAAAATCTTTAAAAATAAATAAATAAAAATAAAAAAAATAAAAGTAGCTACAGAAAAAAACACATAGTACATGCAGAGAAATGAGAATTAGGATGACAAATGACTTTTTCTTTTGGAAACAATGGAAAGCAGAAGGCAGTGGAGCAATATTTTCAAAGTACTAAAAGAAAATAAAATTGTCGACCTGGAAGTTTATACCCAGTATGAATTTTTTCTAAAACTAAGGCAAAATAAAATATTTTTCTAGAATATAAAAGACGAAAAATTAATTACTATTAGACTTTCAATATAAGAATGCCAAAAGAAATTCTTCAAACAGAAGGAAAATTATATCAGGATAGATACCTTGATCTACACAGAATGAAGAACACCAGAATTAGTTGTATGTTAGATACATACAAATTATTTTTTATTTTAATAATCAGTTTAAAAGATAATCATTTAACCAAAAATAATAACAGTGCATTGTGGGGTTATAACAGACGCAGAAGTAAAATTCATGACAATAATTTTTAAAATGCTAGGATAGCTGAAATGTGAATATTCAGTTGTATTTAAAGTAGTATAATACTATTTGAAGTTAGACCGTAATAAGTTGAAGATAAATGCCAGAAAATCTGAAAGCAAGTACTGAAGAAATATATATAGGTAGTTAAAGCAAATAAACCAACATGGAGATAAGATGAAATCATAAAAGACAATTAATTCTAAATAAGGCAGAAAAAGAGAGGGAAAAAAAGAACAAAGAAGAGACTGAATAAAGCAAAAAATAAAAAATTAAAAAATAATAGGGTGATAGATCTAAACCCAATTATGTCAGTAATCACACTGTATACAAACTGTCTAAACAACTCAATTAAAAGGCAGAGATTGTCAGTTTGTCAGACTATAAAAAAAAAGCAAGCCTCTACTACTTGCTGTCTATAAGAAACTTACTTTAATGCCACAAAAAAGTTGAAAGTAAAAAGATAGAAAAGGATATACAAGGGATAGAAAAGGATATATCATTCTAACCCTAATGAAAGTAGGAGTATCTATATAATATTAGAAAATGTGATTACAGAGAAGAGTTTAATTAGTGATAAAGAAGGTCATTTCATAAGGATAAAGTGGCCAATTATTCATGAGGACATTAACAATTATGAATATTTACCTAATAACAAACTTCCAAATACATGAAGCAAAACAAAAGGTGTCATAACCAAAAGGATAAATAAACTAGTTCACAATTATATCCAAATATATCAACATCACTCTCTCTACAATCAATAGAAAATGTAGAGTGAAAATTGGACCTGAAATGATTAGATACAAAAGACTTTAACAATGCTTCACCTAGCTATCATTTCACTCAACGATAGCAGGATATATGTTTTTCCTAGCACATACAGAAATTTTCAAAGGAGACTACACTCAAATTTAAAATTTAAAAGTATTTGAATAACACAAAATATGACCATAGTGGAATTAAATTAATAATATATAATAGAAATATATCATTAAAAAGTCTCTGAAGGTTGGGAACTAATAACCTACAGCAAAGCTGAAGAGCAAATAAAATAGAAAATTAGGGAGCATTGTGAACTGAATTAAAATGAAAATAATATATCAAAAATTGTGTTGTGTAGCAAAGCATTTTTGAGAGGAATTTATAGCAATTAAAAGCCCAGGAAATTTGTAGCATCATTAAAAACTAAAACATTAAGAGTAAGTTAAACCCAAAGTAAGGAGAACAAAGGAAATAATAAATATAGCAAAAGAAACCAAGAAAATATATAACAATAGCAATAAAGAAAACCAATGAGGGCTGCCTGCATGGCTCTGCTGGTTAGGTATTTGACTCTTGGTTGCAAATCAGGTCACGATCTCACGTGGCGAGATGGAGCCCCGCATAGTGCTCTGTGCTCAGCAGAGAGTCTACTTGGGATTCTCTTTCTTCCTCTTCCTCTATCCCTCCCCCCAGTCACACTGAATAAATACATACATACATACATACATACATACACTCTTTTAAATACATAAATAAATAATAAATAAATAAATAGAAAACCAATGACATCAAATTGGTTTTCTGAAAGAATCAATATAATTTATAAATCTGTAGTCAGACTGATCAGGAAAAAAAGATATGACACAAATTGCCAATATCTGAGATGACAGAGGGAAGGTCACTGCAGAACTTAGGGAAATGGGAAAGGATTATAAGGAAATAGTATAAACAAATTTGTGTCAATTTATTTTATAATTTAAGTGAAATGAAAAATCCTTTGAAAGACACACACTACCAGAGCTTCTCAAGAAGACAGAAATACACATAAAAAGAATAGATAAATATAGATAACATGAATAGCCTACGTCCATGAAATAAACTGAATTTGTAGTTGCAAACTCTCCCGCAAAGGAAACGTTGGAGCCCGATGACATTACCTGTGAATTCTTCTTAACGGTTAAGTATAAATGATGCTAATTCAACACAATTTTTTCCCAAAAATTAAAGAGAAGGAGATACTTCTCAACTTATTTTATGAGGCCAGCATTGACCCTAATTTCACAACCAAATAATGACATTAAAAGAAAACAGCAGAACCATATTCACCATGAACATAGATATCAATATTTTTAAAATTTAACAATTTGAGAAATGAGTACCTATACGTAAGACTGAAAAAAAAAAAAACAAACCAAAGTACCTAAAAATACTTTGATCCATACCTCCAACCATATAAAAAAGTAACTCCCAATAGATTATAAACCTAAATATAGAGCTAAAAATTATAAAACTTCTATAAAAAAGTACACAAGAAAATATTTGTAACCTTAAATTAGGCAAAGATTTCTTAGACTCAAGACCAAAAGCACAATCCATAAAAGAAAATTTGATAAACTGAATTTTATTAGATTAATAACTTCTGTTCTTTGACAGATATTGTTAAGAAAATGAAAATGTGCACAGACTGCGAGACATTATTTGCAAGTCAAATATCTTAAAAAGGACTTATATTCAGAATACATAAAGAAATTTCAAAAGTCAAGAAGAAAGCAATTAGTCAAATAAAGAAATGAACGTGAGGTTTAAACAAACCTTTCACAAAAGGAAATACAGAAATGGCAAATAAGCACATGGAAGGTGTGCAACTTTGTTAATACTTACAGGAAAGCAAATTTAAACCACAATGGTTTTAAAACCATACCTATAATGATAATAAAAAAGAATAGAACAACAATGCCAAATTCTGCTAAAGATGCAGAACAAGTGAAATGTTCATACACTGCTGGTAGGAATGTAAAATGGGGAAGCTTCTTTAGTCAACAGTTTGTCAATTTCTTCTATTCTTAAACATACACTTATCATATGGTTCAACAATCCTACTCTTCATTGTTTAAATGAAATGAAAAATTATGTTTACCTACAATCTGTACTCAAATACCTATAGCAGTTCCATTTATAATCATTGAAAATGAGAAGCAATCCAAACACTCTTCAGTTGGTGAATAGATGAACAATTTGTGATACATCCATACAATGGAATAAAATTCAGCAATAAAAAGAGATGAACTATGGATACATATGATAATATGGAAGAACTTTGTATTTGTTTGCTGGGATTGTTGTAACAAAGTGTTACAGACTGAATGGTTTGAACAACAAAAATGAATTTTCTCACAGTTCTAGAGACTGGAAATCCTGAAATCAAGAGGTTAATAGAGTTGGTTCCTTCTGAGGGCAGATCTGTTTCATGCCTCTCTCCTAGCTTCTGCCAGTTTGTGAGCAATCTTTAGTGTTCCTTGGCCTGTAGAAGCATCACCCTGATCTGTCTTCATCTTCACATGGCATTCTCCATATAAGCTCATCCATATTCAAATTTCCTCTAGGACACTGGTCATATTAGACTAGGAGCCCATTATATGCCAGTATGACGCATCTTGGCTTAACTAATTATATCTACAGGACCCTATATTCAAAGTCACATTCTGGGACATGGGAGATAAGGAATTCAACAAATGAACTTGTAGGGATGCACTTCAACTCATAACAAAGCTCACATGTGTCATGGCAAGAGAAAGAATCTAGACTCAAAAAGCCACATACTATATTATTCCATTTATATGACTTTCTGATAAAATAAAAACTGTAGGGACAGAAAATAGATCAGTGGTTTCTAGGTTGCTAGAGAGGGGAAGGGACTGACTACAAGGAGGACTGGGGGAATTTTTTAGAGTGACAAAACTGGTGTATATCTTGATTGTGGTGGTGGTTACATGACCATATTTGCTTGTTAAAACTTGTTAGACTGTACCAGAAAAGGGTGACTTCTAATCTATGTTAATTTTATTTTAATAAAAGAAAGTAGAAAAAAGAAATGGTTACCAAATATGGATAATTTTCATGTAAAGCCTTGAATTTGCATGAGCAGGAATCATCTTCACTGTATAGTGAGACTGGAAAAATAAGTACTTTCATTCATCCTTGGCCACTACCTAAGTACAAAATTGATGTAAAGGAAAGTATTTGGGCAAACTAAAAATTTCTATATATGCGCAGACTTAAACCATTTGTGGAAATTATTCCTAAGGAAATAATGTTTTGTGTTAGGCAAGAAACACAATTTAGGCATCGTGGATGAAAGACAAATATAAAAGACACTTCACAGAAAATGTTTTCTAAAGATTTTATTTATGCAAATGCTAGGGACCATATGCTGAACCTTGCAGTGTAACATGCAGAGAGCTCATCTTCAAATGGCCCATGGTATATTGCCCAGACTTATGAAATTATTTAAAGTTATTTCAAATAACCAAATTTATTTAGTCTATAGAACCAAGTACAGTGTTCAAAAAGTCTATTCCAAGTAGGAAGAAGTCAATTACATTATTAAAAAAAAACAATGTGGTCGTTATATTTTTAATTCTCCTTTGGGTCAATTATGTCTGCACATTACTCCAAAAAAAATGTATATTGGCCTGGAACAGAAATATTATTCCTTCTAAGATCCATATGGTCATTTGCAGTTTTACCTATTGGCAGGTTTCTAAAGAAGATCCAACATGCTCCAAAAATAGATCCTCTCTTATATTTAGGATTGCATATAAACTTTCAAATGTGTTGTCAGTGCACACGAAATGCTTACACTTCTTAAAAGGCTCTCCATTGTTCAAGCAAAAGCATACCTTAAAAAAAAAAGATATATAAGGTCCTCTGTGATCTGGCCCTTGCTTCCCCAATTTGTTCCATCTGTCATGATTGTCCTGTCCCTCAGTATGCTCGGATTAAACTGGATTTATTTCGGTTCCTAGATTGTGTCATACTTTCTTGTTTCTTGTACCTTTGTACACGCTGTTCCCTATGCTTAGAACATACTGCCTCTTTTTCTAACCAACTTCTACTCAACTTTGAAGTCTTGGCCGAGATATCCCATTTCATCTGGGAACTAATAACGTCATAGCAGTTTTCACAGTGACAGCAGTACAATCACCTGTTCACCTTGGTAGGGAATAGAAAGAAGGGAATAGAATAGAAAGAAGCTGAGTCTCTCATTCCCCATTGCATCACCAGGTCCTCACATACAAAAGGTATAGATTGAATATGTAATGATGAATATTACACAGTTTCTTTTTGAACATTATTGTATTTTCACAGGATGAATTTGTTTCTTCCCTTAAAGAGGTAGGTAGAAAACACCAAGAGATGTGGAACCAAAAGGTTCTGGTGCTTGGGTCCTGTATTTGCTTTGAATGTGATCTGTAATGAGTTACTCAACCTCCCTGGATCCTTAGTTTCTTCAGTTGTAAATGGGGCCAATAAAAATATCCTTGTCACTAGTTTAACTTCAGGAACAAATTAGGTCATGCATATGAAACCATTTTTTGAAATGATGAAGTGCCATATATATGTCAGTTATTTTATAGTCCACACTTCAGCTGAAGTCACATGTGTAACATTTGGTGGTAGCTGAGTTGTCACTTCTAAAGCTCTATCAGAATCCATCAACAGTAACAATAAATGGATGTACAAACTAAGTTAAAACAGTATGCTTGTTATGCAAACACATTGTCATACATCCTGAGTTGCTAATTTCAAATGTATTTTTGCTCCACCTATAAAAAAAAAAAGAATCCAAAAGCATCACCATCATAACTTGCAAGTTTCTTATAGCTGCAAGCATAAATCAGTCAAAACCTATCCCACATAGATTTGCTTAAAATTAAGTTGGCCAGATCCATTACAGAGATTTTTTTAGGCTAGTTATTCTACCATTGAATATCACTGAAGTGAAGTTTTGAATAATGAAAAAAGTATAATTGGGCATAGAGTTAACACCAAGATCAATAGAGGAAAAACTATTTTGTAATGGTTTTTCAAAGGGGCTATCTATAGAAGAGCCTCCATTTAGGAAGTGGTGACATTTGACTAATTAAAACCTGAGATATCTCCAATGGCAGCTTCAACACTGTCTCCTCTTTTGACTGTCAAGGACTTTCTTTAAATAAGGTGTGTTGGGCTCATTGATTTGCATGAATTCTTCTGGTTTCTGTCATCTAAAAGTCTAAGAGTCATGTCTTACAATTTGGAATGTTTATGGGCTTTGACAGTTCCCATCTGGTACAGGGATGTCTAAGTGCCCCAAGCCTCATTGGTAAAACTCAGTTAAATCTTTGTTTTTACTTGATATAATTTAAATTATTTATAGCGGTTATGTCTCACTGATTATTAGAGAGATTTTTTTGATGACACAAGGATTTCCTGTCACCATTTTCCAGATGATGAATAAAGGCAAGGTAAAATGACACACACTTCTTATTAACATGAACTTTCTGATATTGTGATTATAATTAGTTGGACTGTACTCCCTTCATTAGTTATTTATTTATTCACCTTCATTTTCCACTTCATTTTGGAAAGGATTTGTGGTGTTGTCATTTCATTAACAAAAGTGCAAGGGCAATTGGATCAGAAATGTCAAGTACTCAGAAACTGACGACCTTGAAACAATCACCCTTACAACCCTGCAGAGCAAAAATTTAACTATGGCAGAATGGCTTTCTACAAGAAAGGAACTAAGGTAGAGGTCAGCCATTAATGTCACATGTGTCGAAATGGCTGACTCACATGACCTAGTTGCTAATTATTTATGCCCAATTCATGCACATTCATGTCTCTGTTCTGCTTTACTTAATAAATATTTATTAAAAACCTACTGTGTGCCAGCTATTGTCCTTAGTACTGCGGAAAGATAAAGAAAACAGAGAAGATAACTATCCTCATGGAGCATACACACTAATAAAACAAATCAAGCAATAAATAGTAAGCAAAAAAATTTTTATGAGGAGTTCTGTGGGAAATACAGAGAACTATGTCTGAGAACAATGGAGATGGGGAGGTCAGGCAGAGAGATACTCTGCTGAATAAATTTCCAGTTGCTCTGTCCCTATGTTTGTTGTAAAATACCCTTTTAAATTAAAATGTGAGGTTGTGATATTATATAAACAATGGACCTTGTGCTCTAATGTTATGGATTTAGATCCAACTTTTCACCTGTTGTAAAATGATCTTTCTTCCCAAAGATTATATTGGCTACCTGGATCTAGGCAATATTTCAATTCCAATTACTGGCTTTGCAATAATAAAACTATGCTACACGATATTTATTAAACTATTATGCTGAGCATAAATTATGTCATTCAATCTTCACAGATCATGAGACAGGTTATTTTTTTTTCAATATTTAAATTCTCCTTTCTAAGCAAATTTTAATTACACAATAGTGTTATCAACTATAGTTACCACGTGGGGTGCCTGGGTGGCTCAGTCGGTTAAGCATCTGCCTTAGGTTCAGGTCATGATCCTGGGGTCCCGGGATTGAGCCCCGCACTGGGCTCCCTGTTAAGTGGGGAGCCTGCTTCTCCCTCACTCTCTGCCCCTCCCCCTGCTTGTTCTCTGTCTTGCTATCTCTTTCACTAGCTCTGTCTCTCTCTCTCAAATAAATACATAAAATCTTTAAAACAAAAACAAAACTATAGTCACCACTTTATAACTGGATTCTCACACCTTATTCTTCTTACACCTGAAAGTTTATATCTTTTTATCAACCTCTCCCTATTTCCCTTACCCCCCCTGTCCCTGGAAACCACTTTTCTACTCTGTTTCCATAAGATTGACTCTTTTTTAAGTTGCCAATTATAAGTTATACATGTAGTATTTTGTCTTTTTCTGTCTGGCCCATTTCACTTAGTGTAACACCCTCAATATCCATCCATGTTATCACAAATAGCAGGATTTCCTTCTTTTTCATGGCTGAATAATACTCTAGTGTGTGTGTGTGTGTGTGTGTGTGTGTGTATGAATCTACTTTCTATAGCTATAACTTCATATGTAATATTATATATATAACAAGATGTTATATATCAAGATATTATATATGTATGTATATATGTATATCTATATGCTCATATCTATCTACATATATGTACACATACACATATATTTATATCACATCTTTATCCATTCATCCATTGATGGGCATTTAAATTGCTTCCATGCATTGGCTATAGCAAATAATGGTACAGTGAACATGGGAGTATGGATATCCCTTCAATATCTTCTTTTCATTTCCTTTGGATATATATGCAGAAGTGGGATTCTGTGGTCATATGGTAGTTGTATTTTTTTAATTTTTAAGGACCTTCCATACTATTTTCCATAGTGGCTGCAATAATTTACATTCCCACTAACTGGACACAATGGTTCCCTTTTCTCTACATCCTTACCAACACTTGCAATCTCTTGTCTTTTTAATAATAGCCCTTCTAACAAGTGTGAAGTGCTGTCTCCTTGTGGTTTTGATTTGCATGTACCTAATGATTAGTAATGTTGAGCAAATTTTCATGGGCCTGTTGAGCATTTTATGTCTTCTTTGGCAAAATGACTATTCAGTTCCTCTGTCTGTATTTTAACTGGGTCATTTGATTTTGGTTTTGGTTGTTGTTGTTATTGAGTTGTGTGAGTTCTTTTTTTTTTTTTTACATTAACCCCTTATCTATGATTTGCAAATATTTTTTCCCATCCCATATGATGCCTTTTCATTTTATTGATGGCCTCCATTGTTTTGCAGAAGCTATTTAAATTGACATAGTCCGGCTTGTTGATTTTAGCTTTTGTTGTCTTTGCTTTTGATGTCAAATCCAAAACATCATTGCAAAGACTGATGTCGAGGAGCTTATCCTTTATCTTTTCTTTTAGAAATATATGGTTTTAGTCTTTTAATTTAAGTCTAATACATTTTGAGTTGATTTTTGTTCATGGTGTAAGATGGGGGTCCAGTTGAATTTTTTTTACATGTGCTATCCAGGTTTCCCAACGCCATTTATTGAAGAGATTATTCTTCCCCCATTGCATATACTCCTGGTTCCTTTGTCATAGATTAATAGACCATATATGCCTGTTTTTATTGCTGGGCTCCCAATTCTGTTCGATTGCTCTGTATGTCTGCTCTGTTTTTATGCCAATAGCACAGTGCTTTGGTCACTTTGTAATATAGCTTTGTAATATAGCTTGAGATCTGGAAATACAATACCTCCAGCTTTTCTTTCCTCAATATTGCTTTGGAAATTTGGGGTCTTTCATGTTTTTCTTTTGGGTTGTTTTAGTATCATTTGTTATATTATATTTTTTTAATCATTTTGTTCAAGAATAACATGGAAGTAATAGACTGCACAAATCTTAAGATTTAAATTAAGAAATTTTAATAATTTTTTATGATGTGAGCACCAAATATAACATTACCAGTGACCAGAAAATGCCCTTGTACCAACTCCGGTTAATACCTCCTCCTAACAGCAGCCACTTTCTTAAGTTCTATCACATTTGATTAAGACATTTCTTGTGAATATACATTCTTTTATGTTGGGTTTATTTTTTTCTCAATGATATATCTTGAGATTCATCCGTGTTGTTGTATGAAGCAGAAGTTTGCTCGTTTTCATTGAAGTATGTTATTCTAATGCGTGCCTATAACATGATGGGTTTATCCCTTCTACTGTTGATAGACATTTGATTATTTCCAGCTTTTGACTCTGATGAAAAAAACTATGGGCACTTTTCTTCATGTATATTTGTATACATAGGTACTTATTTCTGTGGGTGGACATTTAGGACTGGACTTGCTGATTCACAAGGCATGCATATGTTCGGCTTTAGTAGATATTGACACATAATTTTCTATTAGCTGATACTTTGTCAGAGAAACCAAACCATTATGAGTGATATAGAAGAAGAAATTTATTATAGTAGTTAGACTTTACTCATTAGTTGAAGCTGGAGAAGCAGTCTATTGAGGATGCTGTCATTATGTCTAGTGTTGAGCTCCAAATCATTCAAAGTCAGCCAGATCAGCAGCTGGGAAAAAAAAAAAAAAAAAAGTTGAATTCAGAAGAGAACAATAACAAACCGGAACTCACAAGGAAGAAATAGAACCCTTGAGGAAATGTTGGAACCCTTGAGAAAATCTCTAACCTGTTAGGAAAAGACAAAATCTGCTTTTTGTCACTTACCATCTCCAGTCTTGATGATGTAGATCATCTACAGGAATAGTTGGCATTGTTCACCATGGAGGTGCACACATATTTGGCCCAGGCCTTGGAGAGGCTGAAGGAAGAGATCACCCAGTGCTAACAAGCTGTGAGTGAGCTGGAGATCAGTGACAACACGTAACAACTGCCAAAATCTGTACTCTGAAAACTATAAAGCATTGATGAAAGAAATTGAAGGTGATGCAAAGAAATGGAAAAACATTTTTTGCTCATGGATTGGAAGAACAACTATGGTTAAAACGTCTATATTATCCACTGATTTTAATGGCAGGACATAGGTGTGTTAAGAGGCACTAAAGGATATTCTGCATTCCAGATCCACATTGTTTAGTAATGATACAATTTCCTGTTGATAATCAGAATCAACTACCCTAGATAGTAGAGCAACTGTTGAATCACTGTCATGGAAGCTTAAAGTGTTCAGCTCTCAGTCTTAACTTTCTGTTTGATGGAACCATTACTATGACCCCTGGTGTAAGGATACATCTTTTGGGAGCTCTACACCTTGTGATACACATTAGCCCTACATTATAGTCACTAGTCACATGGGAATGTTTACACTAAATTTAAATTACTTTAAAATTTAAAAAGTAAATTACTTTAAATTAAATACATTTTAAAATTTATTACTGTAGTTGCAATAGCCATATTTCAAGATTTCAATGTGGCTCTTGTTTACACATTGGACTACACAGATATGGAACTGCACTATATAGTCTAGAGACCAGCAGAATTCAAAATTTTATTGACAGAAGCAAAAAAATTTTGCTAGAGGAATACAAAAGCTAATGGTGAAAAGAGTCTCCCTTTCCATGCATTGATTCTTGGACCGATGAATTTTCCCTAGAAAAAGCAGTACTACATAGAAGTTGCTGATTTACAACATACACTGCATCCTAGAGGACCCTATTTCAGATGTTCTCCCCAGGTGAAGCCATAATTGAATCTTTAAAAAACCATTCCACCGTGCTATTAGTAAAGCTGCTTCAGGATGATGGGGGAGATGGTAAGAGACCGTGTCCCTGATCAGAACAAAGCCGTGTGGAATATCATGATGTTGAATAAGGTTTTGTATAAATCTTTGAATGAAGGTTTTTGGCAGAAGTCCTATGGGCAAAAAAGGACAATCCATTATCAGAGTAAGTGTCTATTCTAGTGAGAATAGTACTGCTCCTTCCATTGTAGAGTGGTCCAATGTAATCAACCTGTACCAGTTTGCTGAATGATATCCTCAGGGTATGGGGGGAAATGGTATAATACTGGGGATTCAGCATTGGTTCTACTGGTGGTAATTTGGGCATTCAGCAGTGTTTTAGCCAAAATTGCACTGGTGGTAGTAGTTTATGTATTTGAGCCCATGTGTAAAGTTTATCCCTAAAATCATAGCTATTTTGTTCATGGATTTATTGGACAAGGACAGCAGTGTCTGTGGACAATCTGACTGACTTACTTTCATAGAAAGGGTCATATTGTCTAGATGATCATTAAAATCCTCCTAGTTGTGCTCACTTCGGTAGCACATATACTAAAATTGGAAAGATACAGAGAAGATTAACATGGCACCTATGCCAGGATGACACAGAAATTCATGAAGTGTTCCATATTTTTAATATCTACCATTTATATTGACATGGATGGAACTGAAGGGTATTATGCTAAGTGAAATAAGTCAATCAGAGAAACACAATTATCATATGGTTTCATTCATATGTGGAATATAAAGAATAGTGCAGAGGACAATAGGGGAAGGGAGGGAAAATGGAATGGGAAGAAATCAGAGAGTGAAATAAACTATATGAGACTCTTGACTCTGGGAAACAAATTGAGGGTTGCAAAAAGGGAGGTGGTTGGGAGGATGGGGTAACTGGGTGATGGGAATTAAGGAATGTATGTGATATGATGAGCACTGGGTATTATATTCAACTAATGAATCATTGAACATTGTTTCAAAAACTAATGATGTACTAAACCTTGGCTAATTGAATTTAAATTTTAAAACAAGAAAATGGAAAAAAAAGAGAAAAATAATTCAAAAAAATCCTCGTTTGAGGTTACTCTTTGTAAGTGTTCACATGAAGAATAATTATCTTCGCAATCCATGCATGTCTTTTTTTTTAAAGATTTTTATTTATTTATTTGACAGAGAGAGATCACAAGTAGGCAGAGAGGCAGGCAGAGAGAGAGGGGGAAGCAGGCTCCCTGCCAAGCAGAAAGCCCAATGCGGGGCTCGATCCCAGGACCCTGAGACCATGACCTGAGCCGAAGGCAGAGGCTTTAACCCACTGAGCCACCCAGGCACCCCTCCATGCATGTCTATTAACAGAACCAATATTGCAATTATATCTCTTTCAAGTTCTTCACCACTCATCTAATCGTTATTCACTCTCCATTAAGTAGTATAGATTCATACCACTGGTCATTTCTTTCTCCTTCCAGGCAAAGCAAAACACCAGGTGCATAGCTCAAAGTTTTGTCTACTGGAGGATTTTCCTTTATCACTATTCTCCGTGGCCACTCCAGAGTAGGCCTGTATAAATGCCCCCATCTCTAAAAGAGCCATTGTTTTCTTAGTCCACTGGTTATAGGGAAATTTCCATATTGTTATGAGGGAAGGTTGAGAAGGGGGAGTGGATGCAGTGTGAATATGGCCTGGGGGCATATGGGCAAATTGCTCAGTTGAGCTCAATCTTGTACATACCACTACCATTTGACAATGAAGTATTGTTGTGCTGCTCAACTTTACGGTTTGAGGATCAGATGACACCTACTTCATAATGAGCCACTAAGGTCTTATGATAATCTGGTGGTCTATGGTCAAGCATTCATTTGTTGCTTGACCCCAGCAGTAAGCCTGAAGCTATTTCTCAAAATGATAATAGTAATGTACAGAGGATGACACTGTTTTGATTCAAAATTTTAAATGTTTTTTATGTGATCTAATTATAGGGTCTTGCTGAAGTCTCTTTAAAGTATCCCAATCTGTCACAGATGTGTCAAGCATCATCAGGCCAGGCAAGGTCATATCCAAGTGGTAGGGAAACTGAAGAATTTTTTTTTTTGGGGGGGGTCCTACTCAGATCTAGCAGATTAAGCTACTCAATAAATTGGTCAGAGTAGCATGCCCAAATGAGGTTTATAGTTCTGCAAATTCTAAAGTGGCACACTAAGCATTTTTGGTTCTTTTTTTTAACAATGGAAAGAAGCAGATGCAACAGTTAGTCATTTATTTTAAAAAGAGTATCTCAATATGCCTTAGACCACTCTGTCCCTAAAAATTCCATTGAGGTGACCAGTCTCTAAATTTTTGTGGGATTTCTTTCACTTTCCTCTACCAAAACGTCTAGAATAGCTGCTGTTTTCTGTTCATCTGGCCCATTCAGCATGATCTCATAAGTGTAATAGCTTATCAATGCAATGATGCCTTGTGGAATGAAGAGGCCATATAAGTCCCTATAGACAATATTATGGCATAGGGCTGGACGTTTAATATGGTTTTGTATTACTGGCCCTCCCAGAGGAAAGTAAATTATTTCTGGTAATGTTTACTGATAGATAGGGGGTAGGAGGGCTGGGGGAGAGAGAGAGATGGGAAGGAGAAACATTTGTCAGGTGCCAGGACTGTGTTGATTTGTTCCAGTAATGATGCTACCTCTGGACCAGCAGCTAGAATTAGATTTCCCCACCTGATTAAGTTTACAAGAACACATTATCAACTTTTAAGTCCCATCTGTCTTCTGCTCAGGCCAAGTAGGGTAGTTGAAGGAAAATATGGTAGGATCATCACACTATATCTTTCAAAATCTTGTTGATAGAAACTATCTCTGAAATTCCTCCAGGAATATGTTGTTTTGTTTTATCATTTTGGTAACTAGAGGCAGTTCTACAAACTTTCATCTGAACTTTTCTACTGTATTTGCTATGGAGCTAGTCATGTACTTGGCTCATGCCTGTAAGAAGCTAATGGAGGAGGTCTGGTGGGAGCAGAAGGAGCTGAATGTCGACGGCTGCCCCATGCTCACTAGGTGAGCTGGCAGATAAGTGACAAGCTATATAAACCGTCCCAGTGCCTGTGTCCTGTGCTGGCTTAAGAGTGTAAGAAATATGACCATCGCTTTACTTTGCTTTCTAACTATCATCTCAAAATCATGAAGATATTTTTTCTATTTTATTTTACAGAAGATTTATTGTTCACTATTCATATTTAGATCTACAATCTTTTCTAACACATTATTTCAAATGTGACTGCTATCGTATAGTTTGGTATGCACATGCATACATTTACATTTATGCTCATGAGATTGCTCTTATGTTCTGTTATGAACCCTACACTCTAGATTTGGAAACTAAGGTATAGAGATTTTAAATAAATGATTAAAGCCAAACAGACAGTGATTTAGAGCGAAGGAATTTGATTCAAGAATATATTTCCATAACGTTAAATTATTAAATACCAGTTGCTGATTATAATGTTTTCAGAAAATGATATGTAATGATGCTGTTGGTCTGTGAAATCCCATATATTAAGTTTGTATTTTGCTAGAAATTATACCACTTTGGCAAGTGTGACAGTTAATCTATGTGTAACATGGCTGGGCTAAAGGATGTCCAGAGAACTGGTAAATTATTTTTTAGTATGTCTGTGAGGGTGTTTCCGAAAGAGATTAGCATTTGACTTAAACAGTGAAAGATCATTTTCCCTAAGACAAAAGGGTGTCATCTGATGATGATGGGCCTGAGTAGAGTAAAAGGAGAGAGAAAGGGTGAATTTGCTGCCTTTGTTTGAGCTGGGACATCTCTCTTCTCCTGTCCTCAGATATGTGTGCCCCTGCTTCTTGGACTCTCAGACTCATCTGAATTATACCACTGACTTTCCAGGTTCTCCAGCTCAGAGACAGCAGATGATGGGACTTCTTGTTCTCCATGATCACATGAGTCTAATTCCATAATAAATTCCTTCATACCTGTTATATATAATACATATTATATATATTATGCTATATCCCTAAAACAGTATTATATATTATCTTGGTTCCATTTCTCCAGACAACCCAGACCAGTATTGGCAAATCTTATTTTTTTTCCTCACAGTGGTAATGCATTTTTACCATGGCTTACAAAACCTTAAATAATCTATCTTCCTGCTCTTTCTTTAAAAATTTCTTTTTCTTCACATGCACACACATTCATTATTATTCTTCAGCTACAATGGCCACTTGCCATTTTTTGAACATGTCAAAGCCAAGTACACTCCTGTGTTTGTGTCATTGCTTGTGCTATTCCCTTTGCCTAGAACTTTCTCCCTGTAGACACCTGCATGGCTCATGCTCATTTCCTTCACTTCCCTGCAGAAATGGCATCTCATTAAAAAGGACTTCCCTGACTCATGTCACCTTCTTACATAGATTATTAGCAGAGATACTCTGAGCCATGCTCCTTCCTTCCCTGCTCGCCCATAAACTAGTCCTCTTTACTAGTTCCCTTTACTTGTTTCCAACCTCCACAGCCTGTATTGACACTCAATATTTTAAATTTATTTCTCTAACTTCTCCAAAATAACCTAAACTTAAAAAGACAGGGCTTTATTCTGGATCTATTTCCAGTCCTAGTTGTTTATCTGATATATTACAGACTTTTTTTTTTTTACAGGTGTTTATTGTATGAATGAATAAATAAATGAATGAATGAGTTTCAAAATGTCAAAAGTTAACTAATTTCTCAGAAACGTGCTAATTATTTTTTTCCTGTGACTTGAACCCTGAAGAAAGACAAGCCTGGGGCCTTCATTATTATCTTCTTTTTATAGCAATAATTCAGAAGGCATTGATAGGTATTTAATACATCTTTCAGACGCATCTTGACTAGGCCCAAGGTAACTCGGAGGTGGGAGCATTCATCATTTGCCATATGATAAACTTCTGTTTTGCTTGTAGTGCAAGGAGTTCATAATGCCTACTTTATATGCAATATGCTTGAAAAATGAAAGATTATTGTTGATATTAAAGTAAGATATGCAATATCATATGTGATTCATTTTCCTCAATGTATGCCCTTTAGCTATATTCAACCCTGTCCTTCACACCTAGTCCTAAGATAAATGTAAAAGTGGGATTCTGTATATAAATGGTGCATCTATCTACCAAATTGATTTCTGGGGCCAAAGAAATAATTGTAATTTATGAGATACACTTGTGATAGTCATGAATGTTAAGCAGAGTAGATAGGTCTGGGTGACATGACTTTGATTTTTAATTATAGGTCAACTCAGCTTAATTCCGTAGTGTGACACTTCACCCTTCTTTCTTCAAACTGAAAACTAAAAGTGCAAATGAACTAACCTTTGAATGTCAACCTGAGTTCCAGCAGCTAAATATGCAACTCTGAGCAAGTAACTTGACCTCCTGGGCCCTCAGTTTTCCTGGCTTGGCCCACATAATTTCTAATGTCCATCCTTAAATCTGCAAAAAAGGCAATGTTTCTATATCATCTTTTATTAAGGGAACTAGCTGGGGAATTAGAATTTAGGTGAGAAGTCTTTTAGTCCTAAGTCTAATACACAGCTTTCTGATAACAAGAGAGGGAGAAAGAAAGGGAAGAATGAGAGAGAGAGAGAGTGTGTGTGTGTCCCCTACATCAGAAATCTTTTTATTTTAAATTTTTTAAAAAGATTTTATTTATTTATTTTTTTATTTGAGAGAAAGAGAGAGAGAGCACAAGCAGACTCCACACTGAGCCCAACATGAGGCTTGATCCCACAACTGTGAGATTAGGACCTGAGTTGAAACCAAGAGTCTGGCACTCGACTGACTGAGCCACCCAGACACTCCCATTGGAAATCTTTTTAAAAAGATACAACCCCAGTTTTAAAAACACAACTCCAGTTTGCCAGATCTTGCTTACTTGGGAGAACAAATGAGGTCAGAGTCACAGAGTACTCAAGTTTTATTAGAGCTTCCCTTTGACTCCAGGCTCTCACTGCCTTCTTGAAAACCATTCTTCCTCAGCATTAAGATGTTTCTTACAATCCCAGGGATTGGTCTTAGCTGTGAGGAAGGGAGTTGGGGCAAGCCTGAGGGAAAGAGGTTTCAGTGATGTCAATAATAAGAATAAAGTTGCCATTACTTGATGGAGTTTGGTGCACTGAAGGTATGATGTGGTTAGATCCTAAAGAATGGGAGTGGGGGCGGAAGGTGGGGAAGGTATCATAAGATTAGAAAGTGAGGTTGGGCTAGAGCAAGCAGGGATCTGTAGGACAGCTATTTTAGCTTTCATGTGTGATACTTCTCCCTAGCATAAGTCTAGGTAGAGCTGAGGTAGAAGGAAATTTTGAGTGCCAGACACCATGATATATTGAGATAGAGCCTTCTCTCACTGCCAAGGATCTCCTCACTAGTTCAAGTTCATCCTGGGTGGTTCCTTCTTACATAAGTGTAAGAGGCCTCCCAGCAAGTCTTAGATCTTTCACAGATTTCTTGGAGATTAGCCCCGCTAACTCATCAAGTAGGCCTAGTCATGTCAGAAGCACATTTTAGGCATAAGGCGGAAAAACCTCTAATCAGACTATATCATAATATAATATCATAATCAAAATTTGTAATGCCTTCAGGAATCTAGAAACTTAAATGCTAAGTGTACTTTAAGTTCTCCTTAGAGGTTAAAGATAATCTAGATAGGGCTACTGCTTATGTATCTCATCAAAAATGGATTTTTCACTAGTTCCTTTGCTATCTGCTTTCTGAGTCACTAATTCTAGCCCATCCCATAGTTCTAACACACAGATGAAGCCAAGCCTCCTCTTGAGCTGGGTCTCTTTGTTAGTAGAACAAGCTGGTACCAGTGGGACGATTTTCCAACTCTCTGACAAAATATAGGCAACCCTTGCAGAAGGGCTGACAGAAAAGTAGCTGGCCTATTCGGAAGCTGATATTTAAAACAATGATATAGAATCTTCTGTATTACCTTAAAGGTTCACTGACTTTATGCAAACATGCTGAGGGCACCCTGCTTTCCCATTAGAGAAGATGACCAAATATATTCTCATATTATGTATATGTGGCAAGGCTAGTTGGTAATGACTAACAAAATACTTGTTTCAGCCACAGTGAAGAAAACAAATGCTTGCATTTTGGAAAGGTCCACTAGTGAAAACAATCATTTCAAGGAAAGGAGCTATGTGCTGCTAAAGTCGTGTCCCAACATAAAATGTTCATTTGTGGAAACGGTGCTTTATTTAGCAATGTTCTCAAAGCTCAGTGAGGAAGTAAAAGGATCAACAAACTGAAGTGTAATATGAATTTCTTTGCAAAATATTTTGTGACTGAACTATTTTGTGGGTTGACTTAAGTGTTTTTTGTTTATGAAAAATTATTTAATGATAGTACTCTTGAAATTACATGTCTGTAGAGAAGGTCACAATAATCCCACAATAAAATTTGTTTCAGAGGGAGTGGAGAGCAGGGCTCACTTGAATAGCATTTGGAAGTCTGGGCTCTTTTGTGTGTATGTGATTGTGCTCTTGGTTGGTTTGGTTTTTGTGGGGGATGAGCTGAGAGAAAAACAGTTTTAACTAAATAGATATGCACAGTTGATTAAAATTTACTAAAGAACAAGTCTTCTACATTTTTAGGCTATCTTTCAAAAGCAATCCTCTGTTCTGAATTATCCATTAACTTGCAGATTCAGGTTCACCTCCTTATTAAAATACATATTCATAAACTTTTCACGGTTGTGATGTTCTAGTTACAAATAGTTTCTACTTTTCTAGGATGTAATTTCACTTTGTTTAAGCAAGAATTCTTGACTTAAGTGTTTTTTATTTTTGTTTTTAGAGGGAAAGAATTTATTTGCTGATTTTTTTTCTCCTTATTGGGCTCATCAAATGATTTCAGGCACATTATTTCAGGCCCTTTGTTGCTTAACTCCTATTGGCTTAACATTGCATTTATTTGTTTCTAAGATTTGATTCTGTGGAAGTTTGAGATGAACTCATTAACATCTAGATTTTTCCTGAAAGCAGAAAGCTTTTTCATCACAAAGTTGGGAGTAAGACCGGGTGGTGGTAATATCTGCTTCCCGAACCCCATTATTTGCAAAGAAACCCAATAAGGACCCTTTGGCTTTTGCCACACACTACTTAACAGAGTTATTAACTAAGAAATATATGTTATTATATTGCACCTCTCAGTGCAGATAAAGAGTTAATGCAAGATACCCTCCTAGCACTGATGACAGCATGAAGAATTACATACTGTGGGATAAGTGTCAAAATGCCTGGCAATTTCTGTGAATCTATGGAAGAAATGGTTTAAAAAATAGCTTTTATCAGCTAATTGTGTTGATTTCATTTGCCAGAGTAGAAGAGTATATATTAAGTTATGTAAGTCTGGTAAGATTCTATTAAAATATAATTTTCTTAGAGTTAGAGATACAGTTTAAAACTTAAAAAAACTTTAAAATTCAAAGGAAAAAAATCACAATTTTTAATGCTATTGACTCTTGGCAAGTTTGCATGAATGGCTGAGGACCAATGACATCATAACATGGATAGAATTGCTCCAACAGAGAAGAGTTTACTAACTTGTACCTAGGGCTTACACTTCATGTATATTAGCTCATTTAATCCTCACAATAATTCTCTGGGGGGAGGTTTACTATTGCTATCCCTCTTTTTATTATTATTATTATTATTGTTATTATTATTATTATTATATATTTTTAGAGAGGGGTGGAGGGGCAGAAAGAATCTTAAGGAGGCTCCACACCCAGCATGGAACCCCACATGCGGCTCAATCTCATAATCCTGAGACCACAACCTAAGTCAAAATCAAGAGTCGGATGCTTAATGGACTGAGCAGACAGGCACACCTGTTATCCCTCTTTTAAAGATTATGAAATCGGGGTACAGAGAGTAAGTGCAATCATGTGTCCAAGGCTAGACAGAAAGGGAGTAGAAAAGGGAGAATCTGATCCCAAGATCTCTGGAGACTAGACTCTGTGAGTTTCACCACTAATCTATAAAGGAATATAGTCTCTATGGTACTAGGAATAGAAGTTGATTACTGCAACGCCTTCTCTGGCTGGGCTGTAATGCTACTGGGGCTTGTCTTGGTTTGAGAAGCTAGACGGATACTCCTGGGTTAAGTTTCCCTGGGTGTGCTAGAATCTTCCATGAGGGTCTGATCCTCTGACCCTTTTTTCCTATATTGGTAGGTGCTGGCAATCAGGTTACTTTTATGAATCTTGTGATGGGAGAGAGGAAGAGAAGTCAACACTGACTTTTGTTCAAGCTAAGCATGAAGAAGAAGAGCTTCATCAGAACAGAGTCACAACTTTCTTGACAATAAACATAGGGGAAAAAAGTGAAGAAACTTGTTATGCATTTTATCATGGTCTAGAATAATAGCTTTCTATTAGAAGTTCAGGTACTTCTGAAACTTAACTCAGGTACTTAAGAAACTAGGGTTTCTTAACCTCAGAACTACTGACATTTTGAAATGAATAATTTTTTTGTTGTAGGAGGCTGTCCTGTGCCAGTGTAGGAGGTTGACTAGCATTCTTGACTTCTCACTAGAGATGCCAGTAGCACTGCATGTGTGATACCCAAAAATGCCTCCAGACATTGCCCAATGTCCCTTGGAGGCAAAATCATCCCTGGTTGAGGGTAATGGATATATATAGCTGTATGTGTTTACAGCTGTGATCTAAGTTAGGTGAAGGTTTTTATAATCTTAATTAAAATTAATAGAATTCCTGTGAATTTTTGTATTTTTGGGAAAATAGGAGGTTTTATTTCTATGTTGATTAGAATTCATATTTATCTTTTAGTTGATTAGCAGATTTTTGGTAGAGTGATTAGTGGCATATCAGCTAGGAAAGGTAGATTTTTTTTCCAGGGCATGGAATCACGAAGGCTAAAGCAACCAGGAATCCTAAGACGCTGACTTGTTAAGAAATTCCAGAAACAGTTCAATAGGGATATTTCCAATCCAGGCAGAGTGAAAGTTTATCATATAAAAAGGTAGTTAGAGTTCAAACTATTGTATGAACAAACAATGACAATGGTGATTTCACCAGCTTTCTTGAAAGATTAGTATCGTGGCACGTCAGAGCCAGAAGGCCTACTTAGGGTCCACTTATTCAATTCTTTCATTTTACAAAGGAATAGGGTATAAGAAGATTAAATTATTTGACCAAGTTGCTGGTGGCCAAGATAGGAATAGAAGGTAGATCTCCCGATTCCCCTGTCTGCTAAACACAATTTCTCTGGTGAATGTATGAAATCCAGAAGTTAGTTGTCAGGAAGGGCCTTCCATTTTCACCTGTAAAAACAAAGCCTCTCTTTCTTTGCTCACATAACTCATTATTTTTCTGTCTTTAATAATATTTCTGCTAGAATGCTATCATCCTGTGTTTCTCTTTTGTCAACTAACTTTTGTTTTTTATAGAGAAGAGACTATCTTTATATCATCTCAGTACTTGGCACAGTTATTCAAGTGTTTAAAGAAACAATACTCTAAGAACCTTAAGAGTGATGAATTCCAAGCATTGTGGATTGATACAAAGACTATTTCTGCTAAGCACCCAAATGATACCTGTGTTTTCCCAATATGGTGAAAACAATTATTGGATGCTATTGTTTTATTTTATTGATTTTATTGATTTTTCTGTCCTCTCCTCAGATTGCTTCCATGAGAACAGGTCTTTTTTTCTCCCTTGCTCAGTCTTGGTTCTCCAGGGCCTCACATGGTAATTGGCAAATAAGAGACACTTAATAAATGTATTTAATGGGCTAAAGGACCCAGTGAAAAGACATAGGGTATCAGACTGGATAAAAAAGCAAGGCCCATCAACATGCTGTCTGCAAGAGACTCATTTTAGACCCAAAGACACCTCCAGATTTAAGGTGAGGGGGTGGAAAACAATTTATCATGCTAATGGACATCAAAAGAAAAATGGGATGACAATCTTTATATCAGACAAATTAGATTTTAAACCAAAGACTGTAATAAGGGATGAGAAAGGAAACTATATCATACTTAAAGGGTCTATCCAACAAGAAGGGCTAACAATTGTAAATATTTATGCCCCTAACATGGGAGCAGTCAATTATATAAGCCAATTAATAACAAAAATCAAAGAAACACATAATCAATAATACAATAACAGTAGGGGACTTTAACAGCCCCCTCACTGCCATGGACAGATCATCTAAGCAAAAGATCAAGAAGGAAATAAGGGCTTTAAATGACACACTGGACCAGATGGACTTCACAGATATATTTAGAACATTCCATCCCAAAGCAACAGAATACACATTTTTCTCTAGTCACATGGAATATTCTCCAGAATAGATCACAACCTGGGTCACAAAACATGTCTTAACTGGTACCAAAAGCTTGTGATCATTCCCTGCATATTTTCAGACCATGGTGCTTTGAAACTGGAACTCAGTCACAAGAAGAAAATTGGAAAGAACTCAAATACATGGAGGCTAAAGAGCGTCTTATCAAGGAATGAATGAGTCAACCAGGAAATTAAAGAAGAATTTAAAAAATTCATGGAAATAAATGAAAATGAAAACACAACTGTTCAAAATCTTTGGGATGAAGCAAAGGCAGTCCTAAGAAGGAAGTATACAGGACTACAAGACTTTCTCAAGAAACAAGAAAGGTCTTAAATACACAACCTAACCCTACACCTGAAGGAGCTGGAGAAAGAAGAGCAAATAAAGCCTAAACCCAGCAGAAGAAGAGAAATAATAAAGATCAGAGCAGAAATCAATGAAATAGAAGCCAAAAAAAAGAGTAAAACAGAACAATGAAACTAGAGCTGGTTCTTTGAAAGAATTAATGAGATTAATAAACCCCTGGCGGACTTATCAAAAAGGAAAGAGAAAAGACCGAAATAAAATCATGAATGAAAGAGGAGAAATCACAACAACAATGAAGAAATACAAGCAATTATGAAAACATACCAAGAAATATGCCAAGAAATTAGACAATCTCGAAGAAATGCATGCATTCCTAGAGATGTATAAACTACCAAAACTGAACCAGGAAGAAATAGAAAAACTAAACAGACCCATAACCAGCAAGAAAATTGAAGCAGTAGTCAAAAATCTCTCATTAAATGTATTTGTCATATGATGAAATAAAGTAACAGATTTGCCAGTGTGGACACAGTAGAAATTTTCAGAATGAATTTACATGCAACATTGTCTCTTGACAACCATTGGCCAAATAGAGCATGCATCATAAAGTTTAGAAATAGTAGATGCAGTCAGCCAGACTTGGATGAAAATTCTAGTTGATTGTTATGAACTGCGTGACCGTAGTCAAGTTGTTTAACTCCCTGAGCCCCAACTTCTGTATTTGTTAAAAGGTCATAATAGGTTATTCACTTCTTACAGTTCTCATGAAGATTAAATGAAATAATGCAAGTAAATTGATTAGGCAGGAGCTTGGCATTGGCACTTAGTATGCACTTAATAATCATGAGCTGGGTGAGAAGGATAGTTCTAGCCCACGTGGCCATTTTGACCATGGAGAAACTTTTATTGACTCCAGGTTTTTGGGAGAATTACCATGCTGTAAGTATCAAGAGTTATGCCAGACAAATCTCTCATTGCTTCCAGCATCCAAGCAGAGGTGCCCTTGCCTCCTTCCCTCTCTGACATAGGGGTATGGCATGAACCAGTGACTAGCTGTGTAAATGGATTAAGAACCTCACCCACAGGCCTGTTATTCTGGATTCATATAAGGGGTGAATGAAACAGTGCTTTGAAATTTTGAGTCCTTGATACAGCAGTGCTTTCCAGAGAAGTCCTGTATGAGAAGACATATTGAGTGTGCAGTAACATCAATAAAATGGACTTCGTGTTCCACTTGGCTATTTTTTCCTTTGTGTCAGGGAATTTTAGAAGGCACCAAGGATGAAAAACCAAGACCTAGCTCTTTCAATTATTATGTAAAGGAATATCAGTGTTAGGATCTTACCCTTTATTTAAATGAGAAAATAAAATGTAGATAACAATAGCGACTAGCTAAGGGATAGAATCTCTATTTAAGTGGACAAAATTTGAACATACGATATATAAATGATGAAAAGTAGGGGTTCCTGGGTGGTACAGTCAGTTAGTTGTCCAACTCTTAGTTTCTGCTCAGGTCATAATCTCAGGACCATGAGATTGACCCCCAAGCCAGGCTCCACACTCAGTGCAGAGTCTGCTTAAGACTCTCTCTCCCTCTGCCCCTGCCCCCTACCTCCCACTCTCTCTCTCTTTCTAAAATAAATAAATACATCTTTTTAAAAAAATGATAAAAAGTATACTGAAAAACATTGAGTCTATTTTAATCCATCTTGCACCTCCATACATACTGTCATCATGTCATGATAAATTGAATTAACCTCTATTTACTTCTGAATAATGAAGTCACATACCTCCCTGATGTGTGACTTTGGGTTTGCATATATAGACTTTTTCAGTCATTCAAGATGGATTAGTGAATAAGAACACTGGGTGTTGCAAAATGGTAAAGCAGAGGGCTGATCCAGATAGCACCCCCCTGAAGGAGATGAAGCAAAGCAAGTTAACAGCCGAGCCTGAGGAAAGCAACAGGTGGGGCTGCTATGACAGATGGCAAATGTGGTCTCTGAAAATGGCTACCTTCTAATGAGCACTGGCATTACTGAACTGAGTAGATTATAAAAAATAAAAATTAAGTAAAAAATTCAAAAATTATCTCATTTGTTTCTTCTTGAGAGAAGTTTCTTTATGTCTCTGGGTCCACTGTGGGCAAGAGGCAAGAAGTCAACAATTTTAAGACTTACATAGACTTTGAGCACTCGAAGAGAGTATTCATTCATTCATTTGCTCATCATTCCATCATTTATTTATTCCTTTAATGAACATTTACTATGCTTCTTCTATATCCTAGACAGGAAAAAAAAAATTTTGAGATTCACATCTCAGATGTTTTGAAGCTCTTAATGAAAATCCTGGAGATAAAAAATCTGGAAAGATTATAGCAATCCAGAGATGGTATAATAAAAATAACTGAGACATAGCTGTTATTGTAAAGGAAGCATCAAGAAATATATTCTTTTTAAATTATTTTATATATTAGAAAAAATATATAAAATAATATATAATATAAAATATCTATGTACAAATGTCTGCTTACATTTATCAATGTCCTGAACAGGCTTTAAGTCTTTAACAATTATTAGTTTTTTTAAAGATAATGGTTATATAGAGCTGACACTCTAAGTTTGGTTGTCACTGCTCTCTCTTATAACACAATGATAAAAAGAAATATAAGACTATTTTAGATTAAATCATCTATCACCCACTTATAACTGGATAAAAGATGATTAATGTTAGTTCATATAGTTGATTGGCTTTTTATGATAATTGCTTTTTGATCAGTTTTTGCAAATTGGAACTTGAAACTCCAAAGTGAGATTTATAACACTGGGAAGATTTTTATTAAATCCTGAACAAGAACAAAAAATATGCTTATAAAGTAACTTTAATTATATTCTTCTGCAAAAAAAAGTTCATATTTCAGAATTAAATAAAAACTACTTAAAATTAAGAAATTTCTATTGATGAAATATTCTGAGTTCCTTGGAAAAAAAGTAAGCTATAATATAATAGGGAATTGGGATGTGGGAAATATTGTTCATTTCTCACTTGAATAATCAAAATCACACATAAGTTCTATAATTATAATCCTAATAACAGTAGTAATGGTAACTCACAATTATTGATCACTTAGAGTGTGCCAGTTCAGTGTCAAGCTCTTGTCTACAAGTCATTTTACTTAATGCTCCAGAAGACAAGCATCCTTACTCTTCTCATTCTATAGATGAGCTGTTCTGGCACTGAGATGTAGAGTTCATTGTCCAAAGTCACACAGCTGATAAACAGAGGTTGGATTCTCCAAGTCTGTGTGTCTTCTAAACCCACTGGATTAACTATGCTGGATGGCAAAATATAGAAATTACTTTCTTTGACTTTGTCAGCTGACATTTGAATTAAGGAAAGAAAAAAAAATCTTACTGCAATTCTTGTTTGATTTCAGAACATGGAGGAGAAAATGGAGAGGGAAGTGAACCCTGTCTCTGGGTGATTCATAAATTCTATCTCAAAGGGATGAACCTTTTCAGTGTCCTTGCATTCTGAAGCCAGCTTCCCACACAGCACTAAGAACCTACTTAGTTCAGGAATATCATACCAAAGCATACGGATTGTTTGAGGAAAATTTCCCTTGTGCATGCATTATAGGGGAAAAAATCTCAAATGTAACCCAAAATGAAATGAGATAAACAAAAGAAAAATGAAAAAAAAAAAAAGAACTCTCTTCTCATTTTGTCCAGCACTCTTCTCCCCCACAATCTCCATTTCAAAATACTTTCTCAGCCTTCTTATGGTTTTGAGCACATAGTTAACATTTTGAGAAACTTCTATGTGTCTTCGGCTAGAATATCCTACATAAACATCCTCTGCCTACTTATTTAGAACAGCTCCTGTTTCTTCTCACACTCTCCTCTTGCAAGTTCACTTTGTGATAACAATCATGTCCCCCCAGACGTAATAATTAACACTTAGTAATAGGAATGTAGGAAGTTTATTTTTGGTTTCTCTTACCCCAAAATGAAATTGCTTTTTTCTTTATGGTCTCAGGGGAACACTACTAGTGTGGCTGTATCCTTGGATTTCCAAATCTCATTCCTGAAGAATTCCACAGACAGAGATCAACCATTTGGCATTATGCTAAGGATTGCTCTTCTTCCTAAAAGCTCTTGAATGAAGAATGCTATAAAAATGACATTTTAGTCAGAGATCCCAAAATGGATTGACTTCCTGCCTTCTCATTATCCTTGAGCCAATCAGAGATGATTGCAGCATACATTCACTTGGAATGACAAGGCAGACAAATATCAGGATGGTTGTAGAAAGATGAAAACAGAAAGTGGAGTTGGAAGATAGACTGAGAACGGAGATGAATATGCTGTGATTTGAAATGAAACATCAAATTTATTTGTAGTGTGACCCCAAATATCAGTGTATGTATAATGTATTATTTGGGTAATAATTATATCTGGAAATAGTTGGAATTCTTAATTTGATTTTCTAAACTTTATAACGTTTTCATTCTCAGCAACATCTTGATCTTCCTTCTAATCATTCAGCTGGATGGCTGGCCAACTTTCCCTAAAGTTGGTTTTAAGGAGCCTTTCCAAACTATTCTCACAATCCCAATTTAAGTGGCCTATACCTCTTAGCATGCCCTCCCCTCCATACCACTTTGAGTTCACTATCTCTTTACAACAGCTCACTTCCCCATTCCATATTTTGTATGTAACTGTTTCTGATACACTCTAGTCATAGGAAAATTTGCTTCCAATTTGTATGGGAGGGAGAAAGGTTGAGTATTTTTCCTTTTTGAGCTGGAACCTCTTGATTATATAATTTCAAGGCATCACCTTTTGTTATGTCTTTCGATTTTCCCAAGAGTGGTAAAATTGTCAAGATTGTACAAAAATGTAATTGTTCCCTCAAGAAAATACAAAAAAAGAACTGATATGAAATATTTGCTTCTCTTTTCCTGTGAAATAAAGCAACAAAATGTATTGGGCTTCTCATTCTAGTCCTGAATGGTCATTTGTTTCCAGGATAGTTGAAGCATTAGCTATTTGCCGCAGTGCTACTACCCACAAGATAGAGAAAATTCCTATCAATTTTGAAGGTGTAGTTTGAGTTACAGTTGTTGTTCCATTCTTGAAAGACCTGTATCTTTATCACACTCATGAAAACGAAAGAAAATAAACAAACCTATAGATCCAACTTTTTGAAAATGTCTTGGAAAATCATCGACATATGATGGGATTTGAAGGATCCTGGAAGAATCTGATTCCTGATTACTTTCCCCAAACGCTTTCCACCCCTCTCTATTGAGAGCCAAGTCTTCATGCTGGGTTAGCCCTCTATTTCCTCCACTTCAGTTACATTTTTTTTTAAGCAAGCTCAAGACAGAGAGACACAGAGAGAGTGGGCAGAGGGGAAGAGGGAGAAGAAGAGAGCATATCTTAAGCAGTTTCCAGGCCCAGCATGGAGCCTGATATGGTGCTCCATCTCATGACCCTGAGATCATGACCTGACCAAAACCAAGAGTTGGTCACTTAACCGACTGAGCCACCCAGGAGCCCCTTGAGTTACAACTTTCTAATTTATAGCTTTAAATTTCACTAAAATGCAAAAACATCTTTTTTTGTTGTCGTTTTGTCAGATAACGATGTATTTATTTTGCAGATGTAGCACTGAAGTTGCTGCAGAGCATGAACGTAATTAATACCACCTTAAACTGTTGCTTGGCCCAGATTTGCTTGCGTAGGATGTAACTTCATTAACGTGGAATCCCATTCACCTTCCAAATGAAGAATCTGGAAGAAGGTTTTGATAAGGCAATAAGAGCTTCAGGGGTGAATTTAAGTGTCCAAAGTGCAGGCGGTGATGCCAGTGAATGGGTGAAAGGGCACAGAAGGAGGAGAGAAAACACTGACCACACGCGAACTTCCCTGCTTTACAATTTTGCTTAAAACAGCTTTGACAGAAGCCCTCACTTATTTTCACACAACTTGTTTACAGTTTTCAACCCACACCTTAACCTCACCTCAACCTTCAGACTGCAGCTAAGACACATGCTTATATTTAAATAAGAACACCTAGCATCCAATAACAAACTTTTGGGTCCTGAGAAGCTAGGGTGACAAATGACAGTCCCAGATTGATACGATTGTGAATTTTTTTATTTCAAACCTCATCTTTCATTCACTCTGCTCATTCTCTCTTTTGTACGTAAGGCTTTTCCACAGCAGTATTAGAATATAGTTAATGCTTCTAGTAAAACAAGCTTTTAGATGAGGCTGAGTTATTCTTTGTTCTTTGCCTTTACCACATTAATAGTTGGGTATTTTAAGCATAAGTATATAATGTGTCTTTGTACCTACTGAATAATATATCATATTATTATACATATAGATAATATACACACATATATACATGTACACATATACATAATTTGCATATACATAAATGTGAAACAATCTTCTGTTTTCCTTATGAGTTTTAACGACTGGTAACACATAGTCTCCTATGAGTCTATGATTAATAATATTGTTTCTCCTTTGACAGAGAAGTTACCTTGGATAACCTATCCCCACACAGAGTTTTATGGCCTGCTTTCCAAATTATACAAATTACTCAGAAGTGAAAACCACAGTGGAGATATTACAGAATCACATTCCTGGCTCTGGAACACAATGCCTTGGTTTTTAGCCAATTTTCTTTTCTTCATCGTTCAGAGTAGTTTATAAAAATGTTTTTCTATGCCAATATTGAGTACTGGCACTAATGTGTTCTCCTTTAAATTTATTGCTGGCAGCTACCAGGATAATTTGGAAGGCACATATCAATACAAACTGAATACTACATCTAAATCCAGGAGTTCTTTCATTATCCTAAATAGGTCATTAATTTGCATTATGGAGACTCCATCTGAAATGTATGGACAAAGAGTAAGAGAACAAACCGAGACTTACAGGAACTTGCTGATAGAACAAGATGTTCCTGCCACTTTAGGGTCTCAACAAGGTAAATTTTCTGTGTCTCAATAGTTTCATTACCAGTATTATTAAACAACCATATAAGAATTTTGTGCAATGTCCTGGGCATTGAAACAGTGCTAAGAAACAAGACAATGCAAAGAACATTTATTCTCTGATCAACATATATAGCAGCTATAATACAGTATATTACATTAAAAAGCAAAAACATGATTATATAAAATTCATCAAGAATGCAAAAGGGTTTTAATATTAGGAAATATGTTTATCTACTTATATAACTCATCACATATCAACTCAATAGATATTAAAGACATCTGATAAAATTTCACGTATTCTTGTTGAAAAAAAGTTTTGAAATGGTCATGTATATTTTCTTCATAGGATAAAAATAATAAACCTAGACCAGTGACTTGGCATCACAGTGGGTGAATTCTCATTAAAATAAAGAACAAGACATGAGTGCCACTGTTACCATCACTATCTAGCATTATCCTTCAAGAGCCTGCTTATCCATTAGAAGAAAACAACCCAAAAAAGAGGTGTAATAATGAGAAAAAGAAGCTAAAATTGTCAATATTTGCCTTTTTGATGTATATCTATACTTCAAGATAACTAGTTGGGTGGAAGCAAGGGTGTTAGCTCAGAGCCATTTAAAAAGTAATTTACAAAACTCTTTTTATTCCATTTTCACAATAATCAGTTAAAATGTAATAGAAACAAAACTAAAATGTCTAGGAATAACAAGAAATATGTGATATTTTTATGAATAAAATTGCACAAAAATGTTTTGAAACACAAAAATAAGAACTGAGATATGGACAGTTGCTTTCTAAGGATGTCAATTTTCTTTGAATTAATATATAAATTTAATTTGAGTCTGATAAAAGTCTTCTTTTTTTCAAGAATATGATCAAATGATGCTAAGGTTGATCTGGAAAAGTAAATATATGATTATAGGCAAACATCTTCTGAAAAAAATGAATATTGAAGAGGATCTTAAAATTTTTGAAAAGCCGTGGTCATCAGAAGATTCTGCCACTGAAATAAATATAAAGAAATAGGGGAATTTAATTCAATTTTGTACTACTATGATATTCCCTGAGTACATGTTAAGCAGAAGTATCATTTCCTAGGCATGATTGTTTATCACTTCATAGCCATTATCTTGTAGCTATGTACACAACTGATATTCACTGGAAAATGTGCAGTTCTTACTATTGTGTTCAATCAGCTATTTTTCTTGATATGGATGGACAGGTTACATAGATGCAAACAAACACCACTTTTTAATGTCAAAGATATTAATTTTTTATTTCTACTTCCTAGAAAAACTCATACATTTCATAACCAATACATGTTCTATAATTTTAAAGTATTTTTAAAGCAATAATTTATATGTAACATGTGTTTAGTAACAAATTAGAAAATATATACCTTTTCCCACTCTAGGATATTCTTCTTATTCATCACTGACAATATGAGGGCTAAGACTAGTATTTCACTCTTTAAATTTTATATTTAATTACAAGTTTGAAATTTTGCCCTGTGTTTATCAACTACTCGTGTTTTCCTGTGTGGATTGTATGTCTAGATTTTTAGGCAATTTTTCTTTCCAATTTGAGGGGTTTTTGTTGTTGTTTTTTACAAAAAAAATGTATCTACATAGTAAGGTTGCTAGACCTTTGTTTTTCAAACACATGGCAAACATTCTCCTATATTGTCCTTTGACTACTTGTAATGCATTTCATCACAGAGAAATTTTAATTTTTATGTAACCAGATTCATTGATCTTTTCCTTGTGCCTGTCATACTTAATGGGAACTTCCCCATTCTTATATTCATTTATACTTCTCTTATAAACTGGTGGTTTCATTTTCATATGTAAATCTTTAATCCATTTAGATTTATTATAGTGTAATTACAAGAAGGAATATAATTTTATTAGTATGTTTCCTTCTATTATGAAATGTAAGCATTATTTGATATGAATCAAAATAATTTGAAATATATTAATATATACTTTAATATATATTTCATTATTATTTAATATAATTTGATAGATTATCAACATTAAATTTTAAACATAATAATATATACACATGAGTTAAACTCTGAAATATCTTCCTTTCTTCCTTCTTCTTGCTACAGCAGACAGAATTGTAATGCTGACATTGGATGAGAGAAAGCAACTCCCATGGGGGCCCAGAGGACCAACTCAGGGGCACACAGACCCGCTATATTTCAAACATAAGCAGTCAGCATTTTGAAAGGCATATCAGAGTGGATCTAGAGGACTTTTATTCCACGCATACTCCGATTCCTCCTGCCCCCTTTATCCCTACTTCTATCATCATCACCACCATTGGCAGCAAGGCCGCTCCATTATTCCATGAAGAAATCTCAGGTAGCAATGATGAATGGGTATGCACAAAACAGTGTCTTTCATTGCTATTCTAATATATGCAAAATGTCATTGGTATTATTTTTAGTTGAGATACCACCTAAATTAAAATAGTTTAGGGGCGCCTGGGTGGCTCAGTGGGTGAAGCCTCTGCTTTCGGCTCGGGTCATGATCTCGGGGTCCTGGGATCGGCCCCGCATCGGGCTCTCTGCTCAGTGGGGAGCCTGCTTCCCCCTCTCTCTCTCTGCCTGCCTCTCTGCCTACTTGTGATCTCTCTCTCTCTCTGTCAAATAAATAAATAAAATCTTTAAAAATAAATAAATAAATAAATAAATAAATAAATAAATAAATAAAATAAAATAGTTTATGTGAACATACACATACTTGCTTAGAGAAATTTTAATTGTCCAATTTTTTTTTCAATACAATTTTATGTCCATTTGAACAGGTTCTCACACCAAAGAGAAGCCTGGAAGGTACTACTTTACTCATGTGAAAAATTAAATGATAATGATATATCTGTTCTAATTTCCTGGTTTTTGGAGGTAGTATTGTGGCTATGAGGAAGAATATTCTTATTTGTAGAACATGACAGTAAATATTTAGGGATGATTGGGTTGGATATCTTGGTGGCAACTTACTTGCAAAAAGTAAAAGTTAAGAAAAGAAGAGTTACTTCTACGGTACCCACAACTTTTCTGTAAGTGTGAGATTCTTTTAATTTTCTCAAAATAAAATTAAAAAAAAATGATTACGCATAGTTTGATAGCAGGCAAACTATTAACGTGTAGCTATTGATTTCCTACAATGTCGCTAGCTAGCATTCTGCCATGATCTATTAGTGATGGGTGGTCATTATTTAAGATATGCTTGCTACCCTTGAAGTGTTTACAGTCTACTTGGGTATATCATATATGAAATATAGTTACTTAAAGCTAATGAAGTTCTTTTGTGTTCAATAGGCATTTAGAGGTTGATTGATGTATGTAGAAATCAAAGAGAATGCCTTTAGGGAATATTTTGCATGAAACATTCCTTAGGAGATAAGAAGAAACCTCTCTTGCTCGCTTCAGTGAATTGTGGTTAAACAAGGAGCAAAAAGTGACAGTGATGTTGGGTAGGCGAGAATGATGACTGACAGAGTACTATCAGCTGAGCTACTGGTTGTGCAGCTAGGCTCTGGATAGGAATTTGTGGATTTAGAGTCAACAAAAATCCAACACTCCACTTCCAGATTGAAATAATGCACAAGATCTTCACTTCTTTCTCACATAGAGACTTTTTGGTAAGAGAGAGTTTTATACATTGACAATTAAGTAATATGTAAGGAAAAATTATATAAACTTAATAAATAAATATTTACGAGAAATAGAACAAGTTTTTTATATTTACATTATTTTTGTGAAGAGTAAGAGTGACTGATTCCCCCCAGGCTTTCTGAATGCTTTCCGGGATAATCAGCTCTATTATTCTTTCAAGCCACATTAAGGTTATTTTCTTCATCTTTTGCTTCAACCACATCACACTGCTTGAGCTTCCTTTTTGGGCATCACCAGTTACCCACTAGTGATATCCTATCTCCCAGAGGGAATAAAAGAAAAAAAGAATTAGAGTATGAAAACAAATATACAAAGTGACTAATCTCAATGAAATCATATGTGTCATTAAAAAATGGAGGAAAGATATAGATAATCCATGATCTCTGCTCCAAATGTTAATTAACGGCTACCCAGTGTTCGATGAAGCATCTTCAGCTTGCAGATATACAGCCGTTTGAACGAATATGTATATATGTGTGTCTGTGGGTGCAAGCCATAACAAAAGAAACAAAAGCTTTCACACTTCTAAAGAATTTTCCTTTTTTCTTGTCTGTAGGCTATAAAGTGTTTTAGATGACTTTCGGAGCCGCATTGTGATAAACTATCATGCTCACCTCCTTCAAATCGTCTTTAACGTAATAAGTAAGTAGCACCATTGTTATTTTAGATTCATGAGGGTCTTTGGATAAATTTTTTTTTTTCTAGAAAAGATTAAGATATTTCCGAAGTCTGTATCAGTTGACTCGTCCTGCAATCTCTCTTGAGTAAAGATGGTTCTATCTTCTGACGTGAACATATTGAGGTGAGGTTAATACATCCTTCAGCCTGGTGTATGTAGTTGTACGTCAGTTTGAATGTTCTACCCACAAGTATCCCCTCTTCATTTCATTGCTTGCATCAGAAGGTCCCTAAAGCTTTCAATCACTTCGATTGACATAAGATGGCTCCCAAAACTTGTGACCTATTAGAATTATTTGAGAAGTTATGGAAAAAAATTTTAAAAAGCTTATGGTTGATTAAAAAAAAAAAAGGTGAATTAATTTATTTGGAGAAAAATCTAGTTATTGTGACTTTGAAAATCTTCCCTGAGTTCTAAAATATAATCAGAGATGAACACTGGATGGATTAATGGGTGAAGACTTCCTGAAAATTGAACTTTTCTTCTCCATCTTGTTGTATTGTTCAGATGACAACTGGCATGTTAAAATTTTTCTTTCATTGAATGGATGTGTTACATTCAGATTATGTGGAAATTCAGAAGCTGCTGTGATGGCAAGAGAAGGAAACTCAGTATTGACAAATAAGGAGATAGATGCAAAGCGTGCAATGAATGTATTTCCTGGACCAGCTCGAAACAATGAGCTCAAATGTGAAGCTACTGATCACAACATGATATTCATTCTGAATAAATTTATTCATTAACCCAGGACCTAACAGGAGCCACATCCTACTAGACATATAGGACTGAAAGCTGAAGCCAATTCAGTTTACCTTATGGAACACACAGCATAGTAACAGAGTGCAAGGCAAACATAGGGTAAATACATTGAAACTGAACATGGGACTATAGCGAAATGCAGTGTAAGGAAAGGAAATGGGGTATTGGGTAACGAATAGGGAAGAGCATTCTTCCTGAAAAGTTAGATTTTCTGTAATTTTTTTTTTTTTTACTCCCTACAATTCTTACTTTTACTGCAATATTGCCAATCTTTAGCTACATATTTTTTTCTTCTTTGTTTGTTTATTTTTGCTTGCTAAATAACAGAACACCATGATCTGGGAGTTTTACTGTATTTGAATAAAAATGTTTATTTATGAGAACTTAAGAAAACAAATGGTCAGTTTCGGTTAATTCTCCAGAGGCTGCAGCAATCGTTAATTGTTTCCGTCCTGAGGCAATTATAACCAGCCTTTCCCAAGACTAGGACTTGGAACTTTTCCAGAGGTGGTTGATAGGCCTAGCTCCAACAGAAGGTTCCAAGTCAACTGAATCTGGGGAATTATGGATTAAGCAAAGTTACATATGTTTATTTACCTCAGGATTACTTAGAACCCTTAATACACTAATGTACAATATGACTCAATAAGAAGAGGGTATTTTGTTCAGGGGTTCTCAAATCCAAAGAGCTGTGAACTTTTTTTGTTTTTTTTCCTCCTTAGGACTGACATCAATACAGCCCTCTGGCTCTTCCAGTTACATCTTATAAAAGACTATTTGCAAATATCATCGCATCGGAGAGACTTCTGCCAACTGCCCTATCTAAACGAACATCAGGTTTATATCAATTTCTGCCCTTTCACCTTATTTTCACTTTGTTCTCCTTCCCTGTGTTTCTCACTCCGAATTTAAGGTCTCTGCTAGAGTAGAGCCCTGCTTCTCTTCAGTGCTGGACACACAATAAATACTCAAAATATATGTGTTGACTGAGTCTCCATCTTTAGTGTGTGGCTTTTGTTCTCTTGGCCTCATGATGGCTGCTCTATTTGCAGGCATCACAGCCATGTTCTAGACAGAATAACAGGCAAATGATAAAAGTCATATGCCTGCTGGTGCTATCCTTCCCATCTGGAAAACCACAGTTTTCTGAGTGGTTCCACTTTCTAGACTTCTGCTTACACCTCACTGCTATGACTATGAGCTTCAAGGGATTCTACAAAGATGAGTGTCTTAACCAGGCAAACAGCCATTCTGAACAAAGTAAGATTTCTGTTACTAAGAAAGGAATAAGGCTACATTGGGCATTATGCTGCCATTAGCATGCATCCCCACCAGCCCCAGGAGGCTGTGATTGTCACATAGTCAGTTTCACTTGTGTTACTTCTTTGGCTTCCATAGACCTGTGAGTTTTCAGCCTTGAACTAGACATTTCCTCTTTTTTTTTCTTTTTTTAAAGATTTTATTTATTTATTTGAGAGAGATGGAAAGAGGGCACAAGTGAAGGGAGAGGCACAAGGAGTAGGAGAGAGAGAATCTCAAGCAGATGTCATGCTGAGTGTGGAACCCAACCTAGGGCCCAATCCCAGGACTCTGAGATCATGACCTGAGCAGAAATCAAGAGTCAGACACTTAACTAGCTGAGACACCCAGGTGCCCCTGAACTAGACATTTTTTAAAGTCATTCTCACTCTTTAAATATTATGATTTTATGAGCTATGCATCTCTAGCAAATGCCTTTGATTTATCTGTATGTAGAACTTTTTTCACATATAGGGTTCAAATTATTAACTTAATGATTATTTAAGGGGGAAAAAAGCTTCCTTTTTTTTTCCTGTAAAAAAACAAAAAACCAAACAAA
>CM052883.1:162825082-162837069 GCA_028534135.1 Potos flavus | reverse complement strand
AAAGGAAATGACACAAAGAAAACACTTTGTGAAATGTGTTGAAAATTGGAACATTTGGTTTTATGAAATATCCTGTCACCTTCTAACAATTTTCCCTTTTGCTGTTTGATAAGTGACAAGTTTCACATTGCACAGGTGGCCAATTCCACTAAAAATATTTTCTTGAGCCTTATCAGTTTCATTTATCAGAGGCAGCAGAAAATGTTGCACTATACCAGAGATACTCATTCCCGTTCTATCTACACTCCTGAATGGCTAGTGGATTTCAGGATGGGCCAAGATGATACACGGATATTTACTGAGAGCATTCTAAATGGTAGGCAGTATAGTAGACAGGCTCACATTCATCATACTATTTATTTCCTGTAAGAACCCTGCTAGCCTATTACAAAAGAGGAAATTGAAGCATGCAGTTTAAACTTCGGCAAATAACTTGAACCTGCTGATTTTCCATTTTCTCTAATCTGATTAGCACCGGACTGGCTGATACCCTTTTTCATTCGTTCAGTGACTGTGTTTAATAATGTCCATAAAATGGAGTTCCTCATTTGTAGAACAGAGATAATAATATCTGCCTTACTGTTGCAGGAAGGGAGGGAGGTCTGAGGAAGGGAGGGCACAAGGACAGAAAGAAAAATGAAAGGAAGAAAACCAGAGGTATATATAAACTCAGAATTAGACTACCTTTGGATTTTTTTCTTCTTCTTCTTCTTTTTTTTTTTAAGATTTATTTATTTGTTTTAGAGAGAGAGAGTGCAGGCTGAAGGAATAGAGGGAGAGAGAGTCCTAAGCAGACTCTCTGCTGAGAACAGAGCCCTACTCGGAACCTGAGATACACACCTGAGCTGAAATCAAGAGTGCTACCTCAACCAGGTGAACCAACCAGGAGCTCCTACCTTTAGGTTTCTTAATAGCAGCACTGGAAATAAGAAAAATTTAATTTAATTTAAAAATACATAAGTAAATAAATAAATAAAATAATCATTTCAAAATCCTGCAGGAGAATTGTTTTCTCCTTGAGTTCTATACCTAGACAAACTATTAAGAAAGCATGAAGACAGAATAAAGATATTTTCAGACATGGAAGGTCTCCAAAAATTCACCCAATCCCATGTGACCCCTCTTCTATCATCTCTCTGTCTTCCAAATATAGCTATGTGTACTCTTCTTCCCTTCATAATTACTGCAGCTGTGTTTCACATGTAACATTCCTTTGTACAATACAATTAAAAATGAATTGCTGGAAAAATGAAGTAGGTCCCAAGTTATTATTAGATTGAGCAGAAATTAAATTAAATTTTAATAAATACGATGTGAAAAAACTAACATAAGGAAAAAAAGAATTAGAAAATCTGTACACGTTTATCATTAAAAGGGAGTGTATAGATGATTAAATTGAATATCTATTACACTTGAAAATTTTAGTTGTTCACATATGTAACTTAACAGCTATTATTAGTGATAGAGTGATTCCCCATTTTAGACAGATACATACATAGCATACATAATACACCAAGTTTTTATCCATATGTAATGATCTTAATGTCACAAATGTGCTTACTTTTTGTTTGTTAATTTATCCATTCTAGGCTAGATTGGTCACAATGATACCTCAGGGTATAGCATATATCTAAAACATTTCTATTTTTTGCTTCAAGAACATTTACAGAAGTAAAACTGATCTCCCAAAATATGTGACAGAAGGATTTCAAAGTAATTTCGGCCTCCTCAGGACATTCAGTTATATCTTTAATTTAAAAGGAAGGAAATGATAATATATTTTCAACATTTATCTTTAATTTTTCACCAATAAGGTAGTTCTAACAATCTACCCTGTAAAGTTTTAATTAAGTTTAAATTATCTTTCAGTGGAAGAAAAGGATTCCAGATCCATAAATATCCTATTGAGTGAAACTCATGATAAAAGTAAAAATGTTTTATCAAACTTATGAGGTATTCAATGATAACTTTCCCCAATGCAATATGAGGATTATCCCCTACCTCACTGATAATCATGTTAAATTACAAAATCTGTCATAACAATCTTCTAAAATTCTTGAAGCTGATCTGCCAGTATGAAGTATGTGCATTCCTTCTTTACATGAGTTATTAATGTAATTAGAATCTCAATGATATCAAACAAATAAGCAAATCTGACCATCTAATTTATATCTTTAGAATTTGGGATGTCAACTATTTTTTTTTATTTTGCAGGAAAACCAAGAGTTTGATCCAACTACACAGAGCTTCTCCCCTGAAAAACCAATGAATCTCCGTATGCATAGAAGTTTTCATATTATCCCATAATTGGTGCAAAAAATGAAAATTTAATACATTATTCTTTGCCTAATTCATACCTATGACCTAGCTGACTTTTTTTTTTTTCCCCCCAGGATAGCAATTTAGGAGCAGGCATAGAGCACAACTTCCAAATTGGACAGAGACAGAGGACTCAAGGAGGAAGTTGCAAGGAAAAGAAAAACACAAACACACAAAAACAGTTGAATTGCTACTCCCTGAAGTGCTTGACCACGTGACAAAGAGTATTCAAGAGTCTTTCAAGTCACTTGGAGAGTTTGAAAGCATTAATGATAATGACAGAAAATCACGAGAGCAAGTTTAAAAGCATACACTTACTAGCTGAGAAAAACAAAGTAAATCGTGTTTAAAAAGATCATAATTAAAGTATGATAAACTGCATTGAAGGATGTACAGAAAGCGATGTAGGACATGAGGGGACGTAAGGGTGCTTCTTGATTTCTAGCAGCAAGTTAATAGATGATGCCTACAAATTATAAATCGAGAGGTAGCAGGAATAGTTTATTATTTAGATCTGTGGAGATGAGTATCCAAATAAACTGCTAAAAGTTATTTGTCAATGATTGTTGCAGAAAAGAATCAGACCGGAGAGAAAGCAAGGGACACTTGGAGAAGCAAGAAAACTCGGGTTTATGTTACCCCCATGGACCCAGACGAGCTCACACCCGAAATTCTGGGCCCCAGGTAGTGGGGTTACAGGGTTTTTATAGGGGAGTACAAGGAGTCAGGTTCCAAGGGCTATGCTGACTGTTGGTAAGTGGGTTTAAACTCGGGGAGTGGGGTTTATTTAGGTGGGAACAGTGGTTAGGGGAGTGGAGGGGCGTCTGTGGGGGGAAGCCTAAACAGAAGCCTAAACAGAAGCCTAAACAGAAGCAGAAACGACTGGTTATCTCTTGCTCCCAGGGGAGGCTTCTGGTTATCTCTTGCTCTTTCTAGTAACTTTCTATCTACTGGGGCCTGCTGCCCTGGGCCTGCTCTGTGTAATTTTCCTCTTCATAGTCACTTTCGGGCGGGGGGCGGGGGGGGGGGGGAGGGGGGTGGGGGTGGGCGTGGGATGAAGAATGGAAGTGAAATGGACTTCTGATTTCAGGACAAGGTTTGTAAAATATTTTCACTTGTAAAACTCTGCACGTGCATAAAATAATTTAATAAAAGATGCCACTTTGACTTAGTATTTTTATTCTTCACTTGATCAAAATTCTGATCTACCAAAATACCTGTTTCACACAGTGTTTTCTCTAAATATATGTATATGTCAATCTCTATAAACTGTTTAAAACTTCTCAGTTGCCACGACTAAACCTAATCTTCTAATACAATTTTGAGCCGTTCTTAAAACTTGTAAGATTTTACCTGAAAAATCAACTGATTCTCATTCCATGGGTCTTTGTGCTCAAAGTTCAAGAATTTTGACATTTTAAAGGTGCAACAGGGGTTATTTGCTTTTTGTGCTTATGACTTTAAGTGGCTCAGAAGACTTCAAATTTTCTTTTTAGAAAGTCACGTCACCTCTGAGCAGAGAAACCCCTACCCCTTAGAGGGAAAGCTTTTGTACAAATTTCAACCAAGAAGAAATGAGGTTAGAGTGGAAAGTATTTGGCAATGATAAGTTTTAGCCCTTGCCAGAATTACAGTTATTGAGCTTTAAGTTGGTAAAATTTCATATTGCTATGTTTAATGGAAAATATAATGATGTTCTTTGGATATATAAGTTAAATTTTATATTAAAGCAGGTAAAAGCACAGATAAACTTGCTTTTATCAGCTTGCTCACAAATTCTGACTGTATCTTTGTTGAGATTTCTTTTCCTATGTCTTTTTTTACTCTGAAGATCATAAAAGCATGAGGCAAATAGCTTAAACCTGAAACAAATTCCATTCTGTTTAGTGACCTGAAACACTTCCCTGGGAAATTTTTACTTGGGCCACATGATCCTTGCTTGTTCTTTAGTCCTTCATAACCTGAAACCTTTCAGGGATTTCCATCCTTCTAAATGAAAAATTATTCTTTGGCTGTAATTTAGAGCCTCTGAAATTCCCCCTGGAAATTCTACTTGGGGGTGCCTAGAAAAAACAAAACAAAACACATACACACATGAGAAATTGCCTTGAGTTATTCTGGAGCAGATGACACTTTGTATTTAAAATGGAAAAGAGATTGCTTTCTTGCACAATACCTATGTTCCATGTAAATCATTCCCTTTGACTGAAGATTCACTGTAGGGTTCACATTGACCTGGAAGCAATTCAATCTACAGGGATCAAGGCCAAGGGGAAAGAGAGATATGGCATAAAAGCCAATTCATTATATTAGTCATCTGTTTCCAAAATGAGTGTGCAGTTGCAATCAGGTTAATATGAGCATCAGGGTCACAAAAGCATAAGGAGGACATGTGAAATTCCAAGGGACAGACTGACCTCTCCCGGGTCACATCATGGCAGATAGATTTTCATCTAATGCCGCTTTGACAACATATTGTCGCAATGAAGGCTTCTTTTCTACAGGCTACCTTCCCAAGGCCCCTCCAAATCTTCTATTTCTAGAGAGTTCTTGAAGGCTCTGGGCTTAGGTCCACCAATGCCATTCCCACACTCTTATTTGAGAAGCCATAAGGAGCATAGCAAAAGTGATTTTAAGGATGCATGAGATCCTATTTAATCTCCAGTCTCCAAATTTCTCTAACCCATAGAGTTTGATTTCATTCACTCCTACCCTGCACCCCCCACTGGAGGCTTAATTACCAGAACCAGTACCTTAAAGATGTGGCATCTGAACCACCTCGAAATGCCTGAAGGTAACTAAGCACCACCATCCCCTTTTCTCTGGGAATCTCTTCAATGCAAGTGAATTTCAGCCCGGACTCACGATGATCCCCAGCTCTCCTTGATCTCAGAGTCTATATTTCTGTGACTTGTCCAACACACCAGGCATGCTAGGTTCAGGAACTCGTCTGGATTTTATCCTTTAGAGACATTAAAAGAAAATGCTTCAAACATTTTACAGTCATGATCCTTTCCCCCCTCCAAACAGATCTCTTTTTCTGTTCGCTTCCATAATTGGTGACATTGCCTTCTGCCTTAATTGACTAAACCAGAAACAATGGTCTTTTTCCTGAGTCCTATTTCTTCCATGCCCTATTCTCCACATCCACTTAATCACCGGCTCTTTATAATTCTTACCCTATTCTATTTCTGCTACTAATTTACACTGTCATCTCCCCTCCTATACTGTTGTAAAAATCTTCCTTCCTGGGGCGCCTGGGTGGCTCAGTAGGTTAAGCCTCTACCTTCAGCTTAGGTCATGATCTCAGGGTCCTGGGATCGAGGCCCACATTGGGCTCTCTGCTCAGCAGCGAGCCCGCTTCCCCTTCTCTCTCTGCCTACCTCTCTGCCTTCTTGTGATCTCTCTCTCTCTCAAATAAATAAATAAAATCTTTAAAAAAAAATCTTCCTTCCTGCTATGCTCGCCTAGCCTCCAGCTTTTTCTTACTCTTCATTCTGCCAATGTAAATCACAAATAGGATGATTACAATCTTGGAATGGCTCCCTATTGCCTCATGATAAAATTCCTTTTCCTTTTTTTTTTTTTAAAGATTTTATTTATTTATTTGACAGAGAGAAAGAGATCAGGAGTGGGCAGAGAGGCAGGCAGAGGGGGAGGGGGAAGCAGGCTCCCTGCTGAGCGGAGAGCCCAATGTGGGGCTTGATCCCAGGACCCTGAGATCATGACCCGAGCCGAAGGCAAAGGCCTAACCCACTGAGCCACCCAGGCGCCCCAAAATTCCTTTTCCTTAGTAAGGCCTGAAAGGCTCTTTTGATCTGAATCTGTCTTTGTCCCATCTTATAACTTTTGTTCTATGCAGATGTTCCATTCATTTTATTGCCTTGTAGATGCTTGTGTTTTCCAAACAAACTTCTAGTGTTTTCTTTTTTTTATTTGTTTGTTTTAAGATTTTATTTATTTATTTGAGAGAGAGAAGGGGGGGAGGAGCAAAGGGAGAGGAGGGGGAGGGAGAAGCAGACTCCCCACCGAGCAGGGAGCCTGACTCAGGGCTAGATCCCAGGACCCCGAGATCATGATCTGAGCTGGAGGGCACCCACCCAGACATCCCCTTCTTGTGTTTTCTAAGCAAACCACCTTGTCTCAGACCTTTGTGCTTTGCGAGTATTCTTCCCTGTAAAGCCTCTTGCCAATCCAGCTGGTGGATATCTAGTCTTCCTTCAAAGGCTATTTAGGCTTCACTTTCTTGTGGGTCTTCGCCACACACAGAGGGTGGTTCAAGACAGTCTAATCTTACTGCCCCACTAGGTCATTTTCTTATGTTTTACTTACTCTCGGCCCACTGTATTCTGGCTTTTCCTTCTGAAAGTGCTTTTGCAAAAACCCAAATGACCTTCAATCTGCTAAGTCCAATGGACCTTTTCTGGAGTTTAGCTTACTTGGCACAACTGCTGTGTTGGATACTGTGGATTATGTTCTTATTTTGGAGTTCTTCCTATACTACTAGATTGTGAGACTCCCACATTATCCTATTTTCCTTCCTTCCTCCCTCCCTCTCTCCTTCCCTTCCTTCCTTCCTTCCTTCCTTCCTTCCTTCCTTCCTTCCTTCCTTCCTTCCTTCCTTCCTTCCTTCCTTCCTTCCTTCCTCCTCCGACCAGTCCTCTGTCTAATCTTCCTCTGTCTACTCTCTTAATTATTAATATTCTTGGGCTACATTCTTAGCCCACCAGCTTACTTACCACCTCAATCTTATGTACATTCAGAAATCTTACACTTATTTAACAGCTCATTAAACTTCTCCATCCAAAAGTCAGACAAGAACCTGCCATCCAACATGCTCAAAACTGAGCTATCTTTCCTCTAATATCTGCTTTACTCCTCTACTCCTTTAGTAAGTGAAATCAAAGTCTGTCCAATCATTCAAAATAAAAACCTGAGGCTTTCCTTGATTTCTCATTTTTCCTAAATCCCCAACCGATCACAAGGTCCTGTAGAATTTTCCCCCCAAACCTATGTTGACTCTATTGTACCCTCTCTGCCCTGTGTTACTTCTTGTTAGACTACTGGGCACACTTTCCACTGGCTACGTGTCTTCCCTGGGACCTGTGCAATCCCTCTTCCCCAGAACTGCCGGAGACATCTTCCCTCAGCATACCACTTCCCACATCACTCCTTTACCCACATTCCTCAGCAGTTTCTTCTTACCTACAAAAGACTGAAGTTGGTGCTCCTTAACATTTCAATATAATTTATCCCCATCTTCCCTTCCTATGCCATCTCTTGCACCATCTACCTTGCACTTAATCAGCATCCACAGTGAGCCACCCTTAATTATTATGCCTAATATGATGCTTTTTGTGTCTATGCTTTAGGTGACATTAACACCTCTCTCTGAAGACTCAGGAAGTTTCTTCTGCCTCCCACTCTTACTTCCAATCCTGTTGCATTCGCCTACAGATTGGATAATTTTGCTCTCTTGCTTGCTTCTCCCATAAATGACTCATTACTTCTACCTGTGCTCCAGACCCACCCCTTCTTTTGTCCTCTGCAATCTGGCCTCTGAAATTACCCCTTGCTTTTATTCACGGACGTGATCTCCAGCTCCACTGCACCTTTCCCTTCAGCCTCCACATTGTTCAACTGCTGCTTGTCCCAGACATAGGAACCCCACTAAGTAAGTATCCTCTCTCCTTCGTGCCTTCTTTTCTTACACTGGAGCTTCAGCCATTCCTTTTCTTCGAATGAAACCCAAACATGTACTTGTTAACCTCTACTTATTTTTCTTCTTTTGGATTTTAAATCTGTATTTCCAATTACCTGTCGAGTATCTCTCAGATTCAGAAGGGATAAAAAGACCTAATTAAGTCTCACCTTGTTCTTCTCTCAATAATCTTTTTCTCCTCTGTCTTCCATATCAACTGTTTTAGAGCCTTACATTCATCTTTTCCCCACACTCCACATCCAAGAGATATTCTAGTGCTGTTTCTCCTATGTCCACACTGCCTCTTACATCCTGTTTCTCCTTTTCATTCCTGTGGTTGTGACATTGGTTCACAGCACCTCTTTTAAGCTTTTTAAGATTTTATTTATTTATTTATTTATTTATTTATTTGAGAGAAAGAGAGAAAGACAGCGAGAGAGCACAAGTAGGGAAGAGGCAGAAGGAAAGGGAGGAACAGATTCCCAGATGAACAGGGAGCCTGACAGGACACGGGGAGGGGCTTGATCCCAGGACCCTGAGATCATGACCTGAGCCCAAGGCAGCTGCTTCACCAACTGAGCCCACCAGGCGCCCCAAGCATGGCATTCTTTCAAGCTGTTTAAAATAGATGCCTCGTTGGTATCTCTTCTCTCCAACTTATTCCATATGTTGCCTTCATTTCCCTTTCCAAAAGTCATGGTCTGTTCACATCATTTTCTTGCTTACAGATCTGCTTTCTTTTCCTATTGTTAATAAAATCAGACTAAAATATAAAAATTTAAAAAAAGCACTTTAGTTCAATCTTACCATTTGTCATCATCTGGATCAATCTCTTTTACCAGCCTTGATTTTTCCAAGTGTATCTCAAAATTTTTAGAACATTGTTTCAGAACTTGAGCTTTGCATATCAGTGTTATTTCTCTATCTAGAAATAATAATTAGGCAGCTGCTATATGACAGATTCTATGATGCATATGGAGGATACATAATAAATAAGACAAGAACTTTCCCTTAGTGTTTACAGAGATCAGTTCTAGGGGAGAAAAAATAAAATAAATGCATAAACAAGTAAGTAAATAAAATGTACTACATGCTATGCTAGATGAAGTGTAAGATTTTAAATGTGTATAGTAAGTTGTCTTACCTTGTGGCAGCAGTGATGATGGTATTTTAGCAGGAAAGGCAGTTACAGAAGTAAGCGCCATTTAAATTTTATCAAGTAAAGATGGGGGAAATGGGTGAGTGGCTGATTCTGGGCAAGAGAAAATGGCCACACATAATATAACAATTAAAGGTGTTCCAGGGGCGCCTGGGTGGCTCAGTAGGTTAAAGCCTCTGCCTTCGGCTCAGGTCATGATCTCAAGGTCCTGGGATCGAGCCCCGCATCGGGCTCTCTGCTCATCAGGAAGCCTGCTTCCCCCTATCTGTCTCTCTGCCTGCCTCTGTGCCTACTTGTGATCTCTCTCTCTGTCAAAAAAAAAAAAAAAAAAAAAAAAGAGCACCAAAGGGGCTCTGGTTTAAAAAATAAATAAATAAATAAATAAATAAAGGTGTTCCATATAGTGATTGCACAGGATACGAAGGGGAGAATGCTGACTCTGGTGAAGCTTGTCAGGTAAGAAAACACTAGATAAGGAAGGTACAATCAACCAACACAAGTACCTTGGACCTTATACAACAAGCAATTGGAAGGCCATTTTTAAGCACCGGTATGATAGAATCGTATTTGTATTAGGAAGAATCATTCTGGCTGCAGTGTGAAGGATAAAATAGGGAGAAAAGACCAGAGGAAGTGAGAGTGCTCAGGAACTATTGCAGAAATGCTTGAGAATGGCCACATTAGCCTACTGAATTCTTTGTTATGGGAACGGAGAAAGGTGGATTGGTGTAGAAAACAGTCGCAAGGAATAAAAATCAGGATTTGGTGATTGCTTTATTGTTGGTGGTATATGATTAAGTAGAATAGATGATCCTCAGTGGGCAGGGCGTATATAAGTCTAAAACCCAGGAAAGGGATCAGCGCTTGAGATGTAGATTTGTAATTCATTAGCATATAGAGTTAGCTATCTATGGAGGTCAAAGAGATTGACTTTCAAGAGTGATTGAAAGAAGAGGGCAATGGTGGTTCTAGGAAGGTCAGAGGAGCTGTTTAAATGAAGAAGGATTCCAATATAGTAAAATACAGCCAAGAGGAGAATTAAGGATTGTTTCGGGGTTGGGGGAGGGAGTATGCAGTGTCAAGGATATCATTAGTGGAAGTACTTTCAGTAGAGAGTTGAGGTAGAGGCTTTGTTCACTAACATGCCTTCATGTCCATCTCTCGGATGGGACAGTAGGTAACAGTCCTGGCTGTGTACTTCGTGGTGGTTATGGGAAGGGATGGGACTATAGGCCATACAACGTACTTCTCTTTTTGACCGTAAGTACAAGTCAGTTTTGACATTTCCATCTTTTGAAATCCCAAGGAGCCTATGAATGATGGTGGTAGCAAAGCCTCTTTTAAAGTGTGATTATCTTAGGCTCTCTGCCATAGCTGGTTGTCCCAGGCCCTACCCTCTTTTAAGGCTAGAACTACCTGTCATCTCCTCTTTGTTGAAATTCCATTCATTTTCAAGAAACCGATCAAATATCACTTTCCCCTAAAGAGATCCTTGCTTCACAAGAGAATTATTGCTCTTCTTCTGTGTTCTCAGAGGATTTTGTACATAAATTCATTGAGTGTTTAAAACATTCTCCTTCATAATATAGTTATATGTGTAGGTCTGCTTTCCCATCTTGGGATACTGTCTTATTTATTTTTGCATCCCCGATTTCATCTAGTAAATTGAGGTATTTAATCCTTGTTTATCAAATTAAACTGAAATGTTTATATAGGATGGTTTGTCCAATTACAATAAATTATTTTAAAAGTCCAGATTCATGAGAACTACATTTTTGTGGAGAAAAAAATTAATACAAGACTGTTGAAATCACTTTTGCTCCTTTCTCACACTGTGATGGCTACTACCCTCAAGTGTAGTTCTAAATCAGGTGGAGCGCTACTCTTTGTGTTCGAGAAAGGCTTAGCTAATATTTTCCTGCATACAGAAGGAAGAGACGCAATAAGCAATAATTTCGCGACTATAGTCTGTGAGCAACATTCTGAAAAGTGCGCAGTAAGCTTGGATCTGGCTCTAAACTGAATTTGCTTTGGATAGGAAGCTTACATCATATGAGCTTACATCATAAATACAAGACTTACTCCTAGAAGTGATGGTCTAACTTATAATCTTCACCTTCAAGAATGTATTGGAGCTGAATTGTTCCCCCAATGAAAAGAAATTCTAAGCTAGTTTAAATGAAGTTTACGTTTCCTGCCAATCTTCTCCCTTTAAAAATTTAATTTTATCTACATGGTTTCAGACCTAGAAAAGTTATGTTTAGTACTTTAGGTTGATTATCATCAATACAATGCTGGATTTGTGTCATGGTTTCTTGGCAGTAGGGCAACATTTGAAATCAGGTGTCAAATGGATTCTCAGTGTGCACAAATATCATAAAATCTGAATATCAACTAAAAATTTATGTAACTTCGCAATGTAGTCAATAGCCTTAAAGAGGTTGTGAATTGGTAGATTTTTCTTTTCCTTTCTATCCAAAATATTGCCTTTCTGTGAGCAACTGATATGTGGCAGGAGACTTGATGAAAATAAGTAGTATTGGAAAGTGCTTAGAATTCTTGAAATGTGCCCATGTTTTAATTGCTATTTGACCCCATTCCTCTTCCCACCAGACGGAGCACAGAGCAAATGATATGATGGATGTCAAATGCAGATTCATAATTCACCATAGTTAGGAACACTTATAATGGTGCATTTTCAAACTCAGTGAAAATGCCCAAGCAGAGCAACATCTCATTCAATAGAGTCAGTGCTGATATAATGGAGTGTTTTCTTCAGTATATTCAGTGAAGCAGAGTAAGGGCCAG
>CM052883.1:162795665-162824582 GCA_028534135.1 Potos flavus | reverse complement strand
AATCATAAAGAAAGGGGTGCTATGAAATCCCAGTTTTACAGGGAAGAAAGAGAGGCTCAGAGGTCAATAACTAAACAAAAGGGCACAGAGCTGGTCAGTGGCAGAGCTGGAGTTCAAGGCCATTCAGATTGGTTCTAGGGTCTGTGCTGTCAACTGCCATGATAAGCTATCTCTTGTTCAGAAGTGGATTTCACACCGTATGGAGGACAGTTATTTATAGGGAAGGAAACTGAGCAGATCCCTTCCAAATGCTCCATAAAAGGATAAAAAGGGGAAAAAATTAATAATTTCACAGACCCCGGCAAACTTGTTCATGTTCATGTGATTCAAACCTCAAACTAAACTGAATATTTCCTGCAGTAAGTAACTAGTTCTGTAACTTGGAAAAAATCTCTGACTCCAGTTAACTCCTGTAGAGGGCCATGGCATATGGCCTAAATGCCCCAGAGTTTAAGTGAAGATACACTTACATAGTAAAACTATTCTTTTGTTGTTTTACTCTTTCCTTCCTGCTTGGCAAACTTTTCAAGTTTAAAGCCATCTAAAAATTGTAATTTTTTCCCTAGAAAGCAGAGGTCTCAGCGATAAATGTCAGCTGTCAGAAGAGCCGCAGATGAAGGTGATATTCTTTTCTAATGGTTTCTGAGAAAAGAGACCATCAGAGAGAAATCCAGTAATCCCGCATTTCTGATTCCATGCCTACTGAGACGCTCAAACTTGAGTGCAGACCTTGGTAAAGTACTGAGTGCTGAAAGGTAGTTCTGTCTCCTGGGGGATCTGGAATGAGATCTTGTAGAAAATTTCATTCAAGTTGAATGGAAAACATAAAAGAGAGTGTTCTATGGAACTCAGAAGTCTGGCAATGATGGATTTACTCCATGTGTGAAAGACTGGAGTAAGTGTTGTTCCCACGGTTGATTTATTAATTGGTTTATTAAGAAAGTCCTACAAGTTAATATTTCACTACCTGCTTGAATACAGTTATAAATTCCTAAGTAGAGAGTCCACAAATCAAATAGAAATGGGCACTCCAGTACCCATCAAATGGTGTTTTCACATTTATCTATATATTTACCTATACTCGAATAATTTCCTAAGAAATAGTAGTATGCCTAATGTAAGTAGGGTGCTGTGTTTTAATTATATTTTTAAATTTAGATAGTTCTAAAGATGATTCTGAGTTAATTTATGGGGAAATTATTATAGTCCTTCTTGGAATATGCCTGTCTATATCTATGGAGTGAAATGCACCCATTTCTGAAAGGACTCCTTTAATAATATTCTCTCATTTTGCGAGATTCCCTGGCACCATAGCATGACTGAATAAATTATCCTCTGGACATAGCTTAATTTCCCATAGTTCTAATTCTGAAAGATTTCTCAGATTTTTTTTTTCAGTGGGAGAAATATTGTAAGATGATCAAATTCATTATTTTACGGATGAACAAAATTATACCTGAACAGTCGTAAAAGTGCTTGTTTTCATTAGAAAAAAAAAAAAGCTATAGCAAATGAAAGGCATCTATTATATAACTCCCTGGAGTGGATCCCTCTCCTTCTAACTCGAATTTTCGGGAAGCTTGAATTCCTTCAATTCCATCTTAATGCTTTTTTTCTCCGCCCCCCCATTCTGTTTCGGTGGCAGTGAAGAATGGCAGGCCAGCATCCTCTATGATAATAGCCTTCACATAGTGGAAACCCGAATGGTTTTGGACACGGTACTCACAAAAACATCTCCTTGCATGATGTAGCTTATTTGGTATTTCCCCCTGTAAATAGCTAGATTGCTTATAGCCAGCCCTTCCAGTGACTATCAAATTTTGGCTCTGTTCAGTATAATGCAAGCATTTTCTGCCCCGTCTATTCAGGAATGTCTTCCGAGGAGGTTTCACAATAAAATTTATTGTGTTTAATTTATGACATACAATGTAAGAAGAATGGAATGCTTTTCTGTTAGGATTTGCATTGATAATGAAAGGTTACCATAGTGCCGGTCCGCTTTTACCAAATTTGCCAAATTCTGAAGGGAATGCCAATTAGAAGGCAGTAATGTTTCTCACTGCAACAGATTGAGACCCATACCTGGTGACGAGGACCCGCCGCTGTTGGCTGGACCCTACTTCTAATTGGGAAAGAAAGCAAATGCTAGATCAAATAGTGTTTATGAAGTGATAGCCATCATTCCAAGTAATAGCCACACCCCAAGAAGGCCAAGGAAGTGATTCAATCTTTCTGAGGTCATCTTTTCTATTAGTATCGAGGTAGCCAAAAGTCTGAAAGCGCTCACATTTTCCTCTCTTTAGGAAAAAACAACATTGATTTTAGAGGCTTTTGTTATAGAGGCCAGGAGGATTTTCCCACTGCAGCAAAGAGGAAGCTGGGTTTGGATTGGGAAGCCAGACATTTCTTGGCCTGAGTTTCTCACTTGAATGGGATTCCAGTTTGCCCCCTCCTCACCTCGCCAACCCCCTGAGCAGCTAGAAGCCCCACCTCCTCCCTTGGACCATATGGGGAAGCTGGCTCAGTGGTTCTTATCCTTCTGACTCCAAGTTCACACAGCTGTTCATTCCCTGCTTAATGTACCGGTAATTACAGCAATGTGCTCTTCTCTTTTTCCAATCATGTAACTTTTTTCTAATGGAAAATGATTTGTTTTTAACAACTTCCATGCATTTTGTTCTTTAATAAGAAAGGGTGTCTCGTGGTACTGAGGGATTGAATTCTCTATAAAAAGCAAAAGTCTCTGTATCAGTTTCCAGCTCATAGGAGGGCTCTGTGGGACTAGCCAAAATTAGGGGGGGGTACTTAAGTGGGTGTAACTAACTTGATATGAATAGGTCAGTTGGGAAACAAAGCAAGCTCCTCTCCTTCTGCCTATGGAGGTGGTGAAAGAACATTTTTAAAAAATATGAAACTGGGAAAAATCAAAAGTACAAATTGAGCTCCTCTTTCATGATCCAAATTCAATGTGCTCTCAAAGGATTTTTAAAACAAATATCTGAAGAGCTTTTCACTGATCTGAGTTCTATCTTTTGGAGAATGCAAGTCTTCTGCTTTGATGGTTGGGTTTGGGTGGAGGACTCAAATGATAGCAAGGGATGCATCTTTCCCTTCAGCCATGCCAAGCTCTGGTATCCGTATCAAACGTGTGTTTGTTCACATTATCATTTCCTTTGTGGATAAAATACATCCCCTTTGGAATCTCCGCCCTTGCACCTCCCTAAATGGCACTGGGAATCATTGCAAGAGGATCATTTCTAAAGCAAAACTTTTCCAACTCATTAGAATACTTTGTTTTGGAGCTTGTATTTAAAAAAATATATTAGTTAAGCAATTGTTGTAGTAAAGAAAACCAAATCAAATCCCTGTGTGTAGATAGAACTGCTAGTTCTATATAGGACATAAAGCTCATTTGATCAGAAGGATGATAGCACAATGAATGCTTCCTTTGTATGAATATTCAAAACTCAAGGAAGTTGAGAGCATGATAGACTATATGTGCAAATCGAATACGCCTCATTTGACATTTTAGGGATTCATAGAATTTAAGATTTAGCTGAAGTTATAAATTGGATATTTGGAGCCCCAAATCCTTCAGTGCTAAAATGTACCCATATTTTCGAAGGGCATTAATTTTATTGCTTGCATATTCCCTTTAGCTAATAATGGTGAGTAACAACATGATTTGCCAGAAACCACCTATCTCATACCTAGCTCCCCCTCCAGAAATCTCTTGGTTTCTCTTACAGGTTCCTTCAGAAATTTTATGACACCGAAGTGAGGAAATTTAAAATACTCGTTTCGGAACTTGGAAGTAAATGACTTCTAAATTTATAATAACGTTGGCAAAACAGTTGCTTTCCTTAAGAACCTCCAGAGGCACAGCGGCAGTGAGGAAGTGCTTTTGTTCCTCTGAAGTCTTTCGTTGGAAGCTGCACGTGTCGGCAACTGCAGCGAGGGGATCTGTGCTTCCTCCTCATGAATCCAGCACATGAGTCTACATTTGATTTCACCCTCTAGGAAATCGTTTCCAGCTTTGTGAAAAGTAAAAATTCTACTTAATACATTTCAGCAAGGTTCGAGACTTGGGATCTTCAGAATTAGTAGCAAGACTCTAATCCAGGTGTCTATCTTACATCATATTCTATTTCTTCAAATGATAGCATCAGTAGCTTTGAGAAGATTTTATTTGTAAAGCTTTAAGTTATTTGGATATCTATTAGATCATCAAAACTTTAAGTAGGATCTGATGAATGTGAAAATAAGTAGTTGTATAATAAATAATTGTCCTCATTCCTACTTACTCAGTCAACAAATATTTTTTCAAATTTTTTCCTGCTTTATTGAGGAATAACTGACAAATTTATATATATTTAAAATGTACAATGTGACCAATTTGGTATATATTCTGAAGGATTACCACAATCAAGTTCCTTAACACATCCATCACCTCACACAGTCACACTTTATTATGTGTGTAGTGAGAATGCTAATTAAGATATATTCTTTTAGCAATTTTTAAGTATACAATTTTTAAGTATGCAATACAGTATTATTAACTATAGTCACCATGCTGTACATTGGATTCCCAAGACTTGTTGGTTTTATAACTAAAACTTTGTGTCCTTTACCTGATATCTCCCCATTTCCTCCACCCCAAGTCCCTGGCAAGCATCATTTTACTCTCTGTTTCTATGAGTTCAAACTTTTTCTTTTTTATTCCACATCTAAATGATACCATGCAGTATTTGTCTTTCTCCGTCGGCTTATTTCACTTAATTTCACTTATTTCACTCCTTTTTCACTAACGATGTTGCAAATGATAGGATTTCCTTGTTGTTGTTGTTGTTGTTTAAGCTGGGTAATACTCCATTATATATGTACCACATCTTCTTTATTTATCTGTTGACAAACACTTAAGTTATTTCCATGCATTGGTATTGTGAATAATGCTGCAATAAACATGGAAGTACAGATATTTTTTCCAGATAATGATTTTCCCCCCCCATTGGGTACATGCCCAGAAGTCGGATTGCTGGGTCATAAGGTAGTTCTATTTTTAATTTCATAAGGAACCTTCATACTGTTCCATAGTGGCTGCACCAATTTGCACCAATGGGCACAAGGGTTCCCTTTTCTCTACATCCATGCCAGCCTTTGTTATCTTTTTTGATAATAGACATCCTAGTAGAGGTGAAGTAATATCTCGTTGTGGTTTTTATTTGCATTCCTTTGATGGTAAATGATGTTGAACACCTTTTCATGTAGTTCTTGGCCATTTGTATATCTTCCGTGGAAAAATGTCTATTCATGTCTTTTGCTTATTTTTTTTTTTTAAAGATTTATTTATTTATTTGAAGGGGGAGCACAGAGGGAAAGAGTCTCAAGCAGACTCCCTGCTGAGTGGAGATCAGTGACCTGAGCCAACACCATGATTCAGATGCTTAACCGACTGTGCTACCCAGGTGCCCCTCTTTTGCCCATTTTTGATCAGATTTATTTTATATTATTTTACTTTACTTACTTTATTTGCTATTGTATGAGTCCCTATATATTTAGATATTAAAACCTCACCAGATACATTGTTTGCAAATATTTTTCCCATTCCATTTGTTGCCTTTTATTTTCTTTTTTTTTTTAGATTTTATTTATTTATTTGACACAGAGAGAGAGATCACAAGTAGGCAGAGAGGGAGGCAGAGAGAGAGGGGGAAGCAGGCTCCCTGCTGAGCAGAGAGCCCAATGCGAGACTTGATCCCAGGACCCTGAGATCATGACCTGAGCTGAAGACAGAGGCTTTAACCCACTGAGCCACCCAGGCGCCCCTGTTTGTTGCCTTTTCATTTTGTTGATTGTTTCCTTTGCTTATTGAACATCTCATATATGCCAGTCACTTTTTAGGGACCAAGAATTCAGCAGTGAACAAAACAAACAAAAATCTCTGCCTCATGTAGGTTACAATTTAGTAAGAAGAAACAGACAAAACATATCATTAAAAACAGGTAAAATAGCAATAAGAGTCAAGGGAGAAAAAAATCTTTAAAAAAAGACAAGAAGTTATGTGTTACAGTTTTGCATGAGGTAGCAGAGAAGACTTCATTAATAGTGACTTGTAGTATGTATTCGAAGAAAGTGAGGTATATGCCAAATGGATATCTGAGAGAGCTGTCCAGGCAAAGGGAATGACGAGTGCAAAGGTCCTGGGGAAGTGTAGATCTAGCGTGTTCAAAGAGAGGCTAGGAGGCTGGTGCACCTGGAGTGCAGAGCACAATGGGGCAGGTATTAGGAAATAAGATCAGAAAAGTAGGAGGGAGCTAGATCATGCAAAGCCATAGTTTATTATAAGGACTTTAGCTTTTAGTTTGAGATATGGGAAGCCATTGGATATTTTTATTTTTTTTTATTTTTTATTTTTATTTTATTTATTTATTTTTTTAGCCATTGGATATTTTTAAAAAGAAAAGTGACAGAGTCCAATATACCTTTAAACAAGATCATTCCAGCTGTTATATTGAAAGTTGATTCAAGGACTGCAAGGAAGGGGCACCTGGGTGGCTCAGTGGGATAAGGCCTCTGCCTTCGTCTCAGGTCATGATCTCAAGGTCCTGGGATCAAGCCCCACATCGGGCTCTCTACTCGGCGGGGAGCCTGCTTCCCCCTCTCTCTCTTCCTGCCTTTCTGCCTACTTGTGATTTCTCTCTCTGTCTAATAGATAAATGAAATCTTAAAATAAAATAAAATAAAATAAAGCTTTAAAAAAAAAAAAAGGACTGCAAGGAAGGGACCAGATTAGTTTAGAAGCGGTTATTATAAGCTGGACAAGAGGCCAAGGTGGAAAAGCAGAGATACTGGGTATTGAGGGAGTTCCTACTGTATACCAATGACTCTTCTAGGCCTAATGGATATGAAAGGGGAAAACTGAGGCTCTGTTTCCATGGGATTTACGTTCTTCTGAGCAGAACCATACAATCAACAAATAAAACCAATTTATATATAAAATATCAGGTGGTGGTAAGTTCTACTAAGAGGAACTCTAGCACATGTTCCCTGGGAACAACCCAGCTTACGATGATAAATACCTACAAATATATGAATGCCTGTGAAGAGGGGATTGGAAAAGCAAGTCATGGCATATTCAATCAGAGAATATTATGCAGCAATGAAAATGAATGCTGTAACTCTAGGCAACATCGTGGATGGATCTTAGCAATGTCAATATCAGTGAAAATGAGTTTATGGATATTAAAAACATCTGGTGCATTTTTCATGAAGTCAAACACATACAACCAAAACATACACTTTTAAGGTGATACACATAGATGTGTTTAATAATAAAAAATAACTTTTTTAAAGTTGTTAATATAAGATTTGGGATAGTAATTATCTTGGATGAGGGGAGAGCTTTCATGCTGGATGTTGGAGTCATACATTTAATTATGTTATTTTGAAGGGAAATAATAAAGGAAGAAGGGAAAGAAGGAAGGAAAGAAAGAAGGGAGGGAAGAATTGGTGTAGGGAGGAAGGGAGGCCCTCTCATGAGTTAATACTGAGTGTATATCATGAACCAAGGATTATGATTAATCTGATTTCATGCCCTTGAGGTAGAGGGTTGGGGAGAAGTATGGGGTAGGTGTTTGTAGTTTGTTTACTTGTTTTTTTTTTTTTGATAGGGTTGTTAAGGAAGTCCTCTGTCAGGAAATGCCATCTGAGTAGAGACCTGGTTGGAGAGAGAAGTCTGAAGAACAAGGAGAGTGCTGTGGCTGGGGAGAAGTAAGAGAGAGGACCAGCAGCAGGAGGTGAGTCAGGAAGGTAACAGGAGCAGGTCACCTTGGTCATTATGGGCCATGAAAAACACTTTGATGTTTACTCCAAGGAAACTGGAAACCACTGAAAGGTTCTGAGCAGGAGTAACATTATCTGCTGTATATTTCAAAAGGAGCATTCCTGTGGTGGTGTGGGAATGGATATACCAGCATTTTTCCAGCATGATTGACATCTTGGGCTGGGTAATTCTCTGCTGTGGAGGGTTTGCATGGTAGGTTGTTGAGCAGCATCCCTGGCCTCTTACGGAGCTATAGCAACACCCCCAACCCACTTGTAACAACCAAAAATGTCTGTAGACATTGTCGAACGTCTCCTTGGGACAAATTCATCCCTGGTTGTGAATCCCTGGAGGGCACCGAAGTTGGAAAAATCTAGAAGCAGAGAGAGGAGACAGGAGAATGCATCCACTGGAGACCATGGCTGTGACTAGGATAACAGTTCCTGGTGTCCCTCCCCACTTTCCTTTTCTTTTTTTTTTTTTACTTATTTTTTTACTTTTTTATAATTCTCATTTCTTTTATTTTATTCATCTTTAGTGAGGCATAAGTTACAAATAAAACCATAAGACACGTTAGGTGTATGTTGTGCTGAATTTAACGTAGGTAGACATTGTGTCGGGAGTCCTCCCATGTAGTTAAGTAACACCTCCATCACCTCACATATTTACCTTGTGTGTGTGTGAGAAAATTGAAGTTCTAGTCTCTTTATAAATTTCTGTGATATAGGACAGTGTTATCAACGATAGTCACCATGTTACATGTTAGATCCTCAGACCTTACTCATCTTCTAGCATGGCCCCCTCTTTTCTAAACATACATTTTCACAGTTTGGGTTTATACCCTCATTTCTGGAATTTCTACAATTCAAGAGTACTTTAAGCCCCCAAAGATGTAATGTCGAAAACTCATTCACGAGCAAAACAAATATTTTCTAGGTGCTCTAGAAACAGTATGAAATAGTCCATATAGCTGTTCTTTAAGGACTAGTTCTTAACTATCCATTTCTTCATTGGTGTTGTCAAGCCTGGTGACTCATTTTCTGACTCTCGTGAGTTCTGAAGACCTGAAATGAGGACCTCCTCTCAGCCTTAGCTTTGGTCTATCTGAAAGTAATCCTACTGACAACATGTTTAACACAGACTACCATTTAAAGAAAATATTAGAAGTATACTATTCATCCATAGAACGTGTACTTCTGAGAGCAAGTTTCTTTCAGAAGGCACAGGAAGCTATGACTGAGATCATCAGATAATCAGCTTTGCTCCCCAAACATGATAGCGTGGGAAAGTCAGATGAGAATTGTGTTTTGTGCAAAATGCTGAGCAAAAAGACAAGGTCCTTGACATCAGTAGCACAGGAATTAAGGAATACTGTAGAGTGTGCTACAGCAGAGCCCGAGAGCAGAGTTGACAAGAACCTTGAGAGCTTTCCCCTGCGGACTCTGTTCTGTTCTCACAAAAGGCCAGGCATCTGAAAGGAAGAAATGTAAACACAAGAAAACCGAGTGGTCTTTGGTCTGAGAGTGAGTGCACAAGCTTCTAAGTAAACAGTTTTTAGGATTCCGGAATGGTACTGGGAAATGGATTTATAGGAGAGACGGATCACCCAAATACAGAAAATGCAACTCCACTGAAGCAAATCCAACTTTCTTCTCTGACAGGGAGAATGTAATTAAATCCTTCAGGCCAGAGGGTTAGCAGCCCCTGCTGCTGGGGGTCTTAGCTCATGCTCATCACTGGTGGTTTACCAGATGACATTCTATGCCATGCTTGATATGCTAAGGTAGCCTTGCCTTTGAAAAAGAGGTCATGGTGCACATGAAGGAAAGAGCCTGGATGAGACTGTGTTTTCATTTGCAGAGCTTAACTGTTCATCCCTCATATTCACAGCCAAAATCAGAAGCCCACACCATGCTTGGCTTTTTCTAAATAAGGACTCTAATATAACACCAAAAAGAGTTCTGTCAACTAACCTCTGTGAAGTAGGTGGTCATAACACATGTCATAACAACATAACAACGAGGGGTAATTATGCAAATGTTAAATGTTATTGCCACTAGCTAGAGTAGTTCTGTGCAATGAACTAACTCAAGCACAGCTCGTAATGTGATCAAAATGCAATTTTACTTTTATTTATCTATTTATTAATTCAGCTGCTCACTCATATTTTAAAAATGTAATTACTGACAGTAATGCCATCTTATCCTCAATGAAAACTCCAAGAGGTCCTTGAATCTGTTACTCATTCTTGGAGCTTTGGTCACTTTATATCACACAGTTGCAATTTAGAAAATGGAATGTCCTACACAAAAGATTAATCAACACTGTAGCTCATCATCAACATCAAATATCTAATCTGCTTCCTTCCCAGTGTAGACCTGCTTCTGGCTGGAAATCTACAAAGGGAAAAGGCCAGTGTAGGAAGGGCATGGCATGCATCTGATTTTGTCTCAATTTTTTATAGTACATCCTTCCTCTTCCTCTAACAGTTCACCAGCTAGTGTCTGTTCCCCAGGCCACACCAGTGGGGAAGACATAGAAAGTCCTAAGCTGGGCCTCTTCCTAGTATGCTTCAAGTTTTCTGGGTTTAGCAAATGATTAAGTTTGACTTTTTTTCCCTCCAGAGTCTTTTGCATGGATGTGCATTAGACTCCTACAATCCCCTTGACTTGGGCAGATGCATCTCTAATTTTGATGGTGGACTGCAAAGCCTTGTGGCACTTAGGAACATGGCATTCAATTCTATCCCCCCCCCCATAGGTATCCTCAGCCATCTAGTTGGCCTTGTTAGAAGGACTTGAGGGCACTCCCTTGGTTCTGTTTCCCATGTTGCATATGTAAGTGAGACACATGCCCACCCTTACCCCAGAAATCTGGAATACAAGCAGGTCCGCCCCAGGGCAACTACTCCTGTTCCTCTGCCTCAGGATGCTATACCTTCTTCAGTCATGAGTTAAGCTGAGCCCACATCTCACACACATTTCATAGCTGTCTGAGTCATTATGTGGTCATCCCTCAGTAGGCTTGGTACAAACAGGGTATCATTAGCCCCTTGCCCAAGCACTTTTTCAGTGTGCTTTTTTCTTATCCCTTGCATAAAAACTTATATATTCTCCAAGTTAATGAAAAGATATAAAAATCATGCCATAGATTCTTACCTATTTCCTTTATAAAATCTGTATATGGTAAACTCTTTCACACGTGCTTCATTATCTGATGTTAATTTTCTTAGGACTTCATTCAAGTTAAGTCAAGAAAAGCCCCCATTTTAACCTTCTGTTGAATTTTTGAAAGAAATTGTGCATACATAAAATCGTAAAGAAAAGAAAGTTGATTTTCTGGGTTCTTCCATCCTTGGTCTTTCCATATGCTCATTGACCCATCCACCTATCATTTTTCTTTCTTTTTTAGTTCTTTTCACCAGAAAATATAGAACTTATGGTGCCTAACACAAGGCAATGCTACCACCAGTACCACCACCACCTCAAGCAATAGACTTTTTAAACCTTTTATCTCCATTAAAATTCTTTATCACAAGATACTTACCCTAAAAACTCAGCACTGTACAGGTCAGGTCAGAAGATACTTCTTAACTGTCTCCCTTGTGCCAAGCACTGTGTAGAGTTCTAATTGCAGAAACTGACAAAGCTAGTTCCCTAGATGAGAAGAGTTCAAGGTTTATGCTACTTACCTTCATTAGAATATAAAGTAATGCATAGTTTTGCCAGTATGTTTGGATCAAATGAAAATTAAGTTTTGCAAAAGCTGGGGATGCATATATGTATTGTGATGTTGGTCAGAACTAGTCTAAGGATTGAATGGAAATATGTGGAGTGGAAGAGGGCAGAACATGCTCCTTTAGGTCACAGGTAAGCCAATGTCACCAAAAGGATCCTTGTTTACTACAAACCATGAGAATTTTTAAGTCTTTCGTATTTGTATTTTCTTTCATAAGATAACATCAAGGACATGAACATTTCTACTCAAACCCCCATATAGTACTGAAAGAATGCCAAGTGAATAGGGTTATAATGGAATATTTTAAAAATCACTCTTTTAAAGAATCAGTATTCACCTTTTAATCCCTTCAATATCACCTTAAATTCCAGTGCTAATAACTCAGAAAATTTAACAACCACTGGTCCATTCATTATTAGAGAAAACATTATAAACTCATTTGGATTGACGTGTTAATTGTTGATTTTAAGGTTAATGGTTGACATTAGTTTTTCTTAACCTCCCAGGATAACATTTGCATTTTATGCTAAAAAAAAAAAACCTCTAAAATGTCCTTAAACCTGAAGGACTTGGTTACATAAACAGTTGAGGAATGATAGAAAAGCCAGCTATAGAGATTTTTTTGATAGAGTAACTATGAGTACTAACCAATCCTCACCCCCTGCTCAACAAACACACCTAAATCTTATGTTGTACTCTGGGACACTGACACCAAAGTATCAGCGCAAAAATGAAAACCGAGGTTATTTGAAGGACAGCTCTTGAATGTGCCATTTCTTTAAACAGGACCGCCTCGTGGCCAATAGAGACTTTTTTTTTCCTAAACCATTCTTCCTGAAAAGATATGACATTGAGGGTTGTTTTTTTTTTTTTTTTTTAAGATTTTATTTATTTATTTTGAGGGGGAACCAGAGGGAAAGGGAGAGAATCTCCAGCAGACTCCACACTGAGCAGAGAGCCTGACATGCGACTCAATGCCACGACACTGAGATCATGACCTGAGCCAAAACCAAGAGTCAGACACTCAATCAAGTGAGCCACCCAGGCGCCCCATGACATTGAATTTTTAAGATAGTTTTTTAAGCTTCAATTCAAATTATCTCATTTTGTGTTGCTGAACTGGGGACAAGATGTTGAGAACTGGAAAAAAAAATTTGATCAAGAATGGCCAAGAATTGATAAAACGCCATCTGGTCTGGTCCCTATGATGTGACCCTTCCCTAGAGAAAGTCCCAGGATGAACTCTCCCTTCCTCGCACTGCCTTCCCACCACAAGCTGGTAAAATGTAGACTGCCGGTAAAGGATCTGTCTCCTGCTGAACCACACTGGAGCCTGTGGCAGAAGGACAAAGTATACCTTATATATCCTTATCAAGATATTCTTCCACAATTTGAACCAAGTGGAAAAAACTAACAAAAGCCCTACAATCAAAACAATGACTATATATAAAGCTCTGCATTGCCCAATCTGTTTGTTCACCATTGTCGATCCTCATAAACCAGCCAGTGGTGGAAGCCAGTGACCCGGAATCAGGGGCTGATTGGAAAGGACTGCTCCCATTGCCCAATAATGCAGGGTCATAAAACAAACAACACCCTGTCTTAATTTAAAATTCTGATATTTGGTTCAACATGGATTTTCAAAAATATTCCAATAAATGTTATTTATCTTATTTAGTGAATTTTTTGAAGACTCCTTATTTTTCATCTGAAGTGGGTACATCATTCATCTCATCTTAATTCTGGATCCAAGTTTGTTGCCATCTGAACATATCTTGGTCTGTGGCGAAAAAAAAATCAAAGCTTGCCCACAGAACAAAAGGGTATCCCTCAATGGATATCTCACGGTGGATCTATAGAGGATGATTTTTTGTCTTGGTAACTATCAATACACATCTTGTAATGAATGAGAACTTCGGATCCTTCTTAGACTCAGTAATCAGAAAATGTGCAGAAGGAACCGAAAGCAAGTGGCTAAATTGGCTGTAAAGACTTTAAAGGAAATTTAGATATATATTTTAAAATATGATATTTAAATATAATATTATATGTATATTTTTTAACAGACTTTTGTGGCAGAGTAATTTTCAGAGACTAGTCAAGAGCAAAGGCAGCTTCCCTATCTCTGATCCTAATTTAGGAATTCTAACTTTCTTTTCTTAGTTTCTCATGCCAAATTGCCTGACAAATATTTTATGTTGAGCATAGGCCAGAATTCCTAAGCTTTGCAGACAATTATTTTCTAAATTAAAAAAAAAAAATAAGAAACTAAAACTCTGTAATAAATAGCACACAGGTTTGGCTGAAGCACCCTCTCTGAACATTGATATAGAACAATGCTCAGAATGGAGATGTGTGTCAATCAAGAATTCAGAATCCATGGATGTTACTAAGGGGTATTTTGGAACAGGCATGGCTGTTTTCTAGAATGACAACACAGAAAAGTGAAGATGATACCACAAAAACTGCTTATATTATCATGCTCATCTTTATAAATCTACTATCCATTTAGTAATTTAAACTTTATCTCTTTTTTCAATAAGCTTATTTTTAATATAGTTATAATTGTCTCTTTAAAGGCCTTTTTCAAAGTTTTGAATGTAGTTGATATTTTTAATTGTGGTTAAAAAAATAACATAAAATTTAGCCTGTTAACAATTTCTAGGTATACAGTTCAATAGTGGTAAGTGCATTCATGTTGTTGTGTAACCAGTATCAAGAAATTTTTTTTCTTCTTGCACAACTGAAATTCTATACCCATTCAACGACAACTCTGCATTTTCTTCTCCCTCTAGCCCCTACTAATCACCATTCTAATTTTTGTTTCTTCAAATTTGAATATGCTAGATACTTCATATAAGTGGAATCATACAGTATTTACACTTTTGTGACTAGCTTATTTCACTTAGCATTACAACCTCAGAGATTATCCCATGTTGTAGCATATGTCATAATTTCCTTCTTTTTTAAAGCTAAATAATATTTCATTGTATATATGCACCACATTTTGTTTATCCATTCATTCATTGATGAACTATGTGTTGCTACAAATTCTTGGCTATCATGAATAATGCTGCTATGAACATGGGTATGTAAATATGCAAATACCTCTTCAAGATTCTGTGTTAGATTCTTACAACTATATACCCAGAAATGAGATTTAAGTCTTTTTTGGTGAAATATCTATTCAAATCCTTTGTCTATTTAAAAATCAAGTTCAGATTATTTTTAATATTTATTTTAAATGTACTTCTCAAGTGCTAGTTTCTGAATTTTGATAAGCATAGTATATTGTCTTTAAGCATATCTCTCCAAGATAGAGTCTTATTGATAGAAGAACAGATCAAATGGAACACGGCCAGAACCCAGAACTTAGACAGGAGCAGGGATGACAGTCCAGAGAGAAATCTGTTTTAATCTAGGAATCAAAAAGTGAAAAGTCTTCAGTTGTTAAGGAAAAGATAAGCAGCAAAGAATCAGAAGGTAGAGTTGCAGAAATGTAAGAAGAAAATAAACCCATGGGTTATGTGAATTGCTTTTTGTAGTGTTTTTCTCTGATTGTTTAAGTTATATATGATACTAGATGGGAAGAGCCTGGTGGGCAGCCTGTCTTTCCTGGTCACAATTATAACCTCAGACCTTGGCACAGTAACCATAGTAGATGCTCAATAAAATTTAGTGAAATGGAAGAAGGAAGAGAGGAAGGAAGGAAAGAATGAGAGGGAATGAAGGAGAAAGGGAGGAATGAGGGAAGAAGGCAAGAAGGAACACACAAGACTGAAGAGTGATTTTTCTGTTGAGATTGACAAGAACATGGTTGAATTACTCATGTTGTTCATTTAAGTAGATCTGAAGATTTAACAAATATGGAAGAATGAGCTTTCTTCTTGTAATCTATAAGTAGCCGGTATGGAATGGACATTTGAGGAATTACTGTGGGGATTAATCCTTAGAAAACTTAAATCACTTTAAAGCAGTTTCCATTCACATTTCTAAAAGAAGGAGATTGGTTGGAATCATTTATTCATGTGGACATTCATTTATAAAGGCGAAGGTACTCAAAGATCCCCTATCCAATGTCTTAATTGAAGATGCAGCTATACTGAGAGATTCTTCACTGGCACTTCCAACATACCTCTTTTAAATTCAAATTGTGGACTATCTCCCTATTAGAATAATCAGAACTAACATTTATTTAGTGCTAATCATATGGTGCAGACACCTTTTCTAATCTGTTTTACTCTCATTGTCTCACACCCACACAACGATACTTAATACTCGCTAGAACCCAAGACACAGACCAGTAGTACAGAGGAAGAAACTAAAGAATGAAAAGATTATGTAACCTGTTTGGTAGACACAGAATTCAAGTTGAAGCTGACTCACTCCAGAGGCTGTGTCTACCCTGCTCCATTGCACTTGCTGTTTATATTTTATCTATTTATATGCATGTTTGTTTCTGCGCCTAGAATGGTGGTTTTTAAAAGGGGGCTTGTTAGCAAGTCTGAAGACATTTTTTTGGTTGCCGTGATTTGAGGATGCTACTGTCAACTAGGGGGGAGAATTCAGAGATGCTGCCAAACATCCAAAAATGAACAAGGGAGTTCCTCATAATAAGGAATTTTTCAGCCACAGGGTTGGGAGACCCTACACTAGAACGTGAGACACTAAAGGGCAAGAAGAATTATGCCTTACTCAAATCTGTGTTATATCTGGAACAGAGTTGGATGAAAATAAAATGTTTATGGATGGAAAAAATAACTTACCCAATTTGTTAAAGGGAAGGAATTGCACTTAATAATAAGGCAGCACTCAGCTCTAACCAGTTAGCCGATATCTCTGTCCCGGAAACATACATGTTTAGGTATATATATATATATATATATATACATATGTATATGTATATATATATATATGTTTGGCCAAGGCACTGCCTTTTTCTGTCCCTTAGCTGCATAATTCTACAGTATGAAATTTTCCCTTGCTAGAAAAAAATCCAGATATACATGGGGTAGATTACAATGCAAGTGTTTGGATATTTTGAGAAAAAAAGGTAGTAACACACTAAACATGGTAGAAATTTACAAATATGATGAACAGATGGAATCGTGATAATCGTGCCCTTTAAGAATTTACCAATTGCAAGGGGAATATACATTTATAAAATTCTACAATGAGAGACTTTTATAACTAACTATTTGGGCTAATAGTGCTACATATCATAAGAAGGAGATAAAATTTTTCTCTAATAACACTTACGAAATTTGCTCTTGTAAAATCCTTTGTGCTTAGAAGACAACAGACACAAGCTATGACTCCTTAGGGTACCCCAATCTGAAGGTCAGATTTCTTAGTGTCTAAATGATCAACACAGAGCCCTCACTAGCTCAGAGATAATAGCAACTTCCCTCTCCTTTGCTTTTACTGTCTACCGGGAAGATGCCCTGCTTGCTCTCTCCGTGGGAATGCTAAAATGAAAGTGCTACACAAAGAGTAATCGCTTCAAACAGATATCCTCTCTTTCATGGAGTTTCAGAAAACAGGCCACCAAGATACACTTGTGAACTACCTCCCTGAGGGACAGAAGTAGAAGATGTTCTGACGACGTTAGTAAGGTACCACTTGATTTCACAGGAATCAGGACTCTTGGAAGCCTTTAGTGCCCTCCCAGGATGCTTCTTACAACTGAAGAGTCTCTCTGGTTCAGAACCTCTTTCTTTGTTAAATCTAACAACAGTGTTACCTCACAGATCCTTTGGCCTGCTCCATCTTTATAGGATTTGAATAGGGTTTTTCCTGTTTTCCTGGAATTAGGATCTAGGGCTCAAATTTGGGGGCAAAGTGAGCCCCAGACAGTGGCAATAGCCTTCCACACTTTCTCTAGCCAATTCATTCTCCATGTGGCAGCCATGTTGTTTTGATCACTTGTGGATTCTTGTTTGAAACCCTTCAAAGACCTTCACTTTTTTCTAAGATAAAATCCAATTTTAAAAATATGACTTACAGTGTGTTTTAAGACCTGCCCCTTCTCCAGCATCGTATTTCAGCCTCCACATACCCACACACTTGGTTCAGCCACACTGGTCATCTTTGGATTCTTCCGGTTCTCCAAAAGACTGCGGCACATACTCTGTTTTCTATGTAGTATATACATTTCCCTGCTTTTTGGCTTATTCACATTTATCTTTCACGCTGTAACTTATAGCAACTTCTTCCAAAAGTTCTCCCTTGACCAACACACCTAAACTATCTTTACTGTATTATTCTCTTCCAAAATGCCCTGAATTTCCCTTTAATAGCCCTTCTAATTACAAATTTAAAAAAATTAAAAGCTGTTTTAAAAATTGTTAGAATTCAAATTCTCCTGCTCGACTTATTATCCTCAGCATTTTCTCAATGCCTGGTGTACTATAAACACACGATACATCTTTGTTAAGTATGAGGAAAAAATAGTCAAATTGACAAATATGTGGTATAATTTGTTCCTATAATACTGAAACGGAGTTAACATAACACATTCTAGTGCCAGCAGTATAATAAAAGGTATAATCTTTTAAATGATTTTCAATGGTCAGACATTCCCATTTCACCTTAAAAATATATGAATTACAAGCTATCAAAGCATTCATAAAATGATAATTCCAAATAATCAGTTGGGTGACTTGTCTGCAAAAAGCCTGACTCCCTTATATTTGAGACCTTAGTGACTCTTTGGATGAAAAGCAATGGAATACAGTGGAGGGAGTATACTCCAGTGGAACCACACAGGGTCTGAATGAGACTGGTTGGAACCTGATGCTGGAGAAAAGTGTAGGCTGAGCAGATCTGACTGGACACAGACAGACACAGGAGGCAGATTTAGCCAGACACAAGATGGAAGCCTAAGAATTAATCATAAATATTGTGGCAGAGAATGCCAATGTTGAGTAAACAAAGGCAAAAGCCTAGAGAGCATTCAGCAGGTCTGCTGGAACAGCACTTACTAGGATAAAGTAAAAGGAACAGGAGCATTAGCAGGAGGGTGGGTCTTCTGCTGCAATCTTGCAGTTAGCAGAACCAGCATCAGACTCTAAAACAGGAACACTAAACTTTGGCCCATGAAGTTTTTAAGCACTAGCTTCTCTCTGATATGATCAGAGGTTGGAACCAACATCAGTGTCATGTGGCAGAACTTTGGTTCCAAGCTAATTTCACAGGCTCAGCCTGTGTGGTTGCAGCAATCCCAGCTCCTACTGTGGTGTAATCCGTGGGCTGAACACAAGCCTTGTGGATATAATTCATGTGAACTAGTGGATGCATAATCTAATTCACCACCTCAAAAACTCTCCCAAGATGGAGTGTCTTTAACAATTGACCATTGATGGTAACCATGATCGCCTTGTGAGTGGCTAATCTGCAAGGAGTCAGTCTTAGACAAGTTACTCAACTCTTGGTCATCAATAGCCAATGCATTTCTTCTTTTTGGACACACAGTCAGATGTTCTTATGAGGTCATTCGTGTCCGTGTTACTGAGTTTTGACCAATAAAAAATTGACAGAGGTGTGATACATCATTTCTAGATCTGATTTCTACAAACCTTGGCCATTCTTCCACCTTTCTTCACTGTCTGCTGATTGTATGGGATCTAGTGAAAAATGCTAAAGCCTTAAAAAGTGAAGGAGTCATATAAATGAAGGATCCTGGTCTTGGAATGACTGTACAAAACCAAGTTCCCTGCTAATACCTATTGGACTTGATGAGGGGAAGAAATAAGCCAGGGATTTATTAAACCATTGAGATTTAGGGAGTGGTATATCACAGAAGCTAATGTTATATAACCTGAATAATAAATATATAAAATAAGAACTAAGTAGTCAGAAAGAAGTGAGAGCTAAACAGTACATGAAATACATTAAATACATGAAAGATCAAAGACCGCTTTTTGCAGATGAACAGATTCATGGAACAGAAGTACTATGTCAATTGCCCCTTTTACTCTGTTTCTTTAATTATGAAGTGAGGAATATATGTCCTGACATCAAAAATCTGCTTCTGTATCCTGATATATTTAATGGAATTGCATAGTGAAGCATCTCCTTCTTCTCTCTTTTCTCTCCCCAGTATCTCACTTAGCATCTTGCCCATTCCAAACCAGGCAGACTCTGATATTTGCAAATGCTCCTAAATGACTACATTCAACTTACATTGCTGAAACTTCTCCTGCTAAGTGCTGAGGCTGCAGAACTCAATAAGATTTGTTCTCTGCCTTCGAGGCATTAAGAAGGAAGCGTGATATACTGATGTTTGAACAACACTAACAGTATGTGCTACAATTGAGGGGCATACAAGGCAAAAAATGAGAAACCGATTAGTTTCTTTGAGGACGTGTCATAGGCTAGGCTAGAGTCTGAGAAGTCTGAGAAGTGTAAGAGCCATTTGGTCAAGGTGAGGAAGAATGTGCATGTGTTCCTGGGGCCTGGGGGAGAATGGCATGAAAGAGAGGGAATGTCATGAACAAAGATGCCAAGATGGGAAACGTGATGGCCTTTTTGTAGGAGATGGAAAGTGTTTTGTAAGTCCAGAGCTTAAGGTTCAAATGGTGATAGAAAACAGCAGGGAGGTTTTGGTGTCTTAGTTCATTGAGTTCCTTACTTCTGGTGAGCATATTCTTCATCTTATCTCAGCCAAGCATTTCCATGCCTATACCTCAGCTTGTCATCACAAGCAATGCGCCATTTCTGAACTCTACTGCAAGCCATTCTCTGTCTTATTACCACCTCCTATTCTTCCAGTTTACCTACTCAAGTGCTTTGAACCCAGCAATTCTTCAACTTCATTATGACCTTAATTCTAGTATTCCCTCTTTTTTTTTTAGTCAACCCCCTCTCTCATATTTTTACTTCTTACTGACCCAGTTTAGATTTTATCATCTATTATTGGACTTGGTAGTAGATCCTTCTCTTTATTTATTTATTTATCCTTCCCAGGTGGTCACATTCATTCCTTTGTTTTGAATGGCATCTAAATACATATAATCCATAATACAAAAATATCACTCCAACTTCCCAGAAGCTCTAACTTGTATATTTACTTAATATGTCCCAAATCTAGAAGTTTTGCTTGCTTCTTACTTTCTCCTCCCCCATACCCAGCCATTGACAAGAGTTACCTACTTCATCTTAAAAACAAATATGAGATCCAAACATCTCTCGCTGTCTCAATGACTACTACCATGCTAATCTGTATAACTCATCTTCCTATCACCATTTAGTTTTTGAAAAGCCCTATGATCTGCTCTCTACTTACCTCTCAATATACTAGTGTTCAGCTCAAACTCTGCACTCTAACCTTACTGCATTTTCTTCTGTTTCTCGAGCTTGCCAAGTTTGTCTCTGCTTTAAGACCTTTGCAATATTGTTCCCTCCACTACGAATTTTCTTCTCAGGAATTTTGCTCCCTTCATTTACTCAGGCATCAAATTAATAGTCACCTTCTCTTTGATGCCTTCCCTGACTTCTGACCCCCTTACAGAAGAGACATCTAATTAATGTCAATTATATCATTCTATTTTAATTTCTCAGATAGAATTTACCACTGTGTGTGTGTGTGTGTGCGTGTGTGTGTGTGTATCATTTTCTGTCCCCTAAAATGTAAACTCCATTAGTGTTAGTGGCTCTCCTATCTTTTCCTTTCAGTATCCCTGGTGTCTAGAATATTGCCTGGTCATAATAAATATTTGTTGAACAAATATTTGAAACTTTGTCAGTGAGCTTTGCTCCTCCTCAGCTGACAGTGGAGATCTAACATCAGGCTGAGGAATCTGGACTTCATCCTCTAGGTGGTGGGAGTTCAAGAGTTGTAATTCAGAGGGTGACATGATAAGAGCTACATTTTAAAAATGTACTCTGGGAGCCGAATGGAAGACAGATTGTAGGAAGCAGAGCTGGAGGCATGGTAATTAGTTAAAAGATGATAATAATAGCCCAGAAAAAAGATAAAACAATGAGAATATCAGTGAGAAAGGAAGCGTGGAATGTAATGAGAGTGGCTGAGGAAGGAGAAACAATACCCCTGAAGGACTCACCGGATCGTGAATAATGGAGAGGAAAGAAGGCCAAATGAAACCCAGGATTTTGCTTGGATAATTATGGATGTAGGTGTGCTGGATGGGAAACAGTTTTGAAAGAACAAAATAATGGATTCAACTCAAACAGTCTGAGTTAAAAGTGCTAGTAGGGCATGGAGTTTGAGGTGGTAAGAGGCAGTTAAATATGTGAAGCTGTAACTGAGAAAATAGGTAAGAACTGAAGGTAAAATTTTACGTAAAATTTTATGTAAAAATTTGTGAGTCATCTGCACATTGGTGGTAATAAAGTACTGGGCAGGAATCAGTACTGGGAAGAAAGAGTAAAACCTTGAGTCGAGGAGAACAGCATGTCAGAAATCACCTGAGGTGCTTTTCAAATTAGACACAATCTCTCTCCTTCAAGTTAGTTTTAGAAATGTAATTTTGCTACTGTATATTGGGGTCCTCAGAGCTCCAGGCTTGAAACATGCATGAGAACCACTGGGTTGGGAATGATACATGAGGACCAAACAAAGAACCCTGGAAAAGAAAAAAAATTTAAGAGTTGGCCCACAAACAGGGACTTAGGAAGGAGATGGAGACATATCACTGCAAGATGTAGGAGAATAAACACAAGCAAAATAAAAAAAGACAAAGAACTATCCCCGACAGTATGAGTCTTGAAGCGTTCGAGAAGTAAGTGTAGTCAACACTTCAGATACTAGTAAGTCAAGCAACACCAATATTTAGGAGTCACTATTGAAATTGGCAATTGGCTCATTTATGATCTTGGTGAGAGTAACTAGATTTTTTTTTTTTTTTGAGAGTAACTAGATTTTATGGTGAATTTTTATCAGAGAGTAGAAAGTAAAGAACTAGAAAAAAATTGATGATACTTTATAACTTTTTTAAGAAGCTTGGGCTGTGACAAGTGTGGACGATAAGGCAGAGAAGATCCAAGCATAATAAAAAGTAGTTTTAATGACAAGCTATCAGAAAGAGAAAATAAGAAAACAATCCAACTTGCAATTGCATCAAAAGTAATACAACACCTCGGAATTAATTTCCAAGGAGGTGAAAGACCTGTACATGGAAAACTATAAGATACTGACACAAATAAATGGAGAGATGGTCTGTGCTCATGCTTAGAAGAATTGAAATTGTTGAAATGTTCATGCTACCCAGGGCAATCTACAGATTCAATGCAATCTTTATCAAAATTCCAATGGCATTTTTCACAGAAATAGAACAAACAATCCTAAAACGTATACAGAACCATGGAAGTCCTCAAATGGCCAAAGCAATCTTGAAAAACAATAAAGCTGAAGGTATAATACTCCCTGATTTTAAACTATATTACAAAGCTATAGTAATCAAAACACTATGGTATTGACATAAAAACAGATACACAGACCATGTAATCATGGGTTTATTTCTAGGCTCTCTATTCTGTTCCATTGATCTATGTGTCTAATTTTGTGCCAATAATGTACTGTTTTGATTAGAGCTTTGTAGTATATCTTGATATCTGGGATTGTGATACCTCTAGTTGTTCTTCTTGTTCAAGAATATGCATATGCATGTATATAGTTATACATATACTATGGACATTATATATAGTTTATATATACAGGGAATGGAATATCACTCAGCTGTAAAAAGAATGAAATCTTGCCAATTGTAACAACATGGTTGGATCTAGAGGGTATAATGTTAAGTGAAATAAGTCATAGAAAGAAAAATACCATACAATTTCACTTGTGTATGGAATTTAAGAAACGAAACAAACAAAAAAAGAGAGAAACCAAAAAACAGACTTATATATTGTTCACTATAGAGAACAAACTGGTGGTTGCCAGATGGGAGGTCGTGAGGGAATGAGTGAAATAGGTGACAAGGATCAAGAGCACACTTATCAAAATGAGCACTGGGTAATACATGGAGTTAGACACAATGAATGAATCAGTACATTGTAGACCTGAAACTAACATAATACCATATGCTAACTATATATTAACTAACCAAATTAATAATGGAAGCACTAAAATGGAAAAAAGATAATTAATTCACGTTGAGATATGTCGAAATTGTGATCCAAAAGAAATTTCCAGGTTGATATCCAAGGAAATATGTGACAGGAACTCAATAAAAAGAGCTGGGATAGTAACGTATATTGGGGATTCCTTGGTAAATGGTCCTTTAACAAATCATGTTGTTAGATAGGAGGCATCTATAGTGAACAGAGAATCAGATATTGGATCCCAAATAAGGAAAATTTATTTGAAAAGCAGTCAAAGAAAGAGGAATCTCTAAAGAAGATGAGTGCTATAATTAGGGAAGTAGGAAGGAAATTAGGAAAGATAAGAATTAAAAGTATGAGACCCAATGTAACTGACAGAATTAGTAATCAATGAGTATTAAGTTCAGCTGACTTGGTAACAAAAATCCTGACAGAGAAGGACCATAAAGACCAAGAAGATCAAGTCAGATACGAGTTCAGGAATGTCTGTTTAGCACATTGGAGATCATTGGATATCTTACTGGTCAGTTTTTTAAACTTGTGTCCAGATGGAAAAAAAAAAAATTCAATTGGTTAAAGATCAAAAGGATTGTGGAGAAATTTTAAGATAAAATATGTTGAATAATCTTTTTGGACATTATCTAAAACCTTGTGCTTTTTGGGGCGCCTGGGCAGCTCAGCCATTCTGAGCCTTCTGCTCAGGTCATGATCCCAGGGTCCTGGGATCAAGCCCCGCATCAGGCTCCCTGCTCAGCGGGAATCCTGCTTCTCCCACCCCCCTGCCTGTGTTCCCTCTCTCGCTGTGTCTCTCTCTGTCAGATAAATAATAAATAAAATCTTCATAAATAAATAAATAAAACCTTGTGCTTTTCTTATGCTTGAAATCTTTTAATAAACCCATTAGCAAATATTCAGGGTTTGATTCATATAGGGTTGATAATTCATCATAATAAAAATTTTATATCTATATTTCTCCCATGACTGTTTTGTAAGTAGATCAGTGGAATGTGGAAACAGCTTCTAAGACAAGTCTACTGTGATGGACCCGGGAGGGTGTGCTGTATCAGACACCCAGCTTAGATGGCCATTTTGCAGTCATTTTTGAATTTACTTTTTCAAATGATGATTTAATAAGAATATTAAATAAGATAATACTTTTTGAGGACTTCCTTTTTACCAGGCATTGTAGCCAGTATTTGATATAGGTCCTTTTATTTAACTTTCATGTCACTTAACCAGTGAGTACTGATACCACGCTTGCATGAGAAATGGTGAAAATTAGGTGCAGAAAGGTAGAGCAATCTGCCCACCCTGTGACATGTGGCAAAATAAATGCATGGATAACAACCGTTTTTGGTGGGTGACCTCATGTTTGGGGGTGGGTAAATGGCCAGCCTAAGTGAAACAGCAAGAACCACTTCTAAGATCCTCTTGTTTTTTTGTCTTTTTTTTCAGTCCTGCCCAACATATAACATTTTAGAACTTTCTTCATGAAAAATAGGAATTGGTAATAGACAATATCATTTATAATTTTCCTGGAGTTCTAAATGCAGGTAGGATCAGTTCTAGCAGTAAATTTTGCTTGCCTTCTATTTCTTTTCTCTTCTGACTAGAAAACCTCAACTTTCCTTTGGGGACTCATTCTTTTTATTTCTTAGTGTCAGCTATGGGCTGGGGTGCAAATATTGACTAAGGTAGGACATGTCCCCCCCAGACTTGTCCAATCAAGCTCCAAATCCCTTTTAGTCACATTATTTCATATTTCCCAAGTAGTTCTAATCATAGTGAATCTGTATTTTTGTGCTATAGCAACTGAGGATAGATGCTCTTATTCTGTTGGAGCAGATACAACCTAAACTGAACCTTATCCCAATTAGCATCATTTTTAGCTATAGGTTTTTCAGTTATCTGAGCCAATAAATGATCTTTTTTTTTCAATTTGAGTTTATTTTCTTGCAATTGAATAGTGAATAAATATTTAATGTCTCATTTTGAAAAAGATATATGTAATATATCCCTACAGTGAAGTTCTTCTTGAAACTCCAACAGCATGTATTTGGGAAATTTACCAGGAACCTTTATATTAGGCCTTTTAGAGGGAGAAATTAAATGAAAGAAATAATAAAACTTCTCTGGAGTTCAGATTAACTATATATTAAATTATGGTATGTGTCATATCAGACTTCGGTATGTATTCTGACCACATTACCTTTCCATAGGTATGTCAGTGCATGGAACTGATGATGGGACGTCAGGAGTTTGCTTTAACATGCTTCAGGGTATATTTCCTAGTTTTGCCTGTTTTGAAAAGAAACGTGTGATTTGTCAAACAGAAACTAAGTAAAAGAATTAGGAAGAATTACCATCCATTGTGCCAAAGAGCTATAAAATTGATCATTGCTAGAGGAATAGACAGGTGATATTTCAAGATTTGACCTATGGCAACCATGTTTAATTACACCTTATGGCCCATAGTCCATCGGTGGAATTGTTCCAGAAACCAGACATAATTTTGAACTTTTCTTGCAAAGGACCAAATAATAAAGACGTGAGCCTTTGTGGGCCATATAGCCTCTGATGCCACTATATAATTGTGCCTCTGTGGCGTGAATGCCGCCATAGACAATATAGAAATGGCAATATGGAAGTGATAAGCAAAGGCAATATGTAAATATAGACAGTGTAAAAATGAATGGGCATTGCTGTGTTCTAAAAATTTTTTTATTTATAGACACTGGAAATTCAATTTCATATATTCTCACATTTCATGAAATGTTATTTTTTTCTTTTTTCTTTTTAACCACTTAAAAACATAGACCATATTAGCTCACACACAAAAAACAGGTGGTGGGCCAGTTTGTTTTTAATTTCACTACAAGAGAATAAGAGAGAAGAAAGAAGTATAAATTGATGGACTCTTTAAGTTAGAAGGAACATTAAGTATTGTTGTTAGACATATAATAATAAAATCAACCTACATTAAAAAAAAAATCAACCTATACGACAGATACCAAGAATTCTCGGTGGTTTATTAACATTTTAGAACTATGGCTCCGAAGAGAATTAGCCCAAATATTGAAAGATGTGTTGGAAAATGGACAGAAACAGGGAAAATGTCAAGCATTTGAGAAAGGCACAAAACCATGGACATTTTTTCTTATGTGAGCTCAAAAATAAAATAATCTTTTGGTAGATGTTTGATCAAATGGCAAGAGAATATTTTATTGGTGGCCACTACTTTTGTTAGACTGTTAAGAAAATACAGATTAGTGGCATGTTTTGAAAAGTGTAATCTGCCTTAAATAGGAACATTGGGAATCATTTTAACAGCAGAATTTCCCAAATGGTCTTTCCTCCCCCACTTTTCAGGGACAGAGAAGGGGCTGTATTACAAACTTTAACCTCTAAAGCAAAATCCACAGTGTTAAACAAGGGTAGAGTTCAAACTTCAAAAGAAGTCCTGGTTAAAAAAAAAAAAAAAAACACAGTAAAACAAACTGTTTTTGAAACTGACAAACAGAAGCATCTCTTCTTGTTATATTTAGCAAGAGGAGATACTTGTTAAATTTACCTTTGGATTTAAAAACAGAAAATGCCAGACAAAGTGCAACTAAGTTTCCAATCAAAGAAGTTATTGTCTCCGAAGCTGGGAAGCTCACATTCTTGAAATTCTTCTCTAGATACACAAGACCCTTGAGACATCATTTTGCTGCCTCTAAACTATCATATATTTGAAATAAAACCCAGAGATACCTTCAAAGCACGCCCCTAGAATATTTATATATAAACAGATAATATTCCCAGATTTATGTGCTGTACATACAGATATGACTGGGAATAGATTTTTAGTCACATTTATTATTTGAAATGAGAAGAAATGAACCTCCAGATTTTCTAAGGCCAGAAATAGCCCACAATCTCCAAAAAGAAATCAAGAACAATATGATTTATTGCTTACTTTAGGAAAAGATAGAAAAATTCTGTGAGTATTGAAAGGCAAGCACATGAAAAGAAAAGAAAAAAAACCATATATTTAAAAATGCTCAAGTGAAAAAGTGAAAAACAATTGCTTTAGAAAATGACACATATAAGGTATCTGCAGAATATGTTAAAACTCAGTTTAATTATGTAGCTAATAGATGTATAGCTCAGGGGTATATAAGTTCCTGGTGGCCCTCAGTTCATTGATAATCACAGATATAAAGATGTTAAATTATGTAAAAATAGAATATGGTAATGATCAGTCAAATAAATGGTACTGTGAAGGGCAATAGAAATTTGGAAGAAAGAATCAATGCTGGCTTGCAGTTAAATAAGACCCTGCTAAAGCAATGTATTCGGGCCGACCGGCTGGGTAGGTGGGGTGTACAATGCACTGGAAGGAAATGAAAAGCCTTTCCAGGCAAGAAGAAACCTGGAAGGCAGGACTTGACAGGGGGAGGAGACGGGTGTCTGTGACTAAAGAAAATGAGCTGGAATGGAAGTTTTATGGATCTGATGAAAGAAACAAAAATCTGAAGAAATGTTATGCTGAATCTTGGAACACTGAAAAAAATAAAAAATAAAAATAAAAAAAAAACCAAAACAACAACAACAACAAAGAAATGTTATGCTGGAGATACAGTATCAAGGAGCACAACCGCACCTCCGCCTAATTTTGCATCCCAGGTCTAGGGGGCGGATTTTTTTCTCTGCCTGAGGGGTGGCTTGAGCTATGAGATACGAAATTCTACGGATTCCTAAGTCACCAAACAGAATCTTGATTTAGAAATTAGAATGTCCAGATGTGTTTAATATGCAAAACTCCAGACTTGATTTAAAGTTCACTTTTCTCCCCTCCGCCTGCTGGATACTGCTGCAGACAGGAAGGCAAGGGAGTGTGTGTGCGTAGCGGGATGGTCTTCCTTGCCTCCACCTCGCTCCCCACGTTGCCAACAGTGCTTTCTGATTCCAAGCCCTGCTAGAGCATCAAGGTAGAGTAGCAACCAGGTAGGGGATAGGAAGAGGCAGATCTGTCCTGACTTGCGTGGTTGCAAGATGGCTCTGTGCTTTCGGGGTCTGGCAGGTGTTTCAAGCTGCCTCTTAGCTTTTAAGTATCTACCTGAGTTATTTGGAGGATCCCACGGGACACATGTGACTCTGCTGCCTTGATGCAGGCCACCACCTCTACCACGTTCACCTGGTGACGGTCCACCCTCATAGACTCCCTCGGTTTGGTCTCATCCATCACTCCAATTGTTGATGGTGTGAGGCACTCAAGTTTAGGGAGTCACTAATAACTCAGAGGTTTT
>CM052883.1:162760642-162795165 GCA_028534135.1 Potos flavus | reverse complement strand
AAAAAAAAACAACATTAGTGCTTTAAAGTGATAATGGCCTCAGATTACATGTGCCTAATGTGTAAGATTGGCCTCTTTTTATCCTTCATTCTTTGATTCTGTCCAATATCTGCTGCCTAAAGAAATGCAAGCACTTTCTGTGAACATCATGTACTCAGTATCTGCCCATGAGCCTGCAGCATGGTAATCAGATTCCCTTAACAAACTATTTAGTTCTCATGTCAGCATATAATCAGTCTTGTCAATTGAGAGATAATCAATCATTATTATATCTACAAAATTCAAATGAGCTGTAACCCATTATTTGCCTGATTGATGAAGCATAAATGTCATTTAAGGTCTTCCCTCTCCCCCACCTTGCCTCTTAAGAAAGGAGTGGCAAAGTGAGTCACGTAGCAAATAGAAGTTTGACTGATTCTTAGAATATGCAGTATTTTCATTATTTTCTATGTAAATGCATTTGACCTTTTATCATCTATTTAAACCTATAAAAGAATGAGAAAATTGTTGGATCTTTTTTAAAAAAATGATCAAATACAAGATTCCTACTAATTATATTGTATTAGAGTGAAGGCTGGAAAACAGACCCCAAAGACAATGGTTCAGCAAGAGTTTACTTTGTGTCTCCTAAAGGCACAGAACATGAGAACCTTTCTGTTTCCAGAAGTCATGCCCTTAACAGTAGGGAAGCTCTGACATCTTCAACGTGTAACTTCCAAGGGTGCTTTCTCATTCTTGTTCTCAGCTGGCAGCTAAAAAAGTAAGGAGCAATTTCAGAGCAAGTATTTTCTAAGCAAGTGAGACAGAAGTTGCACATTTTACTTCCACTCATACTCCATTGATGAGAACTTAGTGACTTGGCTGTACCGAGCTACCAAAAAAAAACCAGGAAGATGTAGTATGCTTGAACAGCTCTGCACCCAGATACACTCTATTATTCTAAAAGAGCAGAAAAGATTTTGGGTGAAATGTAACAACGTCTTTTGGATGTATAGAATTAGGATTTAGACACGCGCATCAAAATTGGGAAAACTAACTACTTTTGGGACTTGATAAATGGATTCTTTGTTTTTCTTCCTTCTGGAGGCATTTAGTAATCTTGAGTACTGTAAATTTAAAATAGCCTCATTGAGAAGAATGTGAAAGCACTTAAAGAAATTAACAGAACATAGGTTTGGGTTTCAGCAGGATAGACAAAAGAGAATGATAGGATCCAAAGATAAGTCAGCCTCATTTGGGCAAGTTAGGTGATCATGAAAGATACAGGCATAAGTTAGTAGAGAGGGTAAGAGAGGGCTCTGAGAATGAACAGTGGGAATATAGGCATGGAGCTCAGGGCTGAGGCTCACATTGCTGTAGCTCCTCCAAGATCTGGGAAGGGCAGGCAGGGAACTGGAGCTGAGAACCAGAGCAGCAGGCAGAAACCTGCTCTGGAAAATAATACTTGGCTGCTAGAACCCTGCACATGATTGCCCAGAGTTCATTTACTGCAACCAGGATGAAAAGAAAGAACTAGATCACCTACAAAAGAGCTAAACATGTATCTTCTGGGGCGCCTGGGTGGCTCAGTGGGTTAAAGCCTCTGCCTTCGGCTCAGGTCATGATCTCAGGGTCCTGGGATCGAGCCCCACATCCGGCTCTCTGTTCAGCCGCGAGCCTGCTTCCCCCTCTCTCTCTGCCTGCCTCTCTGCCTACTTGTGATCTCTCTCTCTGTCAAATAAATAAATAAAATCTTTAAAAAAATAAAATAAAATAAACATGTATCTTCTTGTTAGTTTTTCTTCTCAGGGGTTTAATAAAATCCCATGGGCTAGGGTGAGTTAAACCTGCAACTGTCATTGAAATAAATCCAGCTGCAGGTTTAAGGAACTATGAGGGGCCAAGTTGTTAAATAATCTTAGCTTCTAGATCTAATCTCTAATCTCTAATCTCTGGGTTATTTTGAAGAACAGATTGTTGCTTTTCAGACAAGAAGGCAAAGGGTATAAATTAAGAAAAAAATCAGTTAAAAACATTTCTAAGCAACAAATGGTAGTAAAACAACTGGACATTCACATGCAAGAGAAAAAAAGTGATTCTAGACACAGACCTTACACCCTTTACAAACATTAACTCAAAATCATGAACACAAATTTAATAAGTAAAACTATAAAACTAGAAAATAACAGGAGAGCACAGATAACCTTGGGACTGGTGATTACTTTTTAGATACAACAAAAAAGGCACAATCCATGAAAGAAATAATTGATAAACCAGACTTCATTGAGATGAAAAACTCTGCTCTGTGAAAGACAATCTGAAGTGAATGTGAAGAAAAGCCACAGACTTGGAGAAAATATTTGCAAAAGGCATATCTGATAAAGGACTATTGTCCAAAATATACGAAGAACTCTTAAAACTCAATAAGAAAATTTAAAACCTGATTAAAAAAATGGACCAAAGACCTTAACAGACATCTCACCAAAGAAGATATACAGATGGCAGATAAGCATATGAAAGGATGCTCTACATCATATGTCATCAAGGAAATAAAAATTAAAGCAACAATGGGATAGTACTACCAGCCCACTAGAACAACCAAAGTTCAAAACACTGACAGTACCAAATGCTGTTGAGGGTGTGGAAAATGTGACTCTCTTCATCCATTGCTGGTGGGAACACAAAATGTGAAGGTCACTCTAGAAGACATTTCCTCAGTTTCTTACAAAAGAAGTAATCATCTTACATATGATTCAGCAATTATGCCCGTTGGTATTTACCCAAATGAACTGAAAACCTATGTCCATACAAAAATCTGCATATGAATGTTTATAGCAGCTTTTTCATAACTGACACATATTGGAAGCAGCCAAGTAGGCTTTCCGTAGATGAGCAGGTAAATAAACAGTGGTACATGCACACAACAGAATTACTTTTTGGTCCTAAGAAAAAGAAGCTATCAAGCCACGATAAGACATGGAGGAAACTTATAAGCCTTTTATTAAGTGAAAGAGGCCAATCTGAGAAGGCTACGTTCTGTATGATCGCATTTACATGACATTCTAGAAAAGAATGTTCATGCTAAACATAAATATTTTACCAGTTTCCTTATGTCCAAGACCAATTGCTGGATCTTGAAGTTTTTATTGTTGAAGTTAAAGCAAGTAGAACAACAACAACAACAACAACAATAATAATAAAGTGATATAGAGAAAAAGCATCTGTGAGAATGGAATGCTCAGGAGAGTGACAGGGGCCCCCGTTCAGGGCATATGCTTCAGAAGAGGATCTGACCAGACTGCTCCGTTTTGGGACAGAAAATAGATGTATGGCCATTTTCTTCCAGCCTGGCTACCAAAGCAAGCACAGAGATATTTGTTTATGTATTTTAAATGCCAGAGACTACAGATGAAGAGACACAGGAAAAAGGAAGCACATTTGGTCACACTTCCCCTCCTCTGTTCATGTCTTTGCTAGGCAGCCTTAAATATGGCGCCTGATGACTCCCGCCCCCTGGTTCTCACATCTGTGTGTATTTCTCTCCCCTTGAGCAGGCGCTGGACTTGTGACTTGTTCCAAATAAATAAAATATGGTAAACTAAGTGCAGGGATGAAACTCTCAAGGTTAAGCCCCAAAAGGAATGCGACTTCTGTCCTAAGCTCTCTTTCTCAGTCTCTTGCTACCTTGTGATGGAGGAAGCAGCTGCCCGGCCCTGAGCTGCTCTGTGGAGGGGGCCACGTGTGTGGCAAGGAGCCAGTGTCTACCACCAGCCAAATGCCAGTAAGGAAGCGAGCCTGCCAATAGCAGAAGATTGAGCTTGGAAATGGATGCTCCCAGCAGCCCCTGCTGATGCCTACACAAACACCAAATGAAGCCACACCTGTGTCCCTACCACAGAAACCGTGGGATAAGAAGTGTTGGGTGTTTAAAGCCACTAAGTTTTGGGAAGTTTCCTTCACAGCAATAGATTACTAATACCCTCCTAGAGAGCATATATCAGTAATTCTCATGCAGGGTAGCATGAGAAATGCTCTGCTTATCAAAAATATGCCAAGGCAAAGACGGCCGGTGGCCCACCCAGATCCACAACCACGTCCTTTAGTGTAGGATTGTTGCTGGAAGCAGCCGCCAAGCCAGAGACTGCATGTTCCAGTGCCACCTCCATATCTCCATGCATATGTGGGGCCATGTGACTAGTTCTTGCCATCGGGACGTGTGTGGGAATGGTAGGTATGGCATTTTAGGTCTTGGGGTGGACACAGATGTGCGTCTCTACTATCTCTCCATGTGCGCCAGGCTGAATTCCTGAATGAGTCTGAAGAGCAGTGCTGACTTACTCAGAGGACAGACACATTTGTACTCAATTATTATAAATGGAACATCTGTTCTGGACACGAAATGGACTTTTAATGGGTTAAGCCACTAAAATGTTGGGGTTTGCAGTTTTTGTTACAGCAGCTAGCATTACTCTAAATAATACAGGGATACAGGAGCATAGTTTAAAAAACTGAGATGAGACGCACTCCACATGGAGACCGTCCACATGTCCAGAAATGTCTAAAGGCCCAAATCAAAAGCATTTCTATTTCAGAGGAATACCCAGGCTATCCCAGGCAGGTGTGGCCTCTAGGGTAAGGCAAAGAGAGAGGATAAAACGATACAGTGTTGAGTTGGGGACCTCACTAAGTCCAGCATTGCCACATCATCGGGAGGGAGAAGAAGAAGGAAAAACCTTGTAAGTTCTTGTTTTTGTCCCTATTTCCTCACTACAAAACTCTTGTGAAGCAGGGGAATGTGAGTGGTTTAGTAATTTGAACTGAGTTACAGAAAATCAACCCGGGAGCAAGGAGGTGGTGGGGGGTGGGGGGGAGAGAAAGGGAAGGGAAAGGTCAGAGCGTTTGGGTAAATACTGCTCTATTTTAGCAAGATTGGACATTTCATAAACTGTTTTTGAAAAACCCGAAAATGGAAGCTCTTTACTTGGGGTTCAAAAAGGAGCTTCAGAAGTTTGCATTTATTTAACGTTTTCCACAAAATTTCAGCGCTTACACACACACACATATTTTTCCGAGATTCATGACCCCTCAAAAGTTTAAGAACTATTTCTCTAAAGTTACTTTGGTCATATTATTTGGGGCATTTTGATTTAATCTTGCTCTTGCCAATTTTTTTCACCTCCTTAAAAGTCTCCCTTAAAAGTTATTGCCAAAGGGAAATTTTATAGAAGCCAGATGAAGAATGTGTTTTTAAAAGTGTGTTTGAACGATGTGTTTGAACAATGCTGGTTCTGTCTCTATGCTGCTTTCTTAGATTATAAACTTGATTAAAACAGAAACCACGTCTTTCTTTCTTGGAAATCTTCTTTTATCAGAATACCCCAAACCAGCTCCCAGGCGGAGTAGAGAATTAAAAAAAAAAAAAATGCGATTGGCTCCTGGTGATGAAGTATCTAATCAAGTTCACGCAGCAGTCAATAGCAATACTAGAAACAAAAATTGCATTTTCTATGCCCCTGCCTAGTTAATAAACTTTGACAGACACATGTAATTATTTTAGATGCAGGAAGACAAAACGATGGATGAGAGGAAACAACTGATAAGATGTTATTGACTTAAATAAGGAAGCCAATTTTGTGTGATGGATGTATTGCACTTTGGAGCAAGAGGCAAATATGATCATTCTTTTATCCCTACGTAGGGTGGCCTATTTAAAAGAAGGGTCAAGTATAGTGATTTAAGACATGTCTTTTGTGCATATTGCATGGTAATAAGAACTGTTCTTAATCTAGATTTTACCCCCCTGGTCCAGACATCTTCTCCTAGGCCCAAAGCCACCTGAAGAATCCCAGAACAAATAGGACTATTGTTATGATTTCACTACCAGATTAATTAAAACCTCCTTTCTTATGGAGTGATTAAACAAAAACACTTGCTGGTGATTATCAAATAAAAAATATGAAAATTAACCAACATTATCACTTTGAAATTCTTGACAAAGATAATAAAAAGGAAAATGCACACCTGGATGGCAATTTTAGTTAAACTAAAAATAAATGAAACAACCTGTGAAAACAAATTAGTTACTAATCACTTTCTATTAATGGAATTGTTTTAAATCGCTGTTTTATAATAAGCAATTCTACCACTCATTTTTTGGTAGGACCAATTTTATTAAGTCGATGAACTTGGAGTTGAGAAAGACTTAGAGGGATCACGAAGGGCTAGATTTGGAATTGGGATCCATCTATAGCTAGCACACAATTCCAGATGTCAGCAACACCAATCCAGTCTGAGCATGATGCCAGTGGTTCTCGAGGAATCTACTTGTAACACTTGACGTGCGGAGGAGTGGTGGGGAAATGAAGAAATCAGGTTGGTGTTTCTTTTATCGGCCTCATGTCGCTAAGAATGACCATTGAAAGAATCACAGTGAAGAGGAAGACCCTGTTTGCACCATAGGCTTTACAAAGCACCGGGTGCCAGCAGCTCAGCTCTGGGATATAGATACGAAGCACAGCACAGCTGGAGAGAAGCACGTCTCCATACCTCTGACAAACCACCGGGATTCAGGTGGTGCGGAGAGGACTAGAGAGGAGATATTTGGCATTTTGTGTATTTGCAGTTCGAGGATGCCCCAGGAGACGGCATCCCTAGCGGGGAACAGCGTGCCCAATGAGGTCACCTCTGACAACGTCCTGGTGAGGCACATCCCTCAGGGGGCTGGCGGGCAGTGGATGTGCACAAGAAGGCCAGCTCATAAGGGCAGAATTGGGCTTTCTCTAAGCATCTGTGAGACACCCAGGGAGTGGGAGGAGCTGGACAGGCAAGATGAGATCTCAGGCAGTGACCCTCACGGACTGCACCTTACACTGCTCCAGTTTGTGCTGCCTTGAGGCCAAGGAGGGGAGCTCAGAGACACCCTCACCTGTCTGTCCAATCAGCCATTGTCTCAGCGCCTCCTGGCACTTGGTGGGCGGTCAGGGCAGCTTGGCTAGGCCAAGGATAGTCCTCTGAAGAAAGGTGCAGATGGAAGTCCTTAGAAGCAAGGCCCTCGGAAACTGGGGGAGGAGTGGATGGTTTGCACAGGGAAATGGTAAGAGGGACTCAAGAAGATCCAGGTGGAGCCTTACCAGTGTTTGCTATACCATCTTCCTGAGAAACAGGTGGGGCTGACTTTGGAGGAAATAATATGGAGCCTGAGGCCTGGAGTCCCGCAGGCACAGCCTAGCGAACCTGTGCGTGCAGTGGTCATGCAAACATGACCTCGTCTGTATGTGCAGAGCGCTGAAACCTTGAAGGTTACAGATCAAAGAGCTCCAGAGCTGGACGGGGCTGGAAGGGATCATCCAGTGTGACGTCTCCTTTCCCATTTGTAGCAAAGACACTGAAGAACCAAGAAAGAGAAGTGATTTGCTGAAGGCCAGAGAGCCGTCTAGTGGCAGAGCCAGGATTAAAATTCACATTTTCTGATCTCAACTCAATTTTTGCTTCAATTATACGAGATATATTATTATGCGAGGTACATTATGATACAGAGAAATGTCGTAATTTGAAGATTTGTAATTCTTGCCCTGAAAGTGTGTCCATCTTCATGTAAAATGATGGAGCTTTGGCACCACGGACTCATGAATCTTATATTTTTATTCGTATCATTACAGCATTTAAAATTATCCTAAATATGAACTACTGTAACATTCATCTATGTTTACTGATGTTTATTATCCTCATTCTGTAGCACCAGAAATTTGACCTTTGTACTATCCTCTTGTTCTCTCAGAAGAAAGATTGCTAAGTCCCTTTACCTCCCCAGAGCCAGGTGTCCTAGAATAAATCCCTGTTTTTCCTTCTAGAAAATTGGGCAGTCGGGCACCTGGGTGGCTCAGTGGGTTAAAGCCTCTGTCTTTGGCTCAGATCATGATCTCAGGGTCCTGGGATCGATCCCCACATTGGGCTCTCTGCTCAGCAGGAAGCCCGCTTCCCCCTCTCTCTCTGCCTGCCTCTCTGCCTCTCTCTCTCTGCCTGATCTCTCTCTCTGTCAAATAAATAAATAAAATCTTAAAAAAAAAAGAAAAAGAAAAGAAAATTGGGCAGTCCATCTCTGACTGTCTAACCCACTGTTTCCTTGAGCTCTGAAAGAGATTGTTCCATAACTCATCAACTGTCCTCAAAAGCAGAAGGTGACACCAGGATGTCTTCTGTAGCCTTCTATTAATGGTAGAGAGACAAAGACAAAAACAAAACCAAAAAACAATGCCTATAAAGCCTTCGGTTGATCATGGAAGATCCTACAGTGCAGCTACGGTTTTGAGTATTGACGCCAAAGAGCTGCCCTGGGAGCATCGCTGCCCTGTGCAGGCAGAGTGATGACGGAGCCCAGAGCGCTCTGGGCCGCGGCCAGGGAGGAAAGCCAGAGGAATAGCAAAAATAATCCTGCTATGTGACCCTGACTGCCTGGTGCGGAGCCACATTCCTCTCAAGGTGAGCCTGGTTTTTCCCTGTTCCAGTTATCACGTGGGCAGAGAGGGTGTTCTCCATGATTTCCAGACTATTCTTAGGCCTAATTCAAAGGGAATATACAAGGACATCAAAAGTAGGTTTGGATACAGGATACTTATTTGAATTCCAAATCTGTCACTGGCTCTAGGATATTATCATTTAGAAATGCTATGCCTCAGCTTACTTGTTTTACAGGGAAGGCTGCAAGAACATGGAAAAATACTCTGTTATTATATTATCGCATATAGCATAATTATGTATATACTATACATTGCACAAAACGTACATGTCTACTGATGGAGATTGGAAAAAATTTAAGGACTTGAAATTAGAAATCTTAGCTCTCTTTGGAGACAGTGCCAATCCTCTCCATTTCCCTCTGGCTTCTTTGTCTTTTGTTTTATTTCCTTTCTCCACAAGACACTTTTTTTGTACTGAGGGCTGCATTTATTTTCTTCTTTTAGCTATCTTTCCCCCCCTTTTTTATAGGTAGAACACATCTAAAGTCTTCTCTGTAGTATATTATAGAAAATGAATTTTGTTCAACAAAAGTTTAGATCCTCAGCAATTATCTTAGGACAGGTTGTTTTAGGATAAATAAATAAATAAAGTTTAGGATATTTTTCACGGAAATAATAAAAATTAGATAAAGTGTTGGGGTTTAAAGTAATTACATTCGGTTTTCTAGAAAATCTAATTTTGTAGCACATTTTGATTCTATTCCATGACAAATAGATGAGACAATACTATAATCAAATCATGGGGTTTAAAAAAAAAATACCATTAGGAGAAAACAGAGATACATATTTAGGAAGAAAAAGTCAAGAGAAGATTGAGAGGCTGTATGGAAGGATGCAGCTTCCAATCCAGAGAAGCAGCCAGTAAGACTTAAGTTTCTATATTCTAGAGATGCTAAGGAGGTGGCCATTCTCTGTAGCATTATGGTGAGAATACCTTGGACAGCGAATGTTAACGGAGGGCACTTCATTATTAGCAAGAGAGCCAACTGGTGGGATTTCAAAGAAGTCCTGAAAAAGTTGGGATACTTTATGATAAACTTCAAAAGAATTTGAAAAGTTCCCACTTATCTGGTGTTAGACTGATCCGATATATAAATTGTACTTTTCATCATTTATAAGTGATCTTTCCTAAACAAATAAGCAAATATAAAACAAGTCCTTACATACTTTCCCTTTTGATACGGCTCTCAGAACTAAATTTATTCTTGACGTATTGTCTTTGGTAGCTATATGTATTTAAGTCTTTCTTACAGTTAATATTAATTGTATCATACAATATTTATAACAGCGTAATATGAAAATTCTGCTGAACTGTGCATATTAAAAATAACTCAGTAAATATTTAGCAGATACTGTTTGCCTATGTCAAGGGCATTTTTCTCTTTCTCTTAATCACAGTTTAGTTTGGAGATCCACTTTTCCTTCATTTGATTTAGAACCTGGCTTTAAAAGTAGATCTCAGTTGGTCTTACACAGTGTTATTCCAACTGTGTGTTGCAAGCACTCATAGATAATAATAATAATAATAAACTAATGGCTTACATTATCATTTTTCAAATAACAATAAATATGAAAGTGCTTCATACAGATTAAGGGTAAGAAAAATTTCATAAATTTCTAGCAATTATGCATATATATGTAACTCGAAATAAAAACATATTTTTTATCGTAAGTCTCAGTCAAAAAGTTTGAAAACCATTGGTGTGAACCCATCATCATGATGCTGTTTCCCTTGTGATTGGCTTATTTATGGACGTGCAACAGAATTTTGAACAATAAGCTTTGGGAGGAAGTTCTCTAAGTGTCATCCAGAAAAGTTTGTTCTTGAATTGCAGGAATCTCAAGATAAGAGAATCCTGTTTCTTCCTCTATATGTTTTCATGCATGCATGGATGTGCAAAGCTGGACCTACTGCAGAATCTTGCAAACGTGAGACAAGCTGGCCTGGGGAAGAACCAACCTCTCAGGCACAACAAGGATGAAAGCTTGAATGGACTTGGATGCTTAATGACGTCACTGAGTTGCAAAGTTACTCTGGTGTTTTCTTACCTTTGAATTTCTTGGTGTGATATAAAAGTTTGCGACTAAGCTACTTGTCTTCTGGGTTTCAATTTTTTGAAGCTAAATAAATTCTAAGTGATGTGACTACCATCTTCTGTTTTGGTGCAAACATTGAGACTATGACTAGGTTATTCAATAAATTATGGGATAAGTGACTATTACATGTGAGATCCTAAGTGCTGGGCAGCTGTGAAAAAGATAAATAATATATGCCCTTGATGGTTTACATTCCAATGATATAGACAAGTAATAAATAATGAAACAATAAATGCATTTAGATTATGATTGACCTTCTAACGGAAATAAATAGAATGGCAAGATGGAGTGATTTATTTGGTTAACAAGTTCTTCTTTAAGTAGGATGCTAACTTTTCTGAGGAGGAGAGGCATTGGAGCTGGGATTTGAAAAAGAAGTTAGCCATGGGACGAGTGAAGTTATAGATCGTTCCAGAAAGAGGGACAATACAAATTATAGACTGTACTGCTAGGAGAGTGTACTCACATACTTTTCCTACTATAAACATTCGATTCTGGGAAGACCGAAACCATGGTAAACCTTTTATATTGATCCCTTGGTAAGAATTTTAATATCTACTAGAATGCACACCTCCAGACACTAGAATTTACTGATTATCCTTCACTAGACTGATTACCTTTTACTTTACTGGATTATCCTTTAATGGAATTGAGTCCAGTTCTCCAAGCAGCCAGCTCAGCACCTGGACATCAGAAAGGCTCAATGTTGGGTGAAGAAATTAATGAATTAAAACTTCTAAGGATCTCATCTATCTGGTGATGGCTGATGACTTGTAGAAAATTCTAAGTCCCATGGGAGCTTGGGTGGCTCAGTCGGTTGAGAGTCCAACTCTTGTCTTTGTCTCAGGTGAGCTCTAGTTGGGCCCCACGCTCAGTGGGAAGTCTGCTTGAAGATTCTCTCCCTCGGCCCCTCTCCCCCACTTGCACACGTTCTTTCTCTCTGAAATAAATAAATCAATCTTAAAAAACAAAACAAAACAACAAGAACAACAAAAACAACTCACAGTCCCTGAGAAGGTTTATTCAGGTCGCCATGGTCTACTGCTAAGAGTGTATCATCAAACCACAGAACCCAAAGATATAGCTATACTGTTTCCCCTTAATGATTTCCACTTAAGGCACATTATTGCATAGAAAAATAGTTTGGGAAAACCCATACCAAATGTTAATGATAGCTATTGCTATGTTAGAAAATGTCGTTGGTGATTTATATGAATTTCATTTCATTTTATCTCTATTTTTTATTTTACATAATTATAATTTATCATATATATTAAACTTTAAAATACATCAATTCTGTGTTAGAGTAGAATTTTGTGTATCAAGTGACTCACTAATCCCTGATATCTACGTCTGAAAAAATTTCTCCTGATCCCCACTTCTTCTCTCCCATGTCAGAATAACTGATTACCCTTAGGAGTGCCCATTGTGTATGTAATGTGCAATTCTGGGATGACAATGACCAAGTTTATTGTGGCTTTATATTGCCTTGTGTCCCTCCCTCACTAAATTATAAAACCTTTCAATACACTGTGTAGGTTTTATTGTATTTTTACTCCAGTGGATACCATAGGGCCAGGATATGCTGAGGTTTCAATAAATCAAAATGAAAAAGGATGAAAATCAAATTCTCTGTAGAATCAAATTGTCATGTTTTTACTCTGTTGACTGAACCTCACAATATACTCTGTTCTTTCTCAGCTCCACTATTGCAGCAACTTACTCTTTTCCCTGATTCTCCCGACTCTAGCCTAGCTGCCTTTCCTCACTCCTTAGTGTTATTGTACAATGCAGCTGAGCTTTAGAGCTGGAAGTTGGAATTTTAGCTGTGACATCGATTAACCATGTGATCGTTAGCAAATCCCTTTACCTCTCTCAGTCGTAAGATCATTCAAAGAGGAAGTTTTAAAAACCTAAATACTTATCAGAGTAAAAGACAAAGAAATATTGGCTATGTGATCAGCTTTTTTCCATTTTTTAACTTTAAACACTATCAAACACTCACCTAATTTTTTTTTTTTCTGCCATTCTCTCTTTCTGTGTCAACATTTATGGTGAAACTTCCAAAACCCTCACTCAATGTCTGGAGTCTCATCTGAGTGAGACTCTTCCACCTGGGAAGCTCTTTGTCTTTGTGCAGTTCTGTCTGAAACCAAATATATAAATCTATCTACTTTTGAGATTTAATTGGCAGGGGCACCTGGGTAGTAGACCAAACCTATCTTCTCTAGTCTGGTCTTTTTCAGTAACGAAAGTGATATTTTGGTTCCTTTTTAAATTTTTCAACTTTTTCAGATGTGAGTACTAGTAGGTATTGAAGACTTTTTGAAAAACCCCAGGAAGAGCCACGGTTTACTGAGTGTTTACTATTTTCCTGGATTGGTGATAATGTGTTTTAGATACATCATCTGCCCATGAATAATAATAATTTCAAGCATTGTTTAAAAAAATAAACAAATATCCATGAATCAAATTTTCTGGGCGGGGCCCCACTTGTCTGTTATTTAACATAAATACAGTTCTAGGGGAGCTTTGTTTTCAGGGAAAGTTGGGGAAATGTTGACTTATCATATTTATTATGTGCACCAAAATGGATCAACCAAAGTTTCTTATAAGGAAAAAAGGTGGAAACTGTCAAGAACTATGATTGAATCCTACTTACAAGCGAACAAGTTAGCATTTACAGGCTCATAGGTGCTGGCAGAAAACAAAAAACAACTTGCTTAGAGACAAAGGTGGTTTATTACAGCAACAGCAGTAGCAAAAGGAATTTTCTTCTGCTGGTTCCTTAAGATCCAATTTCATAGAATGATACAAAGAGAGCCATGTGATGCCTGCACAGGTAGTGGGTTATGTTACAGAAAACCCTTAGCTTGCTCCAGGAGACGTTATCTCTCTTCCTGGGCTGTTGGCTATCCGTACACATGTCTTTGAAGATAGTCTGGAACAAAATCGGTCCATGCCTCTGCTCTTAAGATGGGTAGAAACACAAGACACCCACATAGAAATGTCTCCCAACAAGCTGGACAATGATATTTCAAGAAAGATTAACTAAATAAAGTTTCACAGATAAGAAAAAAATGGGAAATTCGCAGACAATAGCGGGAAATGCTTAGGGTTTTTTGCAGAAGACTGGACCAGATATGGATTATGTTTAAACTCAGTAAACTGAAAAATTCATATACAGAACTCCTGATCAACTGAATTTGATTCCTACTGCTATGGCTTCCAACAGAGCAAAAGTTAACGATAGAGGAAAGGCCAAGTCTAGCTACCTTACAAGTCCTTGACCTCTGTGTCCAGGTTTGGGAGACACGTAGGTCTATAGCAATCGCCTGGCAATTCAGTACACCATGTACAACCTGCCTCGAACTAAATTACATTGTGCAAATTTTTGAAATAAAGTGAATGATGGGGCAGAATCAGAAGTGATTAAGACCAATAACAAAAAGAATGTGTACTTCCCAAGTTGACCAGATTAAATTTATTAAACAACTCCACTATAAAAAGCAGAAGTCTGAGTCTTACAGAGTTTCACTTTGTTACTTAGCTAGTGGACACTGCTATAGATAAATTAATTAGTCTTTTGTGTATCGAATTCTCTGAAATGTCTTACTTAGGAACCTAAATGCTTCCAGTTTTGTTTCATTGATAGCTTTCTTTTTCATCTCTGTTTACTTCACATTTTCTTATCTTGCCATTATCCTGTGCCAAAAGTATTACAAATACACATTAATACAGACCATCTGGAACATCCTTTTTAAGAAGGGAAAGAAGAATGTGAGGGCTGATAGATTCAGTGCAGGGCCCCCATCCAACAACTATAATGAGATTTGTGGGACATAGCAGATTTCTTTAAATTTCATCTGAATGCCATTCACCCCCTGCCTTTTCCACAATGAAAGGGCTACTCAGACTCAGAGGCGTTTCCTGGATCCTTCAGGAAGTGGTAACATTTCCACCAGATCTTTGAAGTTAAGTAACTTGAGAACTCTCAGAGAAAGCTTTGTCACAATCCATGAAATGGGAACAGAGATACAGGAAGAGCAAAGAAACACGCTCGGCCAAAAAGAAATAATATTGACTGCATTTTCCTAGTACTAGCAAAGCTTGAATACAGATGAAGATATCCCATGATGGCAATTTGTGATGTACATTCATCATTTCAACTATTTTTTAAGAGGGGAAGAAGGCGAGAGGGAGAAAGAGAATCTTAAGCAGGCTCCATGCTCAGTGCAGAGCCTGATGGGGCTCGTTTCCAGGACCCTGAGATCATGACCTGATGTGAATTCAAGAGTGAGATGATTAACCGACTGAGCCACCTAGGTGCCCCTGCTTACTTAATTAGTCTAAAAACATCGTTCTCATAAGGTCTGCTATAAATGTAATTTTATTCCAGAGTGCGGATTAAGATTCAAATACAACTTTGTGTATTCCTGATAATAAAAGTAGTAATATTAAGAGTCGGGGTCATGTAGATTAAACTTAGTAGCTGTGAAACATGTCAGTAAAGGAATCGGATGGGATGCCTGGGTGGCTCAGTCAGTTAAGCATCTGCTTTCTGTTCAGGTCATGATCTTGGGGTCCTGGGATGGAGCCCCACATCGGGCTCCCTGCCTAGCAGGAAGTCTGCTTCTCCTTCTCCCTCTGCCCCCCCACTTGTGCTTGTTCCCTTTCTCTCTCTTTCAAATAAATAAATAAAATCATTAAAAAAATATTTCAATAAAGGAATTGACATTCTAGAGATGAAAATCTTTGTCCAACCCTGAGGATAGTTTACTAGATTAATAGACTAACACATGTTTCATTCCTCAGAGAAACCTATGCTTCAATTAACATTAGTATAATTTTCTTTTTATGATAATTTAGCAAATGACTAAATATTATCATTGGTGAGTAATCTTCAGAAGTAATGTAAAAGGTGAAAATTTTCCTGTAAGAAAATCCTTTTCTTTTTTGCCACATGTTTATTTGGATGTAATTTCACAAAGTATTTGAATACATACACTATTATAACAAAATTAGACTGGAAAAAATAGCACTTCTGAAGTCGGCACATATGCCCCCAAACAATGGCTGACTGATGAGGAAGAATATTTTACAATCTGAAAATAGGGACTACTCTGTGGAATCTGGTCTTAACCATTTTACCTGTCTTGGATTAGGGCTTAACTATTGGCAGAAAGAACCCTTCTTCATACGCCAAGAACGGTCCAAAAGCATTCAAGAATTCCATCGCTGATAAGGCAAGTATGAAAGTAATTGCAGAAAAACTTAACACCAAATCATAGACCATCCCTTCTCCCTTCTTGATAGGTAGGAGAAGAAATGGGAGGATTGACAAAATGAGTCAAGGTGAAGGAGGGAGCTCACATCAAGGCAAATTCTATTTCTCAAAGAGAAAGAGAATGAAAATAATGTACTCAATCAATTGATTTCTTGCTCTTACTACTCTATGTAATTCATCTGTTGGAGCAGTTGGCAAAGCTTAAAGTACCACAAACGAGGATCATGAAGCTTTTTTCATTTTGATCTTATTGCTTCGCTGGCTCATTGCTGGGAAACAAAGACTGTTCACTTCAGTTAGCCATTACACTGACATTTGAATTTGAGAGCAAAGAGACAATTAAGTGTCTCTACAGTGTAGTAAAAGAAACGTACTGACGTTATAAACATCCTCTTGCTAATGTATGATTTAGGTAGATGTGTTTATTCAGATAAAATGGTCATTTCTCTTCTTCTGCTCTTCCTTCTTCTCCTCTTTTTCATTCCACTTCCCCCCTCCCCCATCTTTGTACAAAAACCTGATGGGAAGTTCTGTATTCAAAATAATAGTGATTGAATTGGAGAAAACCAGTCTGACTTGATTCCAGTCAAAAGCTTCACACGAATGATAATAAATGCCAACTTCTCCTCTTCCTCCTCCTCTTCTCCCTCCTCCTACTTCTCTCCATCCTTTTCCTCCTCTTTTGCTTTTTCCTCTACATCTTCTTTTGCAACAGCATTGAGATGAGATATAACATTTGCAGAGATTACTCAAAGATGAAAGGAAAAATTTGATTCTAGGACTCTAATTGCTTGAACTTAATTCTGATTCTATTACTTACTAGTTGTGAAACCTTGGGCCAGTTACTTAACATATATAACCTGCAGGGGCTGAGAGAACCTCTCTCTTCATATTATGAAAGATTTACATGATGTGGTATAAGTAAAGCTCTTAATGCGACTTCTAGTCATGGAAACATTAACTATCATCACGGTCGTAATCTTTTCTTCTATTCTATTTTTGTCATTTTATCCTGTATTTTCATTGCGTCTATAGCATGAACTTGGATCTCTTAATTTATTTCTGCAATTTAATAGGTAAGTGTATTATGCAGGTATGGAAGAATCTTTAAAAATAATTGTCATATCTTTTAGTGTAAGAGGGAAGATTTATTTTGAAGTTGGCATGATATAGTCCCCTTTCCTCCCTGATTTAAATTTCTCTATTATGTAAAAACCCCAAATCTCTTTTGTTGTCTCGTAACTGGTACAATATGATAGGCTGGAATATGTATCAGGAAACTAACATGCCATAAATATGCTCGATGTCTTCAAAGATGACAATTTCAAATGTGCAAACTGTGGAAGACATGAAATGAAGGAAGTATGAAGTTATTAAGACAGAAGAAAGTAGGAAACATTTGGATTTAATTCCACCTTGGACTCATTCCATCTAAGTTCAGTGTAACTCAAGACCTGAACAACTGTGATTGCTCTCCTGTGTGCTTTGTTCTTTTAGCCTTCTTTGTACTTTTCCTCCATGGGACTAAGTTAATGCCACATATTTTTTAAAGGATTATATCACAGTCAATTAGTAATATTACTTACTCTTTTTGAATTAAAAAAAAAAAGAGAGAGAGAGCAAAAAAAGGAAAGGGAACTCAGTTTTAGACTCTAGATGTCCCTGGAAGGGGTTATTTAAAGCTTCAGACCATAAGAATGCATTAAAGTGTGTTATGCAGACAGGATGCATTTCCATGAACTAACTCTGAACAGGAAAACCGCCTTCATGAACATTTAAGAATGGTTCTTCCATAAAGGGTCCTTTGATCCAGAATTACAAATGTGCCCTGCTCAGCCAGTAAGAGGCAGTTTTTGGGGATGTGACTCTACTTGGTAACAGTTACATATAATATATTGTTGACTTGTGTTTTATTTTTAAAGATTTATACACTTATTTATTTGAAAGAGAGAAAGCAAGAGAGAGCACGGTGGGGAGAGGGAGAGGGAAAGGGAAAGAGGATCTCAAGCAGACTCTGCAGTGAGCATGGAACCCCTTGCAGGGTTCTATTTTAAGACCCCAAGGTCATCACCTGAGCAGAAACCAAGAGGCCATCGCTCAACCGACTGAGCCACCCAGGTGCCCCCACTTGTATTTTATTTTAAACTATTGTTTCACTTATGGAAGAAGAAGAAAAAATCAATTGACAGTGGATGAGCAACACTACTCTTCCTTACCCATCACCTGAATTCCATAGATTTGCATATGAAAGACAAATATTTTTTCAAATCAGAAACTCACTTTTTTGAGGGCTTATAGGGAGGTTAAAACCACAGTGAAAAACAATACCCTGAAAGATGACTTAGATTCTGTACTTCCAAAACTTTTTTAATGTTTGGGAAAAGATTTCTTAAGGTAGTTAGAATACTTTCCAAATGGTCTTATTTTGGAACATTTAAAGTATATATAAATTTTACCTGGAAAACAACTAATTTTTTGCTTATTTAAAAAATTACCTAGGGGCACCTGGAGTGGCCCAGGCAGTTAAGCATCTGACTTCAGCTTGGGTCATGATCTCTTGGTCCTGGGATCAAGCCCCACGTCACGCTCCCCACTCAGCAGGAACTCTGCTTCTCTCTCTCCCTCTCCCTCTGCCCCGCCCTCTCCCTCCCACTTGTGCTCTCTCTCTCTCCCTCTCAAATAAATAAGTAAAACCTTTAAAAAAATTATCTAGAGATTATACGTCAAGAAAAACTTAATTATGGAATCATTTTATAGCATATAAAATCATATCAGCTCACTAACAATTGGGAGCAAATCAAATGTGATGTTCTTGAAATTACCCAAGACCATTTGTAATAAATAAATGTCTCTTTTCACCATGTTGGAATCATGACAAACTATAAGACAATTTCATACAAAAGACTATTCATGTCATAATGTAAGCATTTATGAAATATGTAAACATAAGTATAATAAAGGCTTCCAGAAATGTTCAGAAGTAACTGATGATCTGATGTATTTTGGGTAAATACTTGGGGGTTAAGATATGCTTGTGTGTGCTTGTGTGTGTCTGTATGATGTGGCACGCGTTAAATCTTCAAAATAAAAATGGTTAAATGCAAGCATAAGATTTAAATGTTTAACTTGCTTTGTTTTGTCTGCTATGTATTTCTGTTTTCAGATTGATGAGCAAAACCTATAGATAAATTGATAATTTCTGCTCATGTTCATAAATAATGTAGCATAAATATACTTTCCAGTTTTATGAAAGGATTTTCATGTGTTTTTGAAAATGGATTTAAGGACAACAACTAATCTTTTAACAACAAGAAACTGATTAGACTACAAATGTATGATATAACATATACTTTGTGTATAATAAGCAATCATCTTGTTCTATCTGACCACAAAGCTACCCCCAGATTTTCCTATGAGGCTGTAAATTCCCACAGCTATCTCAAATTCTCATTTTTATAAGAACGTGACATAACCTACATGATTTTTCTCTAGAAGAAGATCTTATATAGGAACAAAATACAAGAAGCCATATCATGATTTTTAAAACTTTATTGGTGGAGTTTATATTACCCTATTTTAGGCTGTTTCCTTTATTTCTTAAAGGAAGAAAATTTGGCTTCCAGTTAATTGAATTGTTATGGCTTTCTAAGTTAAATACTTATAAGAAAATGTCAATTACCTAATCTTAATAATTGACAAGTATCAGATATCATCACAGACCCTCCGTTGAACGGTAACACAGATATAAAGTGACACCAGATAAATGAGTGTTTGGTCATTAGGAAAGCATAATATTTTGCAATGTTTTTCTCCACCTATTTGTCAACTACATCTAATTGATTACCCTCCTGTAACATTTTATTCTGTTTGTGAAACCCTGTCCTTAGCCATCTTCCTCTTTCAAGCATGTATCATAAATTATGAAATCAATGGCACAGCCTGTCTGGCACACATAAATTGATAGCTTCCCTTTCTTATATTAGCATAATCTGCCAATTTATTAGGAAAGAGTGAATGACATGCTTGCTGTTAGAACTGGTCATGACAGGTTACTTGAAAACTTATTGATGGTGTGTGAGACATGCTTTTTAATTAAAATGTGGGACTGAGTTGGCTAGTCAAACACCCTTTTCTCCTTACTCATCACATTTAGTAAGTCATGCATTTGCTTATTTATATGATTTTAAATGAACAACGATGAGTCAGGGTAGCGTACAAAAGGCATGTCCCAAAGGGGGAAAAAAACACAAAAAACAGAAAATAGCAAACAAAAGCACAAGACCCGGAAAAACTATGTAAGAAGATATGAACATTCAACATGATAACTCAGATGAGATACATATTTAGCAGGGTTCCTGGTCACTTTTAAACTGCCTCCCGTCTTGTTTTAAGCAAGATCATTCCCCCACTTTTACCCGCTTTCTTTCACAAAGTTATAATTTAGGCAAGAGATTCCAGTCCCCGTTGCACAATAATCTCGGGGGTTATTGTGATCTCAAAGGATGTTGTGAAATTCTCAAGGCAAAATTAATTGTGACTGGACTTAGGTTTTTTCAAGCGAAATGTGTTCAGTAAAGCTGTCCTAGGAAGAGGTTTGGTGGATGAAGAGGGAGGTTACAACGAGTGAGCTGATTACAGGGTGTCAGAGCTCCGGGACCCGGGTGGCTGGCAGTGACTCCTGCTTTCATCCCACAGACATCTGCGGGTGAGGGCACGAGATGAAAAGCCAAGCATCTTCTCTGTAATTTATATTGCCACAGCATTCCACCGTGGCCACACTATTCAGCCCCAGGGAGCTCACACGTACTTTTGTTTGTTCAGAAGAGTTTCCAAAAGGCTTAAGGATGCACTCTTCTAAGTGTGGAAGAGGGTCTTGCTGCTTTTTGATAAAACATTGTGAGTCAGGGGTCTGTCTTTTGTTTGTTCCTTTGCCTTTGCTTGCTCGTTTCAGAATACAATGTCTGACTTCCGGGCGCTTCATTTGCTTTGAGACTGGACAGACGCTGGGTTCAATCTGTCTTTTCTGGTACCATGACTTTGACATGTTAAGGAATAACCTCCTTGTATGTAAAATGGGCCAGCACCTACCTCCTAGGGCTGTTGTTTAAGAGTTTTAAACACTCTGACGAAGTGCTCTCTGGATAGAAGAAACTCTATGAAGGTCTGTCCCGGATGGTTTCCTGATTAAAATATCTCAATCACAGCTGCCATTTCCACTGCCTTTCCCCCTCAGTCTGTTTGTCTTTTCTGTTTTTACGGCAAGTTCTAGGTCACTCGCAAGTGGAGTCGCTCTTCCATTTATCAGTGGCAACCACATACTGCATCCGCTTGCTATGCTGCCATAAAAGGCAAAACGTGGAAAATGTCCTTTGGGTCATCTGGTTCAACTGCCCTTCTCTATGGCTGAAGGAACGGAGATTTACTCAAATTTCACAGCCTTCCCATTAATGTTCAGGAACAATTAGTGAAACAGGTGGGATTAAAATGCTATTCTCTAGACCAGACACAGTCTTAGGCCTTTTGCCATATCACCTATCATTCCTGTGTATAACCGTGTTTTTATTTCAAAGACCTACCAGAGGACTTATGAATAAATAAGAGCGGAACTTTGTGGAACCAAAAAAAAAAAAAAAAAAAGAAAAAGAAAAGAAAAAAAAATCCCTGGTAAATTGCTGTAACTAAATTTGAAATTAGCTTTGTGCAGTCCAGTCTGTGAAGAGTGGATTTTATACAGAGATAATATGAAATGTATTTTGATACCAGAGTCAGTGAGCTTAAATTTATCCCTTTAAGATGTGGAAGCGAAGCAGACAAAGCAAATTGAGTCACAAGCAAGACAAAAAAGTGGATCCAGCTCCAAATAAAACAAACAAGAAACAAGGGTTTGGGTTTTGGCCCCTGTACCGTCTCTGGTTTGTTTCAGGTTTTCGAGAGTGACTGTCTCATGAAAAGAATCCGAAACAATGCATTTAGACAAAGGAGAATGCCTTCGACCTCCAGGTGTGATCAGATAAACACAAATTATTTGCTTGGAAATACCTAATGCAATGATAAAGAGTAGGTCGGATCTATTCAGTGAGATGATAGGTAGCTCAGGTAGCTGCCGTAACTGGCAAGTTGATTTTTCTCAAAATCCTTCTGTGCCTCTATGTCCTGGATCTTGGTTAGAAATAAGAGCAACTTTCTTGTGCTTTTCAGGAACAGTTTGTTATGATCATGTTGCATCATACTGATTCTTGCTCCATATGCTCTGCAATAATCCAATTATAAGACATTACAGGCACGCCCCGGGGGCTCAGTTGGTTAAGCATCTGCCTTCGGCTCAGGTCCTGATCTCAGGGTCCTGGGACTGGGCCCCCTGTGGGCTCTCTGCTCAGCGGGGAGCCTGCTTCTTCCTCTCTCTCTACCCCTTTACCCCTTCACCCCGCTTGTGTTCTCTTAGATTAATAAATAAAGTCTTAAAAAAAAAAAAAAAGGACATTACAGTGAAATGGAGTCTAACATACCCAGGAAGAACAAACACAATGTGCTGATGCAAGTCAATTCTAATTTTCTAGAAATTTTGCTGCTTGCATTCTCCAGGCACTGAGAATTCCTAGTCCTATCACAGGATGCCTTAGGTAGCTTTGCAACATTGTCAACAATTGTCCAAGTCTCTTTTCCCAATTCTACTTTACTTTCCAAAATCATAGATCCGAGCTCATGGCTCATGAATTTTGATTTATATACCATGATTTATGACTGTGAATGTAATGATTTTTACTTGATTTTAATACATTTGTACAACATCAGATTAAAGTTACTCTCTCTTAAATTTTTCATTGAGAAAATGGCTTATATTTTTTTGTGAATCCTGGACTTTTTTTTAAAGGTTTTATTCATTTATTTGAGAAAGAGAGAGAAAATGTAAGAGAGCATGAGTGATGGAGAGGGAGAAGCAGGCTGCCCACTGAGCAGGGAGCCCCATGTGGGACATGATCCCAGAACCCTGGGATCATGACCTGAGCCAAAGGCAGACGCTTAACGACTGAGCCACCCAGGCGCTCCGTGAATCTAGGACTTTAAAAGTGCTAACAGTTTGCTTAAATATGTTTTACAGACTGAGCTACACTGACTTCAAACTTTGTCTCTAGTTTTGCAATAAACTGACCTTAGTAAAAGATGTCAGCAAGATATGTGGAATATTGCTAAAATCGTTGGGCTTGAAGACATTGCCTTAGAAAGGAATCCAGGAGACATGATATCTTTTGAAAGACAAATCCTTCTAGCACATGTCCTGTTATATATTTTTTTCTTATGCTTCTGCAGATTTCAATCTTCCCTACCTGATATCACCAAATGCTCTCTCAACGTACAACTATCTAGCGGGGCAAGAACATGGATTTGGCATCACGAAGTGTCGGATTTGATCTGAGACTCTGTTCAAACTATTTATGTGACTTTGGGTAAGCCATTTAACCTCTTCAAATCTCATTGGCTAATCTGGGAGGTAGAGAGTTGATTTCTAAATTTTAGGGCTGCCGTCTTGTCAAATGAAATGTTCGTGCAGCACTGAGGGAGATACATTGAATCAGTATTAAAACTGGCCCTATTATACTACTGAAAAATCTATGACACTAAGATGTATGATCTTGAGTAGATCCTATTACCATTTTTGGCGTCGAAATTTTCATTCACTCATTCATTAGACAGTAATTTATTGAATAACTCAACATGCAACCATAGTTATAGGAAAGGAGAATATTAGCAGTCACTAACATATATTTTCCTCTTCCAATTATGTATAGAAAAGATTCTATTTTATTCATTTTATAAATAGTTACATAATACTTATTAAATGCTAAGCACCGTTTTAAGCCCTTTACAGGTATTAACTCAACTGAATCTCTCATAACTTTATGAGTGAGGTGGTGTGCTTATTTTATGCATGAGGAACTGACACGGAGGAAGTTAGTAGTATGTCCAAGGCTACATGACTGGTAGGTGGTGCAAGCAGGATATGAGCCATAATAGACTGGCCCCGAGTCCTTGCTGTGAACCGTGTAATTGTGTTGCTCCAAGAAGAATATTTTAAAATAAGTAATTGAATATGATTAATATTAATTATAATAAGTGATATGACGGAGATGTATAAGGTACTATAAAATGAGAAGAGCAAAATCTGTCAACAATGACTTTTTGAGGACCCATTATTCTCTACATTCCATGGAGTCTATGATTCCTTGAGTCTCCTCACCAAACACTTCTCACCATTGACAGTTTATTATGTCCTGGACCTGAACATCTATTGCTCTGACAACTGACCTGTGAGGTCTTCTGCAGAGAAACAAAAAAGGCTCAAGAAGTTATTTGTAAATATTATAATTTAAATGCTACTTTAATTTAGAAAAAAACCTAGCCCAGTCCATTCTTCTGGCTCAAAATCGCATTTAATAAAAACTTCTTTTTTTGTAACTGAATGGCACGATACATTTTTAAGCACAGTTATCAAAAATGGTAATCAGGCATCCTGTGCCCATTGGTAACAGTGGCAAGTCCTTACGCTAGCCTGATGGAGCCAGTGCCAATAGAAGAAGACCATTCTAGATTGAATCTCAAGACGAGTAGCCAAGGTTGTCTTTTTCATTATCTTTTGTGTTTAAGCACTTTTTTTTAATTGATATGTTCTAAGTGGTTTTTAGCAGAAAATAAAATTGATCTTTGCTAGAAAGTAAACTCCCTGGCAACAAAAACTTGTCCATCCGATCTACTGTTCTATACCCTATGCCTGAAACAGTACCAGGCACGTGGTACGTTCTCAATAAGTATCAGTGGGATGTGGAATTTTGAAGAAGTATCTTTTTGGTTACCTCAATATCAGTCAACCAAAGAAGCCTGAATGGAAGGCAGTATGATGTGGTTAAACATTAGACATTATATTTGAGTTCTAGCCCAAGTTTCGCCACCTCCTTGGTTTGTGATTCGAGGTGAAGCACTTCATCTCCTTGTTTCTCTCCTTCCCTGGCTATGAAATATCCACTTTTACCTCTAAAAATACAGAGACAGACATCTCTTTGGTCTCTTCTTCTCAATTTTAGCTTGCCAGAGGCTTATAACTTCTTTTTTCTTTTTTTTAAAAGATTGCATTTATTTATTTGAGAGACAGAGAGAGTGAGCATGGGTGGGGGAGGAGCAGAGGGAGAGAGAAAAGGACAAGCAGACTCCCTGCTGAGCATGGAGCCCAAGGACATGGGGCTCAATCCCAGGACCCTGAGATCATGAGCTGAGCTGAAATCAGACACTTAACCAACTGAACCACTCAGGCGCTCCATTATAACTTTATTTTTCAGGGCAATTAATATCTTTGCTTGTGGTAGTGGGAAGAAAAACATAATAATGTACAAACAAAATCAAATATGCCAAAAGAATGTGTGTGTGTGTGTGTGTGTGTGTGTGTGTATACACCCACACTCTCTGAAAAGTGGTAAATTTGCCATGGTAAGCAAGGAACCTCAGCTGATTTACTCTGTCCCTGATTAGAACGCTGACTCACTGTATGACTGAATGACTAAATACACACCAGATATTTGTCTCAGGCCAACCCTGGTTGACTCATAATCCATGGTTTAAGATGAAGACCTGAGCTACCTTTGATCTTCTTCTTGCAAGAATTTCAAAGACGATAATACTAGCAGAACCAACTTGACAGTTACAGAGGATGTACCCAGCTCCCATTATTCTGATTCGCTGGAGAAGAGGTTACCACGATAGCAACAAGGGTGAAATATCACTTGCGAATTTGCACCCGGGGCTGTAAAAGCCAACAGAGGTTACGTTCAGTCGTGTAGCTTTTGAAGAAATAAACATCTAAAAGCATGATAGAGACTTTTAAAAAATTACTTTCATTCTCATAACCTTAGACACAGAAAAACAGATGTCAAAGAGGAATGACTTCTTTTCCCATTTTATAAGCATTTTCCACTTTAGATCTTTAATCTTTATAGAAACAGGCAAGCAGAGTTTGGGTGTGTAGGAGTTTATCGGGCATCAACGCCTAAGAAATGGAGGGACCAGCAGGCGGGTTGGGCTGAAAAAGAGAAGTCAGCCTTTGAGGCAAGCCCAGCAAAGCTTTGGCTGAGCATGTGGAGAGTTCTCGAGTACAGGTGAAAAGTCTGCCAGACTTGTCCCTCGGTGAGAAAAAATGACTGGCCTTTGGCACCCCCCGGAGGTCAGTCCGTGGATATGGGCTACCCCTGGAAAGGTGTTATGTTAGGCAGGGGATCCTTGTCACTGTGGAGGACCTTAGAGCAGTTGACAGCTAGAGGCTGCTTGTGGTCAACACCGCCAGCAACAGCAATGGTCCTTCTCAGTCCTTCTCTGGAAAGAATATAGGAGACAGATCTCCTGGTCTACCATGTATATAAAACACCAAATGATCCTTGAGAAGAAAAAGGCAAAATATGGCCCAGTTTCTATGGGACAAACTTAACCACTGGAGAATGAAAATCCTATTAAGTGATTTAGTATGAATATCTACGTGGGAAGCTGGCATGAATCTTCTTTTCTGTAACCTACAAATCTCTTGAGGGTGAGGATTAGGTCTCTAAACTCTGTATTTTATTCCAAACTATATTACGGGATCATTAAATGTGTATCTAATAATTGGTTGGTTCTTTCAATCAGCCATTTTCCAGAATAAAGAGATGTCTGTATGCCTCAAGTGGTTAGGAGTTACTGTAGATGAAAAGCTTACCTTTACATACATATTACACATATTACATACACATATTAATGTCACTTAAATATATGTGCATCTATGTATGTGAATTAAAGTGCACATATATCTGGCTCACAAAAAAATGATAAACTGTATTTTAATAATGATATATATATATATATCATATATATACAGCAATATATCTTTGGAAATCTTTTTCATAGCTTAAATCAAATACTACAATCACGACACATAATAAATTCAGTACCTGAACTCCGCTACTTAATTTTTACATGTAATAAACTTTGATTTTCTTAGAAACATGCTAATACACAGGACCTTTCAGGTCTCAGACATATAAATGGTATCACAAACTATACAGGCATTTTCCTGAGGGTTGTGAAAACCTGAGTCTGATCCAATGTCTCTCTAAATTATTGGCACTTTTCATAGAATTCTTCCATTCTATGGAAGGACAAGCAGGACAAAGCAGGAATAATAGAAAACAGCCCTGATCAAGTGTTTTCATTGATCAAATTTCCTCTAGAGAAGCCAGGCTCTTCCAAGCACCCTTCTCTCATGAATTCCCTCCATTGCACTGTCCCGCTAATGCCTTGATTCAGGCCTGCATTAAATCTCGCAAACCTTCTTACTGTGTTTCTCTATTTTCAGTCTTACTACACTCTTGTCAGGGATTCAAAATATTTGAAGCAGAAACTCACAAAACTTTAATAACGAATGAATGGATGCACCTCTTTCAGTGACTGATCAATAGAGCAGCTGGAAAGAAAAAGAGTGTAGGCTATAGGATATTTGAACACAATTACCAAGCTTCATCTAAAAGACATGTATGAAGTGCTTTATCCAACATTTGAAGGATATACGTTTTTTTCAACACACACAGAATATTAATGAATAATTGGCCATAATGGGATATAAAGCACATCTCAACAATTTCTAAAGGACAGCTATCACACAGAATATATGCTCTGACTGTCCCAAACGTATATCAACTATCCCTCCACCAAATATCTGCAGCATCCTATGCCTCCTGTTTTGCAATTACAATTAGTCTTGGCTTTTATTATTTATTTCTGCTTTTCTTTCTTTACCATTATTCCACTCATCCACTATTTCATTGCTGGAACTTGTGTTGTTCTCATGTTGACGTTCCCCATTCATTCCCAATGCAGTGCCTGGTACTTAGTTAAGGCACTAAATAATGTGTATTTGTCTAATTTAATGTAAGCTTTGTGGGATGGACAACTACAGCCAGATCTATGTCTGTAAATCCCTGTGTAGTCAGTTAGTCTCAACATTTCCGTGAGAGAGGAGACATTTGGAACAAGAAGACCAATGATATAACAGTATGACAATTGAGATTTCAGGCTCTACTGTTGCCTAAGTAGATCTCATCAGGTCACACTAAATGTAATATATCTTACCTCCTTACAGAAATATTTATTTCTATATTTTTAGTGTTTTGGAAGACATTATAATCACTAATTGAGCTGAATTAATAACATGAGACACTTAAGGAAAATATATATATTTCATATTTGTATATAGCAAGTGGTGTCTAAAATCCAATTCAGAACAAATTTTATGGCTACATTACAAATCTCTAAATAGGATTGCTAAACGAATATGTCTAGCATACAGAAAAGCATGGGGAGGGGCACCTGGGTGTCTCAGTCGGTTAAGCTTCTGGCTCTTGGTTTTGGCTCAGGTCATGATCTCATAGGTCGTGGGATCAAGTCCTGTGTCCGGCTCCGTGCTCAGAGCAGAGTCTCCTTCTCCCTCTGCTCCTCCCTGGCTCATGCTCTCTTCCTCTCTCTCTCTCTCTCAAATAAATAAATAAAATCTTTAAAAAAAAAAAAAGCATAGAGGATAATAATGAACCCTAATCTTTTGTCAAATCTTAGCATTTTTTAAAGATTTTTTTATTCAAATCTTAGCATTTTTAATATTAATGTCACATATTCTTAAGCCAGAAGATATCACAGATGTAGTAACAGACCATGATTTATCCTCACCCATCAAATAATATCTTTCAGTAGAAACTCTGACTCTGTTCTAACTACAGGACTCAGTACCTAGTGTAATATACTCTGGAAGCATAAAACATTATTAAAAGTGACAATAGCTCAAAAAAACATCCACAGACTAAGGAGATACCTACTTAATATACTTAAAAAACCTATTGCTTAATCATGCCCACTCTTACAATTTTAAGAATCACCAGTTCTCTATTTCAACACCGTACCATTTATGTTTTGGGTAAATTTGTCTATAATTGGAGCTAGAATTACAAGAATGTAAAGATCAAAAAAATGCTTGGAGTCTTGGCTGCAAATGCACCACTCAATTTCACATAATTGGAGATGACAGATACTGAAGCTCAATGAATAATATGTTCTCTGTATGTGTCAAATCAGGTATGAAAAAGAGGTAGTTATGCCAGTGGGCAAAAAATATACATAATTTACTAAGAGTGGAATAGGCGTGCGCTAATCTTACTTTTCAACATCTGAGTCATTTGCTTTCAGCATATCTTGTCATACATCCTAACAAGCTCTCCACTCTCTGGAATCCTAGCAGAAGATCACAACAATACCTGGGAACAAAGAAAATAAAAAAATTCAACGTAGCACAGCAGTGCTAAAGCTTTTCATTTAAGAAGTCTTTGAAAATTGGGAAAATAGCGAAGTTTCCAAATGGAATTAGCGCAGAATAGACGAAAGTTTTTCTACGTACCAAAAGCATATTATATGCAAATATGTACAAAACTTAGAAATAAATTATGGTTCATTCCTATAAATATTAAAGCCATTTCTATTTCTTTATATGGATTTTCTTTTCTCTTTCAGCTGTTTTGACAAACTAAAAAACAGATTTATAATAGAAACAGTCTAAATTGCAGAGAGCAAAAGGAGACTCCTACTGATCTCTGGAATTAGGCATACATATCTACGCCCTCACTACAGTGTTGAGCCCAGGTCGGTGAGTCTATGAACTGCCCAGACTGGAAGAAAGGAGGATACAGTCTTCTTACGGGCATCTTATGCCCCCAACAATACAGTACCTCACCTCCACATGCCAGTTCTCATTTCTTAAACTCATTTATCAGGGAACTCATTGGTTTTCTTTAAGATTTTTTTTTAATTACAAAGTTGATTATCTAAATGAATACAAAGAGTAACTTTCTAGTTCAGCACTAGATAAAAATACGTGAGCCATGTGTGTACTTTAAAATTTTCTAGGAGCTAAATAAAAAAATAAATAAATTTAAAAAATCAATCAGTTTAATAATATGTTATTTAATCCAATATACCCGCTATACACCCATATATACCCAAATATGTCCAAAATACTCATTGCAACATGTACTTAACATAAAAAATTTATTAATAGACTATGCTCTTTCTTTTCATACTAAACTTCCAATTCAGGTGTGTCTTTTACACTTACAGGACATCTTAATTTGAATGAGGCACATTTCAAGTTCTCAATAGCCACACATGCCTAGTAGCTTCTTTACTGGACAGCACAAAAGTGGATTATCAGGTTAAGAAAGTTTTACTAGTATTTGGAAGGTTAAAAAAAAAAAGTTACTTCCTCTTTTTTATCCTCCCTTTCTTTCCCTTCCTTTCCAGCTTTGGCTGGAAGACAAGAATATAGTTGCCAAAAGCAGTACTAAATCTTCTTGGATTTCAATTAATTTTGTATAAATTAATCTTCCCAATAAAGAAAAGGCACTATAAATGAGATGTATTATGTGACTAAGTTGACCTTTACATTTGTGTCAATATTAATGTGCAGAAGTTAAGAGATACAGTAAATGTGTCCCTCCAGCATGAAGTAGTTGGATTGAAAAGTAAATTTAATCATCCTGTGTGTTCAATCTATAATACATATGAAACTGAATTTTTGTTGTTGTTGTTGAGAAACTTGCCAGGGGAATATTATCGTTCGAGCTTTGTGTCTAGATCAGAATATAATGTTTAAAGGTATATTTCAAAGTATCACTACTACCAATCAAATATTCCTCTGAAGATTTGTAAATGGTAAATTTTAATGCTAAAATTACACAGTATAGTACTACATGCACGGAGTATGTATTCATGTCATTGAATTCATTATGCTATCGCAGCAAGAATTCTGTTTGCTTTTACTATTCACTTTTGAGACTCAACTAATTCATGTTTTTTAAATGTTTGAAACATCTGTAATGTCATCATAAATATACTACCTGGATTTTTTTTTTTCTTTCTTACTGTATGGTTGTTTCCTGAAAAGATTGACTGCGTTTCCTAAGTAATTCCAAGAGTAATTTCTTGAAAATTTTTCTCTCATAGGTTTAGAATGATGTTACATGTCTTGGGAAGGTATTATTGTGTAAAGTCGGGAATCATACGAAAAATATGCAACTATGAGACAAACATGATTTTCTTTCATTTATACTAATTTTATGGTTACTAAATTAAATATTTAGAAGAACAGACCAAAATCTATGTCTAATTTCATAGTGATAATACCATTAAGTGTACTATCCTAGATCCTGCTTTGAGTTCAAGAGGTTATGAGCCTTAACTCAACCATTTCATTTGCTTATATATTTTTTCATTTTTGTCAAACGAGACAATATAATTAGATTAACGTTTAAGATTCCTCATTATAAAATCTAAAATTTAACTTTCATCTTATTTTTTGAAATATGTGGTTCCATAATGACTCCTCAAGTGACTTCCAGAGTTATAGAATCTATACACTAGCTGGAATATAATTGCCAGATTAACATCTGGAATGCTTTTCTGATGCACCCATTATGCAAGTACTAGGAAACACAGACTTAGTTTTCTCAAATGTATTCTTAAAGATTTACTGGCCTCTCAATATTCACGTTGAGGTTCTAACCCTTCATATCTATTTGGAGATATGGCCTTTCAAGAAGTAATTAAGGTTAAATGAAGTTATATGAGTGGGGCTCTAATCCAATATGACCAGTGTCCTTACAAGAAGAGGAGGGGACACCAGTGATGCACGCACATAGAGAAAAGGCATATGAGGACATAGCCAGAAGATGGTCATCTGTAGGCCAATGTGAAAGGGCTCAGGAAAAACTAAACCAGGTGACAACTTGCTCTTGGACTTCCAACCTCCTGAACCGTGAGAAAATAAATTTTTTTTGTTTAAGACATCTCATCTGTGGCCTTTTGTTATGACAGCCCTATTCCTATTGACGGATATTTCCCCGAATCCAAGCAAAAACATTTGTTTGCATGTACTAGAATAGTTCTTTCTACATCAGCAGTCACTGTGACATATTTGTTGCTGTTAAGGCATCATTTATATGCAGCAAAATGTACCAATCTTAAGTGTACAATTTGAAGAATATTGGTAATTATATTGCACAGTCATCACCATAATCAAAATACAGGATGGTTTGTTTCTCCTGCATCTTTAGAGTATCTTTTCTATACTATACCCCCAAACCCAGCATCAGACAATCACTGATTTGTTGTCACAATATTTTTGTTTCCCTAGCGTATCACTTATATATAACTATACAATATGTTTTTGTGTGTCTGTGTGTGATTGTCTTCTACCATCTAACATGCTTGTTTTGTGAGTCATCCATATTCTTGCATATGTCAATATTTGTCTTGTTCCCATCACTGAACCACATTCACGTATGAATTTATCACAATTGGTTTATCTTTTCACCAGATGATGGCCGTTTGAGTTTCTTACAGTTTGGACTATCGTGATCATATTTCTAAGATTTGCATAGACTTTTTTTGTGGGATTAGGTTTTATTTCTGTTGGGTAAATACTTAAAAGTGGAATTGCTGATTTGCATGGTAATGTGTCCCACTGTGCATTCCCATCAGCACTAAGGAGATTTCCAGTTGCCCTACATCCTTACCAGCAGTCTATACGGTCAGACTTAACATTAGCCATTCTAGTGGGTGTGCAGTGATATGTCATTATGACTTTCTTCTGTGTTTTTCTGAGGACTAGTAATGCTGAGCATCTTATCATGAGCTTATTGACAGACACTATTTTGCAAGTGCATGTTCACATCATTTGACCATTTTTTCTGTGTTGTTTTAAGACTTCCATATATTTTCTGGAAAAAAAAGTACTTTGTCAAGGGTTTTGCAAAAATATTGTGCCAATCTGTGACTTGCTTTATTGTTTTCTTAACTATATCTTTTGAAGAGCAAAACTTGGAATGTTGATGAGGTCTAATCTGTCATGTTTTTCACTATGTTTGGACTTTTTATGTCCATTTGGGAAGTTTTTGCCTAATTGAAAGTCATGAAGATTTTTATCCTATGTTCTTTTAGAAGGTTAGTAAAATTTAGCTAATTCTGAGTTAATTTTGTGTATGACGTGAGGCACGTCAAATGTCCAATAGTTAATGAAACTGTGCTCAACATCACTAACCAGGGAAAGGAAAATCAAAATCACAATGAGATACCATATCACACCTGTTAGGATGGCTGTTGTAAAAAAGACAAGTGACAACAGTGTGCTGAAGATGTGGAGTAAAGGAAACTCATGGGCATTGTTGGTGGGAATGTAAATTGGTGCAACCAGCATGGAAACAGCATGGAGATTTCCCAAAAAAGTAGAAGTATAACTACCATATGATCCAGCAATTCCACTTGTGGGTGTATGTTTGAAGGAAATGAAATTGCTATCTCAAAGAGATATCTGCACTCTTACGTTCATTGCAGCATTATTTGTAATAGCCAAGATATTGAAACAACTTAATTGTTCATCGAGATGAATGGATGAATGGATAAAGAAAATGTAACACACACACACACACACATAGACACACACACACACACACACACACACACACACAGGAATATTATTCAGCCATGAGAAAGAAGGAAATCCTGCCATTTTTAACAAAATGGATGAACTTGGAGGACATTATGCTAAGTGAAATAAGCCAGACACAGAAAGACAACTACTGCATGGTCTCACTTAAATGTGGAATCCAAATCAGTTGAACTCACAGAAGCGGAAAGTAGAATAGTGGTGCTGAGGATTGGAGAGTAAGAAAATGGGGAGACAGATATTGGTCAAATTTTACTTATAAGATGAGTAAGTTCTGGGGTATTTAATATACAGCATAGAGATAATAGTTAATAGTGCAGTATTGTATACTTGAAATTTGTTTAAAAATTAGATTTTATATGTTTTCACCACACACACACAACTGGTAACTATGTGATGTTATGGATATATTCATTATTTTGATAGTGGCAATCATTTCACAATGTATGCACGTATCAAATCATCACATTGTACACCTTAAATACATACAATTTTTATTTGTCAATAAAGGTATAAGCATTTTTTCCTAAATGCAAGAAAGTATAAAAATAAGAATCATAAAAATCTGACACGCAATAAAGAAAATCACAAAATCAAAGTCAGTTCTTTGAAAAGATTAATTAAACTGATATATTTCTAGCAAGACTGATTTTTAAAAAACAAAGTGAGACAGAGACACCTCAAATTCATAGAACAGTGACAGAAATAAAAATGAGAACATCACGTAGGAAGCTGCAGGCACTTACAGGAAAATCAGTTCTATTACCAGTCAAGAAGGATGAAGCTCACTATCTCTTACTGATGAAAAGTAAACCTCTGGGCATACTTGAGGACTCTGAAACATAAACAGTAGGAGGCAGTTTGAGAAGAAGTTAAAATTCAGAGAATGACCAATACAGCAGTAGTGAGTCTCCTGTTCACTCCCTCCCTACTTTATTTTCCATCTTTGACCAGAGCGCTGGCTCAATAGCCCCAACACATCTGTGGAGAGTATTGTCTTTGAGAAGAGTTCAACTTTTGGCCAGAAAACTGAAAGAAAGATAAAGAAAGAAAGAAAGAAAGAAAGAAAGAAAGAAAGAAAGAAAGAAAG
>CM052883.1:162646739-162760142 GCA_028534135.1 Potos flavus | reverse complement strand
GTGTGTGTGTGTGTGTGTGTGTGTGATAGAGAGACTCAGAGAAGAGAAAGAGACAGAGAAGGTTATTTAGGAATAAAGTCAAGGATCTTCTGGTTTAGTTCAAAATTGTGAAAGAACTCTTCATGCCAAATGTTGTTCTATTTTGCCTCACCATTAAATGACTCTTTTATCTACTGGGTGGTGTTTATAGAGCTAAACTTTAGAATACAGAGGAAATTAATTCTTCTTTTCTTATTTTCTATGGTGCTAAATTGAAACCAGTCATCACTCTTTCATATATCTTGTAAAATTTTTAGGGAAACTCTATATTATTTTTATGTTTTCAACTTTCAGGTGTCCATATTCTGAGATCTCTTGTGATCATTTTTAAGGTTAGTTATACCAAATTATAGAAATAAAAAGTACCATTTATATATAATTATAGCTAAGAGATAAAACTAAAAATACATCGTTTTTTTCCAATGCCTCAGAATAAAAGAATGTGCAGTGTAAACTCTTATTTTGGATATGCATAAACTACACGCTTCATGCACTATCTTTCATGAGATACCTCAGAACGTTTTAAGTCAAGTACATATTTATTATCAGTGTCGTTTTGGCATCATATACTTATGATTAAATCATGAGATATTATGCATACAAGTTTGAACATTTCTTGACTCTTCTTTGTGCTTCATTATAGATGTGTTAAATTATTGTTGAAAATTTCCCCGGAGAATGTTACACTGATAGGAGGTTTCAGCACGATGAATTTTCCATTCTAGAGTGATGTGTCTCTCCAAAAGTCTGCCATTTCACTTTGAATACTAAAAGACAGATTATCTTTCTGCCATTGCACTTTAAATACTAAAAGACAGATTACCTTTCTGTAACTCAGAAGCAGCTTAAAGCTGGGCTCATGTTTTATCGAAATGAACAACATACCAACTTTTATCATATGTTATGAAATTCGGGAAGTGATGGGTTTTTTGCCCTGTAGCATTTCTTTCTCACCCAGTCACATTCTCCTCCACATCCTTCTTTAATTCTCCAAATTTTAAAAGGGCAATAGTTCAATGAAGATGACATTGTTTATATAACAATGCTCCTTTAAGCAAATCACCATTCTGTTACTAATTGACAGAAAATAAGAGGTCTAGGAAAGAATGGACATCCAGCCCCCAAGCCCTAGAAAGAAAAGCCTAGGATAATATCACATCACCATCCACACTCCTCAACTTCCTGTCCCCCTGTTTCCAATGTCTATGGTTTCAACCTAGGTATGGAAAAGGTGGGACGGCAGAGAGTGAGAAAAAGAGCCATTACTGCAGAGTCCGGAATAATCAAAGGGAAGAGGGACTATTTGCTTGGATTTGTGCTTGCCATACACACTTGAACTCTGAGTCAGGTACAAGACAAGCATAAACTGCCTTTCCATTTTTTTTTCTTTTTTATGGTATTTTTTGAATTAAATAAAACCCATTGTTATATTTTTTAAAACTCTGCATTGTCTCTCAGTCATGTACTATCTGCCTTATAATTAGCATCAATTCTTTTCAAATTAAAGTAGTATTCTTGATGGCACTTATCCTTTTTATGAACTGATTGACATTTTTAAAAAGGTGAGAAGAGGCTGCAGTTGGAAATGCCATTCACATGCCATTTTGTACCGTAAGTAGTTTACATCTCTCTTTTTTTTAAAGGTTTTATTTATTTATTTGAGAGAGAGAGAATGAGTAGTGGGGAGGGGCAGAGGGAGAGAGAGAGAGAGAGAGAAGCAGACTCCCTGCTGAGCAGGAAGCCAGACATAGGACTTGATCCCTGGACCCCAGGATCATGACCTGAGCCCAAGGCAGACACTTAAACAGACTGAGCCACCCAGCCGCCCCATCCATCTCAATGATAATTGTACACTGACTCATAATTCTACATTGCTTATAGCTTTGGCGTGACACCCAAGGCAAGAGAACAGGAAATGAAGTTATGTCTCTGATGACAAAGTGTAATCTCTTGCATTCTCTCTTCCTCGATTCTAAAGGTTCATACATAAGGCAGAAGTTTCACTTCACACTGTAGCTAAATGTCTTCATAAAATTCATACGGATATTAGAATCAACAAGGCATTGAGATTTTTGATTCCATTCCGCGTTTCCCTGCCCATCCTCTCTGCTGGGCTTCTGCCTTCCGCAGTGTGCAAGTACTGACATGGAAGAATTGTAGGACTGAATGGAAGTCAAAATCAGCACATCTGAAAAGGTCAGCGGGGAGTCAGAGATGCAGAAACCCAGGGAAGATGTTGCTTGGCTGGGGCTGACTTCATCCAGCTGGTAGGGATAAGTCGGGATCTTTGAGGAAGAGAGGGGTTTGGGAAGTCGACCACATGGAAAGAGAGAACGAAGAGGATATTCAAGACTTCGAACTGGCTACCATGCATAAAAGCATGGAACTAGTAAGGATCCATTGAAGCAACTGTTGCAAAGGAAGAAAACACAATCAATAAAATAAGGTATTCATCACCTCCCCAAGTAAAATTCTTCACAGTCGCTATTCATACTTTCTTTGTAACCTGATTTTACTCTGAGAACATCACAAACAACTCAAATGATTGCTTTCTACAACACGATACAATAATGTAGTATGCAATAAGTGTTATTTAGTAAAGCAAAAAAAAGTATTATTGCCTATCTTGCACATTAGCAATTTTAGCTGTTATAAAAATACTTCACTGACAATGAACTTTGGATAAATCTTTCGTAGACATGGAAATGTCTGTGTGGGTGAGTGTTGGGGAGTTCTGAAATTTTGATTTTGTTCTATTGATTCATTAACTTCACTTCCCAAATCAGGAACCACTTTGTGTAAGGATACAGATGTATCTGTACATGGTTGCTTTTTGAATCTTGTTTATAATGACTAAAAAATAACTACCTCGAATAACTAAAACGAGCGAATAAACTTAATAAACAATGATGCATTCGTGTAGTAAAATACCATGAAAGCGTGAAAATGATGGTATACATGTGGACCCTTGATATATTAAATATAAAGCAGATTTCAAAACAATATGTATGGTGTAATCCTATTTGGAAAGAAGATATATATGTACATAAATTTAGAGAAATATTTGAAAAGATATATAATAGTATGTAAGATAGATTATTAGTGGCTCGTAGGACTTCAGATAATTAAAAAAATAATATTCATCTTACTTTACCTTTGTCTGTATATCCAATTATTCTACTGTATACTTGTTTAAATATGAGGAAGAGTTAAGAAAACACCATCATTTTTTTAAATATTTTATTTATTTATTTGAAAGAGAGAGAGAGCGTGAGCTGCAGGGTGTGGGTGGGCAGAGGGAGAGGGAGAAGCAGACTGTCTGCTTAGTACAGAGCATGACATAGGACTCAGGGTCCTGGGACCCTGAGATCATGACCTGAGCTAGGGTCAGACACTTTACTGACTGAGCCACCCAGGCGCCCTTAAATAAATATAACGTGTGTGTGTAATCTTTTCATGTCTGCAAGCAAGAGTTCCTTCTCATTATTCTTTTATACAACTTTCCTGGCTATTCATTCACACCTTAGTTTTTCATATAAAATTCATATAATTTTGTCATTTTATTAAAGTCCTATTGCTATCTTTATTGGAATTAAACAAATGGAAGAAATACTCACTTTTCTCACACACACATATTCTCTGTATAAGCCATGTATATATATTTTTAAGGGTTTATTTATGTTAGAGAGAGCATGAGTGTGAAAGGGGGGAGGCTGAGAGGGCAGGAGAGGGAGAGGGACAAGCAGACTCATGCCAAGCGTACGCCCAACAAGGATCTCCATCCCAGGACCCTGAGACCATGCCCTGAGCCCAAATCAAGAGTCTGTTGCTTAACCAACTGAGCCACCCAAGCACCCCTAGCTATGGATTATTCTTATTAAATTAATCACTTTGGTGTTTTTACTTTAATTTATATTTTTACTTTTATTATATGTAATAGATATCTTATATGTATGTATAATATATGCTTACTTGTTTTGAATTTAGTAGTCATAATAAGTTTTGTTGTTACTTCTAATAGCTTTTCAGTTGATTTTCTTCAGTCTCCACATGGAAAAGTCTATCTAGAAAAAGTGACGACTTGTGGTTTCTCTTCTACAATATTTACATGTCCTATTTATTTTCTTTACCTTCTTACATTGATTCTGATCATAAAACAATGCTAAATAATGTCAGTTACAGTTTTATGATTAGTTTTTCCCGATTTTAATGAAAATATCCTGTTACTTTAAAAATTTTATATTAGATTTAGTGGACATGTTGAAGTTTTACTCTTTGATTACCATTTCTTTATTTTGCTTGTGTTCAGAATTTTTAAATAGAACAGAATTTCGAGATGTTAAAGTATATTTTTGGCATCTGTTGAAATAATTCAATAACTTCTTTGTTGTTTACAAGACATGCCTGTTTTGCAGCCACATTTACTGTGTCTCTCAAATAATAGTATAATATAATACAATAGCATTTTTTTAAAAGATTTTATTTATTTATTTGACAGAGAGAGAACACAAGTAGGCAGAGAGGCAGGCAGAGAGAGAGGGAGAAGCAGGCTCCCTGCTGAGCAGAGAGCCCAATGTGGGGCTCAATCCCAGGACCCTGCGATCATGACCTGAGCCAAAGGCAGAGGCTTTAACCTACTGAGCCACCCAGGAGCCCCAATACAATAGCATATTTTATCTTGAAAGCATTTTATGAAGTTTCAGGAATTTATTATTTTCCAGTTGAAAAATAAATAGTTACTATGGCTAGAAACTCTGTTCAATCAGGGTTTAATTGTGTCAGTTGTTTTAATTCCAACCTAGCTTATTGTACTGATTTGCTAGGGCTGATGTAACAAAGTGCCTCCGACTCGGTGGTTCAACAACAGAAATTTATTGTCTCACAGTTCTGGAGACTCAGAGTCCAAACTCAAAGTGTATGTAGGGCCACGCTTCCTTTGAAGGCTCTAGGGGAGGATCTCGTGTAGCCTTTCTCCTAGCTTCTGGTGGTTCCTTGGCTTGTAGTAGCATAACTCCAAACCTCACATGGCATTGTCTCTGGGTGCATGCCTGTGGCCAAGTTTTATTTTTTTTACAGGCCCACCCTAATGACCTCATTTTAATTTGATTACCCCTGTAAGATCCTATCTCTAAATAAGGTCACATTCTGAGGGACTGAACTCCAACATATCTTTTTTTGAGGGACACAATTCAACCCATGACATTTACTTCCTATTTTAGAAAATATTGTTTTGTATTCCATGAGATTTAGAAAATATATATAGAAACCACTAGTATGAAAAATATTCCAATTAACATGCGATATCTTTAGTTCTGTGAAACTTTTCTGAGTAAAGGACCAAGAAATTTACATAATTTTCCTACCAAAACTTCCTGCCATATGAAATAAGTATCTTCTTGGTAACATTAAAAAGCATAATTGGATTTTTTTTAAAAGCATAATTGGATTATATCTGATCTGATACTCAACTATCAGTCAATGAAAACCAGTTGTATTTTAGAACATTATATACTCAAGCTTATGTTTTTGGCAGTAACTTTTTTGCATATGTTAAAAATTACTTTCTCGCATGTTTTGGGAGTAGTTAAGATGACAGTGCACTCACAAAGAGCTTTTACTAGGTGCATACATTTTTCTACTTAAATTTTTTCCTTTTTTAGTTTTATAATGAGTTTAGCTTCTACTGATCTGGAACTGTATCTTAACATGTTGCTATCTCCATTTCAAAAGTACTCATTTGGCTCATAATGAGAGCTGTTTAAATGTTTGTCAAATGAATCAATGGAGTAAGTAAGAAGCCATGCCTTTTATTTGATATGCTCTGTGTTAATTTACAGAGGTGGCTTCAGTTCTAATGGTGAGTCTTATTAAAAATACTGGTTTGGGTTTTTCTTTGAAAACATTTCTCTTAATGTGGATATTCAATCATTTATTGATTATTTTGTAACCATTAGGATTGGATGTCTCCTTGGTGGTAGATGGTGTCCTATGTGTTAAGGACACAGTGATAAATACGATGAACTGAGTCCTTGGATCTTGAAGCCCATGACGTTCTAGTGGGTAAAGTCACATAAGAAGTACATAGTCTCCCTTATCTGCAGTTTTGCTTTCTGTGGTCTCAGTTACCCACAGTCAACCACAGTCCGAAAGCAGATGATCCTCCCCCGACAGTAGGTCAATAACATCCTAACGCTATGTCACAATGCTTGCATCATACACCTCACTTCATTTCATCACATGAACATGTATTGTTATAATTTGTTATAATTGTTCTGTTCATTATTAATTATGTTGTTAATCTCTTACCGTGACTAATTTATAAATTACGGTTTATCAGAGGTTTGTACGAGCAAGAAAAAACATGGGGTATATAGGGTGTGGGACTATCTGCGGTTTTAGGCATTTACTGGTGGTCTTAGAATGTATCCCCAGGAGATAAGGGGGGATGACTGTACTCAAACACCAAGCCACTTGAAGATGATTGCAAGTATCATGAAAAAAATTTAAATAAATAATAGGAAAGAGTGTCATTAGGTCGGAGGCTATTTTACTGGAGAGGCTCAGGGACAAGACAGCCACCGTGTGTGGGAACTTTGAGCCAAAACTGAATGGTCAGTACAAGGTCCTGTGACCATCATGTGCAAAATATTGAAGTCAGTTAGTTAATTCTTTTGAATAAACATACACTCGATTATATATCTCTTGTTCCTGAAAGTGAGCCACTGCTTGTCAGCCTCCTTCCTCTTCCATCCAACACAGACACTCCTTCTTGTAAATAATTCTTATTTTAGTCTTATTTGGTGATAGATAGCTCAACACCATGAGGATCTCTTTTTTTTGCACTGTGACAGTGTCCTTCTTAGGGAAATGTATGGAAATTGCTATCAAACGTACCCCTTATAATTTTGAAGCACAATTAAGATCAGTTAGAAAAGAGGATGAAAATAGATGAAAAAGATATTTAAATCAGCTTTCTAGGGGCACCTGGCTGGCATAGTCGGTTGAGCAGCCAACTCTTGATCTTGGCTCAGGTCTGATCTCAGGATCATGAGATCGAACACCCCACTCCACCCCCACATTGGGCCCACACTCTACACCAAGTCTGCTTATGTTTCTCTCTCCCTCTCCCTCCATCCCTCCCCCTGCTCTGTCTCTCTCCAAAATAAATAAAATAAATCTTTAAAATAAAATAAAATAAAATCCGCTTTCTGTGTTTCCTGGAGAAGATAGCCCCTCATATCTTATGCCACCATACTCTTGATTAGTACAACCAGATGGGCATACAATTTACCACGAATCTAATGTTTCACTGTGAGATTAGAATACAGGTGTCAGGCTATCCCTGATAAAAGAGAGCAGGAGTGGAGTCCTAACTTTAGCAGAAAGGAATAAAGATGCAAGTTTAATATAAACTGAGCACAAAGGAAATGGGCATATAACAGAATCTGGGTCAGAAAAGAAATAGGATTCAGGTACATCTAGAGGACTGCCAAGGACAGATTACGGTAGAGCTTGGAGGAAGGGACTTGTGCATTGGCTTAAGTAACCTTCTTCATGTGTGCTGATCATCACAGAGGCCTCAGCATTTTAGCCTGATGACTTCCATCATGGCAAAAAGCTTAGGTTCTAGGAGGACATCTTCCAGGTTCGACAGAAGAAAACATTAGACTCTGACCTGTAGTTAACAGTCATAATGATTTGTAAATGGTGGAGAGCAAATATCTTCACGACTGTGTTACTGTGCTAGGGCTGCCATAACAAAGAACCACAGACTGGCTGGCTTAAACAACAAAAATTAATTTTCTCACAGTTCCGGAGACTGAAGGTCCAAGATCAAGGTGTTGATAGGGTCGGTTTCTTCTGAGGTTTCTTTCCTAGGCTATATATAGATAGCTATCTTCTCCTTGTGTTTCCACATGGTGTTCCTTTTGTGTGTGTGCCCTAATCTTCTCTTCTTATGAAGACACCGGTCATCTTGGATTAGAGTCTACCCCAATGATTTCATTCATTATTTGTTTAAAGACCCTACCTCCAAAGACAGGCACATTCCGAGATGCTGGGGATTAGGATTTCAATATATGAATTGAAGGGAACATGGTTCCATCCATAATAACATCTGATGCAAGTTTTTTGGTGAGTGACTAAAAAAGAGATCTGTTATACAACTGTATCACAAACCCGAGAGACCCTGAAAAAATTGAGCTGTGTGAAAAGCATCAATCATGCAATCATCTCTTTGTGGATAAGAATTTATAGCCCTAAATTAGTTATTGTCATAACAGTGCAATTCCCCTATAACCCTATGAAATAAATACTGTATTATATCAAGATGATCTGATCAAGATGATTCCCAGGGCAGTTTTAAGTATCACCCAGAATAGAGGACAATATATGTCTGAGATTATTCATTGTAAACAAAACATTTTAGAATTACTGTGGAACCAGCTTTGTAAGATGCTAAGATAGATGTAGTCAGGCTTGCACGTTTAAACAAAACTTTCAGCATGAGACTTCGTTCTCTACCCTCCCATCCTTAGGTATTTCTGTTGTGAGTTCAAGGAAATGAAATGGAGATAAGCAAGGGCAAAGAAAACTATTGAAAATGGAAGTTTATTTGTGTTCGTGGCCCTGGGGGATACTTCACTCCTCAGATAGGTAAATGCATATGATAACATCACTTTGAAGTCTTCTTGCTAAAACTTAACTGTTCTCAATTAAAGAACAAGTAACTTCTACCTTTCAGAAAAGATTTCCTAAAAAGAGAGAGTAAACCTCCAGTGTTTGGACCTGGGGTATAAGGGACATAAGGTATCTCAAAATAAGTTTTGAGAAATTTACCACATTTTGGTTTTCATCAATTCCAAGTATAACTTACCAGGCATTCTCTTCAGCTTATGTTTAAACCCATGTGTATCTCAATAGAAATCCAATCCATATGTTTCTGATTCATTTACACTTAGCTCATCAAAATATTGTTTTGCAAGAGCTATTTGAAGTCCAAAAAAGCTTTGAAAGCTTTTTTTCTTAGAAACAGGAAATCGGTTTTTGCCAAGTGTAAACAAACACATTCCCCTGCTCCCCGTGCTCACATTTTAATTGGAAATTTAGAAGACAGAAGGTTAGAACTCTCTAAACCTGTCCAAAAACAAATCTATCCTCTGTATGGCATGGTGCTGAAGTGTGTCCCTTTTTTCTTTATCTTAATTTTTTAACGTCCTTTTTCTTTGTAATTTTCTCTATTTCATCCACATGTTTAAATCAAGATTTTCTATTTTACTTCAATTTTCATTAAATTATGTGGCTTTTTTTAATTTCAGTTTTCTTAAAAGACAAAATTTGTTCTGGGAGAACATTGTGTTTAAGCTTTTGCCGGATAGAGTTCCAAATTAAATGGTACCCACTCAGATTTTTCTTGTAAACCTGTGAGTTCAGTCAAAAATTGCCCTGCTGGGGCATCTGGGTGGCTCAGTCAGTTAAGCGTCTGCCCTCAGCTCAGGTCATGATCTCAAGGTCCTGGGATCCAGCCCCGCATCAGGGTCCCTGCTCAGCGGGGAGTCTGCTTCTCCCTCTGCCTCTGCCTGCAGCTCCTCCTGTTTGTGCTCTCTCTCTCTCTCTCTCTGTCAAATAAATAAATAAAATCTTTAAAAAAAAATATTGGGTGCTTGGCTTAGAGGCCCACCTGATGCCACTTAATCATAGCATTGTTTTTGTTTATATTCCTTAGAGATTCAGTCAGTGCATGGTGAAGGTCTCCAAAATAGCATAGAATAAGATATGATGGGACCCAGAAAATTGACCTCAAATAGAAGGCACCCAGGAACCATCAGCCTATTGTAAGAATCCCTAAATGTGCACAGGTGACATGTTATTATTTGACATTTAGAAACACCATCCCTGAGCTTCACCCATAGTAATTTGGAAAGAGGCCATTATCTGTCCATTTTCATGAATATTTAAGATAAGACTCAGAGTAGATCCACTTGAATGTGCCAGTACCAGGGACTGGTCAGGTGGTATGACGACTCCAACCGGTGCTAATCAAGTGGGTGAGTAACTCAGAGCATCAGAGCATCTGGAGCAAGAGCACTGGGGCCAAATATGGACTCTGACCCTGAAAAACATGCAGACCCAAGACCGAAGATTGAGTGAAGGGCCTGAATGAATAGGTGAAGACGAAAGTAGGCAATCATGTAAGGGCATGAATGGAATGTGAAAAGGCAAGTGCAGAAGCTGAAATGAAGCAATAAGATTCAACACTTTTTCCTTGAACAGTCTAGGATGGCAAAGGAAGACTATTCCCAATTCCTGTATGGGTGGGTGGAGGCCATGCGGCATATGAATGGGTTACCCTGGTTTCAAATCTGGCAGGGAATCTCTATAGATTGGATGCTTACAGTAGCCTCACGAGTAAGCCAAATACCCCTTTCCCTATCAGCCCTGTAAGAACCTTCTGTGCTGGATGTAGCAGGGGGTACAGGGAGAAGAACCATAGTGCTGGAGTGCAAATCAACAGCCAGACCAAGGCTCAAAGCAAAACCCAGTAACCAGCTATTTTGAGGATACTTTAGGAATTTAAATGGAAACATACTAATGAAATAGAAACCCTGTGCCATGCACAAGGTCCAAATTTTGCATTTTATTTACTTGATACCTATAACATTTGACAAAAATAGCTGGTGAATTAGGTTGTACCTATTGCCTATTGAGATTCTTATAAAGACATATACCTAGAAAGAAGATGTCAGGTTGTGGGTCATGAAAGCATTATTTGCTAATCAAATGAAATCTGTATTTAATCTTCGTTGCCAAAGTTTCTGGAGAAAATAATGGTTTGTGGAATAGTGACACATCAAGCAGGCATGGCCCCATGACTGGGTTCAGGGTGTGCCCAGATGCTCAGACCAAGCCAGATCTTTACTAACTTGAAGGGTTGGAAAGACTTTAGAAGTCATGAAATTCAACACGGCTCCAATGCTTGATTACACGATCCAGACTTTGCTTCGACATTCTCCCTGAGCCTAGAAACTACTGATGTAGTTTCTCCTAATGTAGGTCACTCTGGTAGAACCAAATTGTTAGAAAGTTCCTTCCTGCTTTGGCTAAGTTATATCTCCCTCTAACTACCCTGAATCGATCTTGGGTCTGCCCTTCATGGATCCAACCAGAACAATTCTCCACCAAGAAAGCGTTAGCTTTGTTGTTGTTTTTTTCCCACCTCTTTGCTTATGCTCTGCTTTTCAGATACTTGCAAATGCTGTTGCAAGCCTCTATAACCAATCCCTGGTTCCTTCAGTGTTTCCTCATGTTTCCCAGTTGCTTCTAATCTCCTCTGGCCACTTTGCTCTGGCTAGACATGGTCCTTTTGCTCATGTGGCCTGCCTAGCTCTTCATGGTAGCTCCCACGATGTACGTAGCTTCCAAGAATTCCTTCCACACCAGGGAATTTCTTCTAATCTCATAATCCAGGTTCTCTGTAACAGAATCCTCGGTTCGGCCCGACCTCTACTGATTTTTAAGAAGCAGTATGTCAGATTTTTACCATCACCCTTTGCCTGCCTTTTCTGTATCATATACCCAATGTTAAAGCTCTGTGATTCATGATTCATGGTTAGCAAAGTCGAAGACCCCCTCAAAACAACTTGGAAGGTACTTTTGAGATTCACATTACTGCTTAGAGTAATGTGGTACCTGAGAGCAGAAACAGTTTGATTTTAGATAGCAGCTGTAATTGAACTCAGACTAAACTGAATGGCGATGTGACAGCAATTCCCTTAAATTACTGTAGGTCCAGACACATCCCTCCTCTGTCCAGTGTGTACCAGAGAAGCCGTGAATGTGTCAGAACATTTTCTCAGGATCACCTTCTCAAACTAATCCTGTCAGACTCCTACTTTCTTATTTATGCATAATTAGTAGATTGAAGTTCTGTCCACTAACATATACAAGGCAAGGCTTTATTAGTCCTCTTATAATCTCGCAGATGCCATCTGTGGATGCTCACAAATACCTTTTTAATTGGTTGTAGTACTTGTTTACTTGCTCTTCTTTTATTCTCAGACTGTGCTCAGAGAACATTCTCCATGGAGGTCTGATAAAATACCAAATTTACAAGTTATCATGCAGCATTTTTGGTCACTGTTTAAGAAAGGAAAGTTACTATAATTTTATCCCTTTAAAAACATAATAAAACAATCTCTTCTACTCCTTCTGTATCTCTTTTCTTCATATTCTCTATCTACTGTTTTTTATTTTTTATTTTTGGTCAAGTTATTGACTCTCCCTTGCATGCAAGTAGTTAGGTTTGTCATGAGAATTTTTCCTTGGAAAGTGTCCTGTTTCTTATAACAATGACCATATCGTCATTTACTCCGAGGACTGTTGGCTCAAGTGGCAGAGTGACCTTAAGAGTAACTTAGGATTGGTCTCACTGCAAATACTGTTTTCTGTAAAATTTATAATTTATGATTGAAGGCTTCTATGAAACACATTTCTATTTTAAAATCAAATATCTTTTCTTAAAAGAATGCTTGAAACAGATTAATGGTGACTTCATAGCACTCATGATTGGGGCCAAAATAAAGACAAATGTCTTACTTGAATAAAATTTGAATTGATCATAAAAAATTATGGAAAGGACCAAGACTGAATCTGGAAAGGATTTAAGAAGACTTGGTTTATATTTAAGAAAAATGATCATTATTGGTGCCTTTCATATCTCTCTCTCTTTCTCTCTTTCTTTGTTTTTGCACGTGGTTTCTCTCACTCCTCCCCAAAAAGCCAAAAAAACCATGAGGACACCGAGGAAAATATTAAAGTACACCACAAGATGTTAAAAAAGAAACCATGTTTTGCATTTTAGACAAGATTCTATTCAAGTCCTTTGAAAACATGCATTTTAAGTCTGGCTCTTCTCCAAAAAGTGAGGGAAGATTAAAATAAGATATATACTGAGTATAATATATTGGAGCCAAGAAAAGGGTGACACTTGCCTGTAATCAGATATTGGGTTTTGACATTTGACCTTAAATTTCCTGCTTAAAGGCAAAAACCTCTGTGCTCTTTACAGAGCAAAAAAGTAAAGGAGTTTCCTTTATTTAAATTAAAAACTTGTGTTCTATTAAATGCCTTTTGGGGTTTCAACGTCTCTGAGGAAATACAGGTTTGGGACTCTTTGTTTGTTTCCAGAAATAAATTATTTTTATATTGCATTTTATGTAAAGTTTTAGTATGTGACAGTCATGAGACCTCAAGATTGTATTTGTCCTATAAAATTTGTCTTGATTCCACTAAACCTTACGTTAAGAGGACATCCTGCAAACCTGCCAGTGCAGAAAGGAGCAAGTAGACAGAAAATGATTTTTTTAAAGACTTGGGAAGGAAAGAAAATTGAAGGGGGGGGGGGGTGCTTTGTTTAAAGATGGCAGATCGAACGTATACATTTGGGTAAATTTCCTCCAAAACTTTCTAAAATGATACTGTAGATATATTGACAACAAAAAGCCTAAATCTACAAGTGAAAAAGTAGGGAAACACGATAAGAGAAGAGACAGTTTGGGTGCTTGAAAGCAGGAAGATGAGTGATAAAAGGTCAAGGAAAAAAATCCTAAATCATCTGGAAGAAAACACTTTGAAGAATTACCCCAAATCAGGTAACTCTGGAAATGAGGAAGAAGATAAAATTAAAAATTAATTGGGTCAAATCCTATTTAAGAGGCAGGATCCCTGATCCCTCCCACATTCTTTCCCCCACTTTGAGCTGTGAAACACATATCCTTTTCTTACGGACAGAACTTTTCTGGAAAAGAGTCTCAGCTTTTAAATGTTTATGTGGTTTGAATGGGCCCACCTGGATAATCAAGGATACTCTTCCCCACTCAAGGTTCTTAACCTTAATAATATCTGCAAAGTCCCTTTTGCCCCACGAGGTAACATTTTTACAGGTTCCAAGGATTAGGATAGGTACATCTTTAAGGGGCTATTATTCTGCCCATTACAGGGATTTAAGAAAGGGATTACTTTTAGAAGATGTTTTTCAGTATTCCAGAAAAAGGAATCATGCTTGCCTAAAATAACAGTACAGTAAGAGGATAAATGGACTGACTCCAGAAATATATCGGAAGTAGTACAGACGTTACTGGGTAGTTGACTGGCTATGGAGAGTGTGAAAGAGGGAGCATTCAAATATAATTCACAGATTTCCCTGTGGGGTCACTGAATATTGAAGCTATTTCTTAAGAATAGAATCAGAGGAAAAGGAACAAGCATGAGGAAAGATGAACCTAGTTTAGGGCATGAAATGAGTCTCAAGAGCCAAGAAGACTTTTAGGTAGAAGACTTAAGACAAATCTCAATTGGATTTGTAGATTTGGGAATTATTAGTCATGATATATGAAGTCATGATACTAGATAAAATCACCAATGGAAACGCGTAGAGAATGAATAGAAGGATTTAGAGCAAAACTCAGAGAGATATTAAGTAACAGGCAGAGGAGAGGGTTGGGGATAAACTATGAAGGGTAGATGAAAAATCAGGAAGCCAGAAGCAAAGAGGACAGTGAGATTTGAGGACCTCTCATTCTCGGAAGTTTCATGTTTGTGGGCTAGAGCACTGGGTGTGCTATTTATCTTAGAAAGAGAACATAAAATTTGATCAAGTTAACCATGTAAACATAAGTAATTACCACAGATTGCCCCATAGACAGGAAATAAGCATTTATTAATTGGTTCCGGTAGTTCTGAAAATTTAAAACTTATTTCTTTGTCTTAAATAGGAAGAGCCTTTTCTATTCTTCCTACTCATCTCCTAAGTAGTTATATAAAAAGTTGTTTTCTCCTGTACTCTTATGTTTAAAACAGACACAGGAATAGATTTGTGCTAAGGACATGAAAAAAATGTGCAAATCGTATGAGAAATTTGCCTGTAAGAATTCAAATCTGTAGACTGGGAGACAGAGTGTAACATTTCTATCTACTGGCTTGCATAATTTTCACTTTTGTCTCATCCAAATGAGCCAAATTTTAAATTTCATCTGAAGAGTGCGTGCCAAATCACATTAGGATGTACCTGTTCACTCTCACTATTCTTAAAACCAATTGGATAGGGGAACCTGGGTGGCTCAGTAGGTTAAGTGTCTGCCTTCAGCTCGGGTCATGATCTCAGGGTCCTAGGACCAAGCCTCATGTCAGGCTCCCTGCTCAGTGGGGAGTCTGCTTGTCTCTCTCCCTCTGTCCCTCCGCCAGCTTGTGCTCTCTCTCAAATAAATAAATAAAATCTTAAAAACAAAACAAAACAAAACAAAAAAACAATTGGATAATTATTCCTTCATTGGACAAGGCAATGCTGAGAATCGTGTTGACTATTTCATTGAACTAGTCTGTGGCTTCGCCTAAGGCTGCTGATACCTGTTTTGGGCTAACCCTGACACAACATGTCTTTTCAAGTGACTTACATGCATGAGCTAATATGAATATAGAAGTTAACAAAGCATTGTGATCAAAAGCCAGCTGGTATCTAATCAGGTAACCATAAAATTTGAATTAATATAGTAAAAATGTTAAAGGGCCTATGTTGAAACATTTCAAGCAATTATTCATTTTCCAGATTATGAATGATACCATTTCTGAAGATATCCCAATGCAGACGCCTAGACTAGTAGTAAGTTGATGTGTGATTTCTTACTCTAGTAATTAAACTATTTTAAGTGGCAGACATAAAATGTGTTAGGTTTTGTCAAAAGACTGTTCTTATCCAAATAGTATTTAATTTTTTTTCAATAAAAAAAAAAAGAAAATTCTGCTTGGTGAAATTCTTTCCTGTAAAGTTACATTGATTCTTTAGAAAAGTTAATAATCCTGGTAGTTAGAAGTTAAGAATAGAATGGGTAATTGTAAAATGGCTTGGACATGTTTCTGTTAAGATGCATTGTTGAATTCGTTGTTGCAATGAGAGATCCTGGGATTTTGATGGCTATTTTCTCCGTCACTATTACCAAGTGCTGGGTGTCTTGCTTATGCCACCAACATGGCTCAAAGTAATAAATTCTTGTTACCTTTGACCCTAAGTTCCTTATTCACAATTTAAAAGTTACTCAAATGAAGTGCATGCCAGGGCCTTGCAATGTAGAATCTCTTCCACCATGGGATTCCCAACCTCAATGTGAGGAGCTACATTCATTTCATTAAAACTGGAATGTCATGCTCTGGGAAGGGAGGCAGATACGGAGTTCGAGTTGTAGATGCCCCTAAAACCATAATGTTCAATTTTTTTCCCAAAGATTTTATTTATTTATTGACAGAGAGAAACAGTGAGAGAGGGAACTCAAGCAGGGGGAGTGGGAAAGGGAGAATCAGGCTTCCTGCTGAGCAGGGAGCCAGACGTGGGGCTCCATCCCGGGACCCTGGGATCATGACCTGAGCTGAAGGCAGACGCTTAACTACTGAGCCACCCAGGCGCCCCCACATTCAACATTTTTAACAGTGGAATTTCTGCTGCCTCTTCTCCCCACTGAGACCAGAAAAACCGAGGAAACAAGATTGAAAAGGAGCAAACATTGGCAAAAATTATAGTCTCAAAGGTATCCTGGACCAAACCTTCAGCTCTGTGATCTGAGGAAGTCTGTTTTAGAATGAGCCTAAAGTTACTGTATGTTTATTTTTTGCTTGGGTTTGTTCTGGAAATAGTATTTCAGCATCTCTGGGATGTACAGGTCACTCTAATTTTCAGTCTTTAGAACTGGCTTAACTCTGTGCCTTCCTGGTGTAGAGAGGGTGATCAGTGTTCGGCTGGATAAGTGCTGTAAGCTTTAGTAAGACCAATCCTGGGGCAACGGGAACCCGGTGGTAGGATAATAAATTTGACCCAGACACTAATCTGATAGAAGTAGATTTGCTAAGGAGCTCTAGTTACTTCACTTTTTGAAAATTAGCTCATGTTCAAAGGAAGAAGATACATAATCTCAAGAAGAGACTAGAAGGAAGAGGTATGGCTATTTATTGTCTATTCTGTAGGATCATTAGGCACTCCTACATACTATTATCACACTTAATCCCTGTAATCCTGAGATTACCATTATTATCTCTGTATTGAAGATATGAAACAGAGTCTCAGAGAAGTAGTTAACAAACAGGTTTATGCCACAGAAAGCATGAAGGGAGTTTAAAGCCAGATGTCTAATGCTAAAGCTGATATCCATTGTATTAGATGACATAGTCTTCCTAGTAAGAAAGAAAATACGTGATTTTTTTTTTTCTGCTGTTGCCATAAAGGGTTATTTGATTATAGCTGTAGGTAATTTATCATTCTCAGATTTTGACATGTATAATCCCACAGTCCCAGTATACTTTTTGAACTGTGACCTGCTAGTACTCAAACTCTAGCAAGAATATGTTTTTCTAGAGATAATAAGCATTGTATTCATCCCCATCAAGCCAATCAATCATAAGATACTTTTATAAAGACTTTTTACGTTAGCTAAATATTTCTAAATATCACTCATAGGTTTATTTAGTAGTTGTTAATCCCAGTAGCATTTAAATAGAAATATATTTCAGCATTAAATGTCTTTTAAACTATAGTTCTATGACTTTTTTTTTAAAGATTTCATTTATTTATTTAAGAGAGACAGTGAGAGAGAAAGCACGAGTGAGGGCAGAGGCAGAGGGAGAGGGAGAAAAGCAGACTCCCCACTGACCAGGGAGCCTGACAGGGGCTCAATCCCAGGACCCTGAGATCATGACCTGAGCTGAACTCTGATGCTTAATTGTCTGAGCCACTTAGATGCACCTTAGTTCTATGACCAAATTTATTTTACACAGGATTTAATTCGTATATATACAGCATAATATTTTCAATTTTTAAATGTTGCTATAAAGAAATATGGTTGATTTATTTGCAAATGGGGCTTACATATTTAAAGCTATAACTTTAGAACAACATTATACACTTTTTACAGTGGACAAATTTTTTGGATTTTCCCATGCAGTCTCTGCACAGGAAATTATTTCTGAATTTTCCCTCCTAGGGCCCCAGATAAGAATGCATTTTCTACCAATATTGAGTCCAAGGAGTATTATATCACCAGGCCTAGCCAATGAGTTGTAAGTAGAAGTTATAGATGTCCCCTTGGGCTAAAGATTTAATGACCTACTCATGACTCTTGTCCCTTAGCATGGGAATCACCAATATTTGAGACAGTGGTGTAACTGTTAGCCTGAGTTCTAAAGTAACTACAGTGATTAGAGCCCCTTAGCTAAGTATTGATAGAGTATAATGTAAATAAGAAATAAAACTTTGTAGATGTAACACACTGGTATTTGAGGACTATTTGTTACAAAGCCTAACCCGGCCTGTCTGATATAGGTGACTGATAGATACAGTCTGCACCACGGTAATACTATTCTGTACCTAGACACAGGTTGTTTTTCTGTCTTGAAAACTTACACACTTTACATCTTTTTAAACTCAGAGCATATGTTCACACTTCTGGAAAAACATCTCTCATAATTTATTCAACAGCAAATCTGGATTAGGTAACTTACCTTTTGGCTCCCATGTACACTGCGATTATGCATATCACATTCGCTCTGTGTATTTGTTGTTTCCACTATGTTAGCTCTGTAAAGGACCAAGACAGGTCATTTTATATACCATGAGTATCCTATACTTAGCATTCTAAGGAGAGGTAGATATGGTGGTGACTGAATAAATATATGTTTGTTGATTGAATAATTGAGTTAATGGATACAGGAAGAAATAAAAGCAGCATTATCATTGGTCACAAGATTTCATTTTTGGAAAGAGAAAAAATGATAGGAGACAAATTACAATAACTTAAGATTAAAAAATTACATTTTAGGCATAGTGATAAAATTTATATAGTACTATTTCTACAGTACCATTTATATTTACATGGTACTTCAATGTTTATGAAGAATTCTCCCTTTGTTTATTGCCTATTTAATATTCCCAACAATCTAGTGAGGTGGTTTGGGGATATGTAATATTTGCTTCATTTTACACATGAGGAACTTGATGCCCAAATAAATAAAGTGACGTGTCCAAGACCAAAAGACCTGAGGAGTTAAGTCTCCACGTTAGATCATCTATTTAAACACATTCATTCATAGTTCCTCACTGACGTTGAAGTTTTAGTTCAGGTGAAAAAATTCCTTAATCTAAACTTAAAAAAATGGATGCCTGGGTGGCTCAGTCGGTTGAGCATCCGACTCTTGATTTCTGCTCAGGTCATGATCTCAGTCTTTGGATTGAGTGTCACCTCAATCTCTCCCTCTCTGTATGCCCCTGCCCCCACTCATGTTCTCTCTCTAAAATAAGTAAATAAATCTTTTTTAAAAATCGAAAAAAAACCCTAGTCAAAAAAAGAACAGAAGTCAGGATTCATGCTTAAGAGGCTCATGCATTTAGCATCAAAGATACAAAAGTAAAGGGAAGGAAGGTGTAAGGAGTGGGTGAGAGGAGGAATATGGAGGAAAGAAAAAGTAAGGGAGAAATGGAAGCACCATACAATGCCAGAGGAGAATGAGATGTCCAGCAACAAAGAAAGCAAAGAGCATGCTTGTGTGCAGGAGACTGAATTTGTAGAATAGATTCTATGCAGTGAGTAGATACCTAATAGTAAAATCTTTTTTTTTAACAGCTTTGTTGAAATATAGTTCACATATCACACAATTCACCCATTTAAAGTTTACAATTCAATGCCTTTTAGTGCATTCACAGATCCGTGCCACTATTACCACAGTCAATTTTAGAACATTTTCGTCACACTGTAAAAAGAAATTCCGTATGTTTTAGCTATCATTCCCTTAAACTTTCACTCCCCTCTTCCTAAGCAGCCATTGATCTACTTTGTGTTTCTGAATATTTCATATGAATAGACACAAGTAATACATGGTCTTTCGTGGCTGGCTTCTTTCAATTAGCTTAAAGTATTTAAGGTTCATCCGTGTTTTGTCATGTATCAGTTCTTCATTCTTTTCCATAGCTGAATAATATTCCACTCTATGGATAAATAAAGCACATTTGTATATCCATTCATTTGTTAATGGACATTTGGATTGTTTCAGTCTTTTGACTATTATGAATAATGCTTCCATAAACATCCATGTACAAGTTTGGTGTGAACATATGTTGTCATTCTCTTGAGTACAGGTCTAGGAGTGAATTGCTGGGTCACACAGTAACTTTATATTTAATGATTTGAGGAACTATCAGAGAGTTTTCCAAAGCAACTGCATTTCTTATTGTGAAGTCCTAACATAGTGATGAAGGTTATGGAGAAGAGATGTGTACTGACCCCTTTAAGGTGGGGATTTTAGAGTTTCAAAGATTTTGCAGACAACGTGGTTGAGCTTGAAACTTGGCTCTGTCACTTGCTGGCTATATGACACAAGGGAAATGGCTAATCCTCTCTATTCATAAACTTCCACCTCCACAAAATGGGCACAATCATAGTAACTACCTCAAACAGTTGCTGTGGATATTAGAGGAGGTACAAATGTGGAGGACTTGCAGTGATCACTGGCACACCAGCACTATATCAGTGTCAGCCTTCACTAGGAATTTCTACAATGAAGAATGTTGTTATTTAATTGAGTAACAAGGCTGCTATGGACTGACTTGTGTCCTCTCACCCAAAATTGCTATGTTGAAGCCCTATCCCCCAAAGTGGTGATATTTGGAAATTGAGCCTTAGGGAGGTCATTAGGTTTAGATGAGGTCATGAAGGTGGAGTCTTCATAATGAAATTAGTGTTCTTATAAGAAAGATACCAGAGAGCTAGCTAGCTTCCTTTCTCTCTCTTTCTTCTCCATATAAAGACATGACAAGAAGGCAGACATCTGGAAGCCAGGAATAGAGCCCTCACTGGAAATCAAATCAGTTGGCACCTAGATCTTGGACTTCCAAGAACTAAGAGAAATAAATTCCTTTGTTTAAGCATTCAGTTTATGGTGTTTTGTTATTGCAGCCCCAGCTGACCAATACAGGAGGACTCAATAAAGGTATTTTTCTTTTTCTATATTGGAGAAGCTTATCCATATTTAAAAGCAGAGTGGCAGAAACCAATGGGAAGAGTCGGAAGATCCTTGAAACGGAAAGGTGATATATCTACGTGGTTTTTTATGGGCTCCTAACTTCTACTCTGCAATTCACAACTTGCACTTTACTAAAGTTAGTGGGATCCTGATCACTTATTTTCTACATTACATTAGAATCAAATTCTAGGGGCGCCTGGGTGGCTCAGTGGGTTAAAGCCTCTGCCTTCGGCCCAGGTCATGATCTCAGGGTCCTGGAATCGAGCCCCGCATCTGGCTCTCTGCTCGGCGGGGAGCCTGCTTCCCCCTCTCTCTCTGCCTGCCTCTTTGCCTACTTGTGATCTCTCTCTCTCTGTCAAATAAATAAATAAAATCTTTAAAAAACATATAAAAAAAGAATCAAATTCTAGGGGGTACAAATATCAAATATTTCATAAAAGGCAGGTGACTTGTGGATAGAAATAATCTCGTTTTGCTTTGTTTTATTCTGCTTTGTTTTAGAAATGATCCTTTTGCATGTCTAACAAAGCAACATCCTACTTTCAGCTGTAAAATTGTATTCCCATTACCTACTTTTTCTTATGATTATGACTGAGATTAACGGTAACGTGACAGAAGATAGATGCTGGTGCAATGTAGCTTAAGTTTCCTAATGAACAATGGTTATTTACCACTTTTTATCTAGTGCCCACCATTGTACTCCATGCTTTGCAGGGAGTATGCATAGGAAAAAAAAAAAGTAGAATAAATTCTTTTAAACTTAAGGACATTACATTTTATACTGTAAACAAACCACAAATTCAGGATTAATTTAACACCATTACAAAACAAAATTCTACTAAGTTTCAGCAGCTCTCTTACCAAAAGAAGTATAGAGACTGGAAACAAAAACAATTCAAACATGTAAAGAACCAAAAAGGAGAAAACATCTAAACTGAAATACAGAAAGGAGTTTGTTTGGAGATAAGCTGTACAGTTGATGGGTCAGTGGGGGTGGAGAGAAGGCAGAAAGATAATTCCAGGTATTGGTTATAAAACATACAGAGGCAGCAACTTGGACATTATAGACAAGAGTTAGCACATTGTGGTTCAAATGTCGTAGAGGTTATTAGGCTGGGAGAATGCTCACAAAATTCTTATTTCCTGATGATTTCCAAGTCTCTTCTCTTTCTCTTGTCATGCAGGTGAACATGTGGGTCTTGAAGAAGTTGGTGGCAAGAAGTCATTGACCGAATAAGAAGTTCATTCAAAATACTAATTTTTAGGCTGCTCCTTGAAACATATAGTGCATCTTCCTTTCTGTCATCATTTAACTTTAGGTACATAGATTCCTCCCTTTTTCTCCATTATAGCACAGACAAGGTAGAGATTTCTAATAGACGAACAGAATTCTGCTTTTGAAAATATGCTTATGTCTGTTTTATTTTACTGGACTTTGAAAATACAATTTTTTGGTTTAAAAGATAGGAAGGAAGGAAGGAAATTTGGACAGAAGGAAGAAAAGAAGGGAAGATGGGAGGGAAATACAGGTTTATTTACATGATTTGTTCTATGTTCTTCTTTCTGTCTTTATCACTTTCCTGTCATCTGCTTAAACAGCTCAGCCTCCCAGCATGTGCTGAAGTGGGAAGCCCTGGGTTAGAAAGTTCCAAAGCACAAATGCTCTGTGTTCACCATGTAGGCTGCCTGCTAGTTACGGCTCAGCTGAAAGTGACAGCAATTCCCATCGAGGCCACGGCTGTTAAATGTAAATATCCCCCACACGGAGCTGCTTTCTTGGGCTCTATCCCCGAAATGATTCTGGAAGCATAAGATTTACTAAGTTGACTTTTAAGAAATAAAAGCTGATGGTAGGTCACAGGATGCCTTGGGAAATTGAGCAGGGGACAGGGAGAGCATTCCTTGCCACTGAGTAGACAGACGTATCACAGGTTGGGATTCTGGAGTCGATGTCACCGATGGGAAACTGGATGAAGAAAATCCAAGATTCGTTAAAGGACTGTGTCTTCTTCCAGGGGGAAAACCTGCAGAGGGGACTGTGACATTTCATGTTAGGGTAACGTGGCATGGTGAAATAGACCAAAAGACTGGTTATATCCGGGCTATACTTAAGGGACATGAGAGGCAGAGAAAATCTGAGTGGGTTCTATCATCCTCCTCCTATTATCTCATTATATTTATAGAACAGTAAATACAGATCAAAATAAATATCAAAACTACCCTTGAAGGGTAGTTATAATAGTATATAAGAATATTGCTAATAATAATAATAAATAATAGCTGTTGTAATTATTTTGAAGAGCAACATGAAAACTGATTAAATGTACAAATATGGACAAAAAGATTAGTCAGTCAGCTCTGAAAAGAGGTAATAGATAGAAGGTGGGGTGGGTAGAATTATGGAGGTTATAATATAACAAAAATTTTATCACTAATATACATTAAATATATGCAAGATACATATTGCATGTACATAATATACTATATATATGTGTGTATGTGTATATATATATATATATGTGTGTGTGTGTAAAATGGCATTTTCTATTTGTAAAAGCACTGTCTCTTCCCATTCGCTGCCTTCTTGAGTCACTGCCATTTTGCTTGCAGTATTTCCTTCAACTATGTCTGCCATCCTTTTCATTCAGCAGATTGTGTAAATGACATTGAGGCTCCAAGTTAGGGCAGGTCTATGTAAAAATTCATATATATGGATATACATGTGCAGATTATATATATATATATATATACACACACACACACACACACACACGTGTATATATATGTACATGCAATGTGTATACAGATGTGTGTGTGTGTGTATAATGTGGATATGTATATCCATATATATACATTATATATGTGATGGCTCCACGGAATATGGTAATTAGACTTTTACTTTTTTAATATGCATTCTAAGCTGAGAGCTTTCCCTGTCCTAATCCTTTTGAATTATGTTAAGGAAATGGATTCAGCTACTGAATCCATTTAAAATTCTTCAGTCTGTTCACATTGTGTACCCTCTTTCACCTCCTCTGCATCCTGCTGAATCAACACTTGAAATACTGTTAAAGGGAGGGAGACTCCAGTGAGAATCCTGAATCCTGACAGACATCAACTTGAAAGGGGTTGGAAAGTGTAAAGGAGTCAAGGTATCACTTAATAATGGATGGAAGAAGAGGGATCAAGGGCAGAGGGGACTGCAGTAAGCTTATTTCAATTGCAAGTTTTAGCCGTCTGAGACTCCGGGGTGGGAAGAACCTCCCAGAGATCAATCAGTCCATCTCTCTGCCTCTGGGCAGAGCCACACCTAGGTAATTCCAGACTGATGAGATGCTACTTCCTTTGGGATGACTGTGTGATTGTGCTGACCAAAAACTACTTCAACTAGAATTACTAATGACTCATGGGCTTCAGAGTCACGATGTTGTCACTTATAGCTTAATTAGCACCTTTTAAACCACATATATTTTACTACATTTCTCATTGTCAGTTAGTTGTAACTAATGAGAAAAACCTAAGTCGTAAACAATTTCATTATTTAAAGTATTAAAAGAAATAACCCAGACACATTATGTTGGCTTCAGAAATTATAGTAGTAGGATTTGTTTCAAGCAGAGATGAACTATATAAAAATGCTCATTTTTTTTAAGTGCTCAAATGTTGAATCTCGCCCAGACTATTTAAAAACAAGAGAATATGGATCATTTATATTTTTATGAATAAATGTTAGAAGACTCTAATAAATGGATTTATTTTCAAACAGATATACATGAAAAATATTTTCACTTAAATAGGGAAAAGCAAAAGTTCCAGTATTATTATTCATGTTAAAAATGTTTAAAATGGAAAAAAAGGAGGAACACCTAGTTGGTTCAGTTGGTTAAGATTAAGTGCCTGCCTTCAGCTCAAGTCATGATCCCAGGGTCCGGGGATAGAGTCCTGCATTGGGCTCCCAGCTCAGCGGAGAGCCTGCTTTTCCCTCTGCCTGCTGCTCCCCCTGCTTGTGCTCTCTCTCTCACAAAATAAAAAATAAAATCTTTTAAAAAAATTGAGAAAAAAGGATAGTCAAGTTTCCATCATCTATCTACATTTATATGCATTTTTTTAAATTTTAAGCTATTGTTTTTTTCCTTTTTTTTCTGCACCCTCACAAAGATTTTGCTGTATTTATTAATTTATTAATTTAAATGGTAGACTTTATTTTTTCTGAGCAGTTTTAGGCTTATAGAAAAATTGAGTGGAAAGTATGGAGTTCTCAGATACCCATTCGCTCCTCCTTATACTAACACCGTTACTGTTTTGGATTTTCAGCATTCTAATAGGTGCAGAGTGGTATCTGATAGTTATTTTAATTTGCAATTTCTTAATGCTCAAATGGTGAACACCTTTTAATATGCTTATTAGCTATCTGCATGTCTTCTTGGGAAGGTGTCTGTTCAGATCTTTGCCCATTTCAGAATGGGTTGTTTGTTTTCTTGTTGAGAAATGTGATACACAGATAGACCTTTCATGATGTGGCAATAGGGCTTGTGTGTGTGTGGAACATTCTCTAGCTCTTGGCTAGGTCTGCCTCTTAGTGGGCAAGCCTGTGTTTCTGGGCCGTGAGTGCTTCTCATCTCCCTTTCTCCACCCTTCTTAGGTGGATAGGATGGCTATAGCAGGCTGGAGCTGGAGATTTCCCTCACCCTAGGTCCTTAGACTCTGATAAAAACTCTAGTAGGTTAAGCTCTGATAAAATATTTCCCCTCGAGGACAGCCTTTATTTTTTCACTTTAATTTTTCTTTTTTTATTCTTAAAGATTTATTTATTTTAGAGAGAGAAAGCACAAGCAGGAGGGACAGAGAAAGAGAAAGAGGGAATCTCAAGCTGACTCCTCGCTGAGTGAAGAGCCTGAGGCAGGGCTCGATCTCATGATCCTGAAATCATGACTTGAGCCAAAACCAAGAGTCAGTCACTTAACCAACTTCACCACCCAGGTGACCCCAAGGACAGACTTTACTTAAGAACAGAATGTTCTGGGCATATTTTGGAATGTCTAATCTGCCCCTATCCTTCTGTAAGCACAAAGGAATTTTTTTCTCAGATCTTCACTGTGAAAACTTGGTAGGGCTCCTGCAGGTGAAACTCACCAAAGTGTAGGGCTCCTACAAGACTGGGCCTCCATGGGATTTTTTTTAACTCTCAGCCTTGTCTCCATCAAACCCCTAGAAATTTGTCAATCATAGTTTAGATTTTTCTACTCTAGTACTGGATCCCACAAACATTTCTGCTCCTGGGTTTCTGTTCAGGTAGGTTGTGATACTCTGCATCTACCTACTTCTCCAGTTTAGGGATATATACCTATTGTGTGACCTGAATTCTCTGACAGATCTAAGAAGAGTTGATTTTAAGTTGCTCAGGATGTTTTCCTCTTGTGAGGACTGAAGTGACAACCTCTGTGCTCTTTACATGCTGGACCAGATACCAGATGTCCCCAAAATATTTATTTCCTAGAAACTTAACCTGGTCTTCCATTGGTTTGGTTAATGATCTCTCACTCATATTTGCTGTTTTCACATCTTCACAAAGCCTTTTAAGTCATGTCATTTTCTTGTCAACAGTAGTTATTTTTTCTTAAGTTACTATCAAGTGACAATTTCATAAAAAAGATCTTACTTTCATTGACATGCATTTTTGTCAATCAACGTCATTAAGATGTTTTAATAATATCAAAGCTTCAGGGTATCTTAAGATGATGCATATTTTCTCTGAGCGTGAGTTTAAATTTTTCAAATTTTTATTAAATATATCTGCACTATAAATCCATCAGGGACATAGAAATTCTCAAATCACACATAAAACTAAGTCTGAAACTATTAACTAACCTGAATCGGTGAATTTATAAGTCTACAGTAAAATTACAATCATGATGTAGTGAAAAATTAGACTATAAAAATGTATTCAATTCCTACTGAGTTGTCATTTTCTTTATTTCTATAATTGATCACTTAGATTGCTGTGGCTGCTAATTGAATTTATTTTAAAATATATACTCTTTATTTGGACTAGTGAAAACTGTGAGCTATGCAGATGATGACATAATTACACATTTAGTTTTCCTTTTTATAAATGATTTTTAAATTTCAGCAATCATGTAAATATATATATACTTTTTTTTTTCTTTTTGTCATTGTAGTCTCTATGTCAGCACTTCAAACAGCGTGTTTTTCTCAGCTGGAATTTCACACCTTTTCACTCATTCACTTACTTACTTCACCAGTGAGGATAATAAATATGATGTCGGGCTCAAGGTTATTCCCTCTCTGGTTTGTCTTTCCATTTGTGATAAAAAAAGAAATGATAACGTTACCCAAAATGTACTAAGTAAAAAACAAACAAAAGTTAATAATTAGTTGATTTAATGAATAAGGCAAAAAGAGCATTCTTTTTCTGCTCCTTGCCTCTTATTTATGCCATTAATAATCCACTTTTAAACATTTGATGAGGAGAAAAGCATGTATTATCTAAATGACTAATTTGAAAAGCAGTTTTTAGAATGTTTGCAAAATAAAAAAACCATGTACCTGTTCAATCACTGCTGTTTTTAAAAGTTGCTATGTGTTTGGCTAGAGTTTAAGATATTATAGAGGCACTACAAATGGATTTCCAAGTTAAAAGTTGTTAACACTGTCTTCAAGCTTCTAACTTCCATTAATGGCCATGTGAAATAAATTAACCCAAAACTGAATATATGGAGCAACTAAAATTGCAGAAATAGAGACATGAAATGATAAGAGGTGACACCTTGTCTTTCTAGACAGAAGTCATTGAGAATCAATGGGAATATCCTTTGTCGAAAAAAAAATCATGTTCTAAAATTAATGTGGATATACATTTTTATAATTTAATAAAGAGTGGCTAACATCTCTGATTTTATTATTAGTAAAAGAGAAGCTAACTTTAAGGGCAGGCATGTGTGTGTAATATCAACACCTATGAGACGGATAACCAATAAAGAAAGGTAGGGATGTTGAAGATTTATAATTTGTTCCACAAAGTTTTGCTGCAGAGGGCAGTGAGCGGCATAACTGACTTATTGATTGCTGACTATAATCGCTTTGGTCTGTGAAAGCTCAAAGGATCCACTTTAAATACAACTTTATTATTGGAGCAAACAAAAAGTCCTTATATTAAGATAGACCGAACCAAAGGCATTCAGCTCTGCTCTGCTAACTTCGAGTCGTTTGGTTCGGTGTTGAATATTGCAGGCCAAATCTCCCCTGGAGAAATGCTTTGGTTTTTTGGAACAACAAAACAAAGTAAGATCATTCTGTTCTCCTTGCTGATGGTTCTTCAGTCAGTCTGACTGAGGCACATGCTACACATCCGACAGTCCACAAAGGTGAGTCCCTCTGCTCGCCTGTTACCATGTCAATCACCTGGTCTCCCTAGTCCTGTATGCTTATGTCTGAACTGCCCCTGTGTTAATCTCATTTTTGAGCCTTTGATAATAATAGCAATTACAGGGAGTGCTTACTTAATGCTCACTATATGCCTTTCTAAGTGCTTTGTAGGTATTGATCTTTTAATCTCCATGGCCATCCTATGAGACACGCTGTTATTATCACTTTTCTACAGATGTACAAGAGGAGCAACCATCTGAAGTAGGTTCTATTAGTATTTCTATTACACAGGTGTAGGTCCTATTAGTATCTCCATTTTACAGATGAGCAAACTGTAGCAGAACGTTTAAGTAAACTTCACAAATGTCACACAGGTGGTACACAGCAAGAGCAGGGTTTGAACCCAGGCATTCTATTTCCTGAGTCCTTGCTCTTAATAATTTCATCATCAAGCCTCAATCTTGCCTTGGATGTTGTTGGCTCAGTGGGTTTGATTTTTAGCTTCTCTGATGGACTTGATTTGGCTCTTGATGTTCTTTTCTATGTGAAGTCCATTAAAAAGTCATTCTCTTAAAAAATACCAGTCTATCGCCTCTTCATTGATACAAACAATTGTTCATGTCTATGAATGTGTGTGTTTGTGAACATGCACGTGCATAGATGGTGACAAGATTAAGCCTGGGGACAGTATGGGGTCTTAGAAAGCTACCTCTTATGAGTACGAAGAACTCTAATAAACAACAGTTGAAGAGAGCCAAAGAAGAGCCAATAGTGGGGCATCTGGGTGGCTCAGTGGGTTAAGCCTCTGCCTTCGGCTCAGGTCATGATCTCAGGGTCCTGGATGGAGCCCTGCATTGGGCTCTCTGCTCAGTGGGGAGCCTGCTTCCCCCTCTCCCTCTGCCTGCCTCTCTGCCTACTTGTGATCTCTCTCTCTGTCAAATAAATAAATAAAATCTTGAAAAAAAAAAAAGAAGAACCAATCATCCACAGCCCAGAGTTCAGCACAACAAGCCCTTAAACATGGTCTTGGTGATATTTTCCTCTCAAAGCAAGTGTAGTAAAGATTTCCCCACACCCTAGCACAGATCACCTGATGTGTCTGCCATTGAGGTTAAACATCAACTCTGGGAGAAAGTTATTTGACTCTATAAGCAGTTAAATAAAAATATGTAAATAGAGAATTTGGATACTATTACCCAACTTCAAAATTTTCCTTGTTTTATGTAGTTCTAATTTTCAGTTTTATTGCAGTTCATCACCCAGTTGAGAGATCTGCAAATTCAAATCTTGTTAGTTACAATAGCAAGAAAAAAAAAATCTGTACCTATAAGTTATGTCATATTCTCTATCTTAAATTTATTTCCTTCCTTGAGCTTAGATGGAAATAAAGTAAAAGAAGCCAGATGATGATGTTTAAGGTAGTCAGAATTAATAGAAATGTGATGGTTTGCTGGCATTTATAAAATATTTTAAAGATGAATCAAAGCAGAGATACACACATGCAGGGAAATACGGCTTAGCTTTTGAATAAGATAATTGCATTATAATTAACCTATATGGAGTATTAGTATCTTTTAGATACTATTCTAAGTGCTTCATATTTCTTAACTAATTTAATCTTTGTAACAAGCCACCTAGGGAGATATGATTAGCTCACTGTTAAGAAGAGACAATGTGCTCCAGCTAGGAGAGATGAGAGTCAGGATCGACACCCAGGCCGCACAGCTCTGAGGTCAGGTTCTTAACTGCTATAGCTCCTACTGCCTTTTCTGCAACCTTCAAACATTGGTGCTGGCAGAAAGATTCTCCATGTTCCGTTTCTGTAAAGGGGAGGGAATATGAAAGTTTGAGGAAAAAGGCTTCAGCATATCTGTGCCTTCACTCACCTTGCCCAGGCAGGAGGAATGAGGTGCTTACCATGAGTCAGGCAGCAGGAAATGAGTGCCTCTCCCAGGCTCCTTCCCATTCAGAACTAGCCTCCCCTCTCCACAGGGCATTTCCCTTCTCTGTCCTCCTTGCGGTCAGGTCAGCTTGGCTATGTTGAGGGAGGCCTTAGGCTGTCCAGTGTCCAGCACTCATGCTGGTGATTGATGTAGGATGAAAGATAGCAAGCTCATTTAAAGCTGCATTCTCGAATCAGCTAGATTACTGACATTGTATTTTCCTTGTGCTTAAAACATATGTCTACTTCTCAATTGATTCTAATTTGGGAGCCTCAAGAAAGGGTCCTAAAATTTAGTGCACTTCTGCCATAGTTCTTATGACTTTGATTATGTTCATTCTTTTGGACAAGGCATTCTTGGCATTTGAGTAGCAAAAACAAGTATTTATCTATGGGTTTAAGGGGAAGGTGTAAGGAAGCTCATTGGGTCTGTGTTCTCTAGCTCAGGTAGGAGTCCTGAATGATTCAACTTAGCTCAACGGAGTTCTCCATTGGACTTTCAGCCCTAAAGGTAGTTAGGTAGTCACTTTCCAGGTGAATTCCATGCATGTGATTTCCTCAGGGATCTCATGTGTAGGGCAAGATGGAGAGGTCCCCATCTTCTTTTTCTTGGAGACAGAGCAAAGAGATGAGCATAACCACTATAAAGAAGAAGCAAAAAGGAGGAGATAATCCAGTGCTGATACACTTTTCTCTCTTGCTGCCTTCAAATCTTCTTAGTGGGAGTAAGATCTGTCCATGGAAACTCAGGCATGAAATCTCAGGTGGATGCATGCTTTTTATGATCAGTCATAGGTAATTGCAATTGTTTGATATAATATATTAATATTTTCTGTAATATTCATTTAGGGGAAGATTTTCTTTTCAACTAGCTGAGGCTGGCAGCTTATAGCCCCCGTCTTTTCAGAAAGATAACCACTGTCTCTATTGCTCACCTCCCTGCCACTTCCTTTTCCATCATCTCCAGGATTAGTGCAGAGGGAGAGGTAAAGGAGAAAGACAAGAGAGAGGAAGGTTCTTACTTCACTGTCAATGTGGATCTGGCTTCATGTTCTGTGGTCTTGGTAGTTATTCAAACCCATCTGCTTCTATATGGATGCCTTCCTTTCTCAACTTTTCCTCTGGAATATTCAGCTGCATATTCCATAATCTAGGCCTTAGGATTCCCATCAGCCTCTGATTTCTGATGGTCCTCTCCTATCGGTCCTATCATCCCTAGGGAGTATCAGGGGGCTGTGTCTTTATGGTCCATTTCTAGATCATGAGCATGATTCAAACATTATTGTCGAATTGTAGATAACTTCAACACAGCCTGCGATTTCTTTTCCCATCCCACTCTTTCCAGCTGAAAGCTACAAATTCTTGCCTTTAGAGTCCTTAGCATTTGTTAGGCCCATGCTCACTGCATACCCTCTAACTCCTGGAACCATCTCAAGCTCTATGAGTGGCTCTGTTGAAGCTTAAATGTTGCAGTGAAAGACAAAGGGTTTGGAAGGAGAATAAACACAGAGTACTCCACTGATTTCCCAAGAATTTCTTTAGAAAAGAAAAACAAAACAAAACAAAAAATAAGTCTCTTCTGACCATCACAATCTTGGTCATCTTGTATACATGCTATAGGTGATATCTTATATATTTTATATTTTCACTGTTTCTCTGCCACCTACTTTGAAATACTGATAAGACTTCCTGTCTTATTGCTCCTTGTGTTGCCTTGATGAACATTCAAGTTAGCATCCAGTTTCATGAGTTCTCATTTTTTTGGACAGACGAGAGAAGAGAAAGAAAGGAGGAATAGTTTTTCTTTAGAAGCCCCCACAGGCAACATGAGCGAATACGATTCACCTTTCTTATCCCAGTAGAGGACAGAGGAGAGGTGAAGAAAGAAGATGGAAGCTTTCTTATCATCACTTCTGGCTGATACTCGCTCCTAGGTAGGAAAATGCAGAGAGAAATGGCTCCAAACTCCTCGCCAGAATGATGGTTTCCTACTCAATTGTCATTTTTCTCCTTTCTTACTAATAAGCCTGACATATTTTTTCAAGATTTATTTATTTACTTTAAAGAGACAGTGTGTGTGAGAGCAGGGGGAGGGGCAGAAGGAGTGGGAGAGAGCAAGAATCCTCTCTCTCCACTGAGTATGGAGCCAGACACAGGGCTGAATCCCATGGCTGAAATGACCTGAGCCAAAATCAAAAGTCTGCTGCTTAACCAACTGAGCCACCCCGGCACCCCCACTAATGATCCTGATTTTGATGGGTCAACAATAAGCCCAGTTTAGAAAACATGAAAACAAAAACAATAACAAATTAAAACTCTGCATTTCTTAAACGTCTTTCCAGGTAGGGTGGACAATGGAATCTAAGTGATACTTGTTGACTGGGATTTCTGGGAAAGCTGTCTGATAGAGGAGCTGGCTTAGCCATTGGCACTTTGCTCTTCCTTCTTGCCTCAGATACTAACTTGTTGCTAAGGTTGGAGTTGCCATCTTGCAACAATGGTTTAATAACCAAAAGAATCATGGTGACCTCCCAGTTGATCTTACTGAGCTGTAAACACTCGCCTTCAGACTTCTTGCTACAAGACAAAAATGTAAACCCTCATTTGTCTACGTGAGTGTATTTAGGTCCCTATTACAGCCAAAACTGATTCTTAAATTATGTACTAGGCTGGTTCCATAATGTCTCTAGACCTCAGTTTCCTTATTTATAAAATGGAAATCATACCAGTACCATCTCAGAAATATTTTGAAGATTAGAAAATATCATGCACAGAGAGTATTTAGCAGAATTCCTAATGTACTGTGGTAAGTAAGCGGTAGATAAATGTAAGTTGCTGATATTTGTCTTCATATAAATATGGCTATTCCTTGAAACCAGTGTAGACTCTAAATCAGGAAAATATAGACTGTGGCCGAGGGAAATAAGGTATCTTAAGAAATCACTGCAACTACCTTAGAGTTTTCCTGATCAACTTTGATTTTTAAAATTTAGAAGAAATGAAGACGTATTCAAGTAATAAACTTGAAGTCAGCTAAATCCATGTTAATTAATTCTGTATAACAAGAGTTAGTTATTCAAATGAAAGGAGCTCATGTCTTATGTTTAGGAAATTATAGGAGTTATTTGGATTCATCCTAATTCAAGGGGATTTTGTAATTTCCATATTTACTTTTGTGATTGCCAGATGTGATGTTCCAAAATTTTATTTATAACTAAAAATCTCACCTTCCAACAGATGTATGCTGCAACAGATGGTAACTGCCCTGGTTGTGGCCACATAGATTAAAATATATGCATGTGTACGCATGTGTGTCCATGAATATATGCCTACGGAATTGTATTTTGAAATGAGATCAGTTTTCTATTAAAATGTAACACAGGCAACTTATGAAAGAAGGACTTAAATGTAAGGGAAGACAGTGGATTTTTATTAACTCTTCATGGTCAGCAATCACAGCTTAAGCAAATGCTAGTTCTATTCTCAGACTTGATAATTCATATTATTATTTTTTTAATTTTCCTTGAATCTTTATCTGGCTTTGTATTCCTCCTGAAGTTCTATCATGGAAACTTCAGGTGCAAGATTTTATATCTTATATCGTCTTGGAGTCAAAGACTTTTTAAGGCTGTCCCCTACAGAGCTCCCTCTTCCTAAATACTGCCTTTAGCATGGACCTGGCATCTCACTAGGCAACTGTTGTCAATAGTGAGAAAAGATTATAGTGGAAAAGTTACACATCACTGCCAAGAACTCATGCAAGTTCCCATAATACCTTATTTTTCATCTTTAACCTACCTAAAGTTTCATATCTAAACACTTGATGCTTTTGTAACACACAAAAAAGATTATAACTCAGTTATTAAATCTTTTTTCAATATACTTCTCAAGTTCTTTTATAATGGAAATTTGAGTTTTTCATTGGTGCCTCGGTTACCATATAAAGAGGCATGTTACCTGGTTTTAGAGAACTCTGACTAGGCTTAGGTCAAGTGGGTTCAGGGCAAGACCCACTTCATGAATATGCAACCTATGCAATCACAGGGCTCTGTATTGGGTTTGGTTTATGCCCTGCTGTCCTCATATTGGAATTTATGTTTTTGAACAAGAGGCTCAGCGTGTATCTTGCACTAGACCTACAGATTATTGTAGCTGGTCCTTGGCTCAGTATTTGACTAATTCTATTTAGTTGAAGCTCTAATTCCTCATATAAGTTGATTTTCCAGAGGCTAAGTCTTCCAGCAGCATTGTTTCCCAATGGACTTTCCTCTTATTTCAGGAATCTAATATTACATTAGCAAAGTCCTTGGGGTTTGGGATTTATACCGATGTTTTATAATTGACTTTGTCTTTTACAGTAAAAATGAAGTTGGTGTGCCTTCATATTCTTTAAAGTTACCATGTATATGGAAATGCTGTGTTTTATAGATGAACTCCCTGAATCTATATCAGCAATATTTCTCTCCTTCCTTCTATACATTTAAGGGTCATGATTGTTTGCAACTCATATCGTAACATATAGCAATATAATCAGTGTTTTTAAAAAGATAATAATGAAAAAAATTTTCATGTGGCTTAATAGAATCGCTTTGATGCAGACTCTGAAACAGATTGTTTAAACTGAGATCAAATTTGGATCTTGTACCTTTATGTATTCTTGCAGTACTTTAAGTGGGACACAGTATTTGAAAGGTAAGAATAGCTGAAATGCTAAAAATGATGTTTTTTAATGTATAGAGAGCTAATATATGATTGTTACGAACAGAGATCAATTGCAAGGTTCAATTTTCTCTCAACTGGTTCCTGAGTGCGATAGATTTATTTCTCAGAAAATATATGGTTTAAGTCAGTATCACTAACATTGTGTATGTCTACAGTGGCTTTGAGGCTCTGATACTCTAGAGAAGACTAATGGTTGATGCAATTTAGTTATTAGGTATTATAACTTTTAAAAGTTTCAGTATGTAGTGATTAATGTGCAAGTACAGTTAAGGTAATGTCAGTTATTTAAAATGAGTGCATTTATTCATAGATCTCTTCCAGCCAAACATATTCCAAGCTAACACATACAAGAAGTAAACTATAGGTAATACTTTGTATGTACTATATCATACTTTTAAGAGCCATGCTTTATTTTCTCTCAACAAGTGTTTATTTGCTTTTTATTTGTATTTTTATGTTTAAAATATTCCTTATAAGATCATTTTCCATTCTCTATCAACTGCATGTTTGTTTCTCACGCACTTGACAATTTTTCATTTTTGTTCTCTTCCCATTTTTTCCCCTTTTCTTCTGCTTCCAGTGAGCTTCACCCTTTTAGCTAATTCATCTCCTGACAACTTTCCAGATACCAAAACTCAATAATTTATGCTGTCCCGGAAAAGAAGTGAAAGGCAGATGTTTTTCATCCTTAAGATCATAATTCCCTTTGTTTTACGTTTAAGAGCTTCATATTTGCTACCACTCACAGTTAAACATTCCAAACAACACCCCTGCATTAAGCAGAAGTTTTCCTATTGTCTGTGTTCTCTAAGTGACCTTTCTGAATTGCTCATTCTCTAAAAGTGTTCCTTATGTGACTCATACATCCTGATGGCTTCTTTCTCATTTACAAACACCGCCTGCAATTTCAGGAGGTCCACAGGCCCTTGAGGCCAGATCATGAACCGAATATTATGAACACCTGCTCTAATTTATCAATTCCTATTTTACAGATACTGCATTGTTTGAGGTTTCCATAGCATTATTCATTCTTTTTTACTTACCTGTACTTTCTACTTGGCCACCTTCTTTACCCCATCTCCCCCCTCCTTTTTTTAAGAATGCCCTTCTCATCTTTAAGTTTCATTTCTGGTGTAACCCACAATTTTTTTTAAATTTTAATTCTGAGCATATTCTCGTCCTTATTGACTTCTTATAAATGAAACGAAATAGATATATACCCTCATTCAGCCAATATGACTTGAGTACCTTGTATATGCTAGACATCATGAGGTGTAAAACTAAATTGGAAAAGGATTTTCCTCTAATAATTATATTAATGCTAATTGATAATATTGATATTGTTAATGACTAATATTAAGACAATATGTTTTATTTTCTAAGAACTCTGCTAAATATGCCATTATGATCCTTCATCATTTTATTTCACACCTCTGCTTTCTTTTTGCTCCTCCTGCTTCTTCAATAGGTGAGATGAAACAAACGGAAAGAAGTTAAGTAAACCTTACTCAAGATCATAACTGGAAAACTAATGGAACCTGCATTCAAACACAGATTTCTCTTACTTCAGAGGCACTTCTAATGTCTTCACACATCTTAGATTGTGTCTACCTCTCACTTAGCCTACTTAAAAAAACAACATAAAAATCAATCAATCAATCAATCAATAAAGTTCAGTGTTGGAATCATCAGTCTTTTTTCCTTTCATTGTATTTTTGCATCTCTTTCTTCTCTTGTTGGACTTGGGCACATTGCTCCTCATCTTTTGATTGAAATATCACACCTGCATTATTTCCAAATTTTTTCACACATTCTAGAGTTTCATAGAGACCACATCTCCTTGGTAGATAGAGAAGAAAAAGCTATGGCTTCTCTAATCTAGATTTTCCTTAGCCAATGGTGGCATAGGTACCTCCATGATTTCTAGAAGCCTGTGCTGTTACCGTTACTTTCCTGATCGGACTTGATTTTCATGAAAAACATTATCACATTATTGTCCTTCATTATTCCATCTAAGCTGTTTGTTTTTTTTTTCCCCTTCCAAAAAAAAAAAAAAAATGTTTTGGCCCATATAGTATAACACTTAGATAATTGGCCTAGAAATCTCTCTCCTTCCTGCAATGGGAATTCCTTGAAGGGTTTTAAAAAGTTGCCATGGAATTGCACTATTTCATAAGTAGACACAGAATTCTATGACATGCTTTATGCCTTAGTTGCTCACTCTGTCTCAGTATCTTAATTCTCATGTTACATAGAGGGAAGAGAGGCAGGTGTACAAGGAAGAACTTGAGATCCATGCCGTAGGGAACAGGAGTTAAACGAAAACCATGATCCTTTTCTTAGACTGAAATGATAGGAAATGTTTAGAAACTGGGTGATTTACCTATTTTCCTTGCAAAGGAGTTAATAAATTTTTTACATCCATCAAATCAATGATAAATTACTTGCACTTCATTACCAGTAGCTTTCCAGTAAAATGTAGACAACTCCCTCCAATGTGTTCCCATCTTGCCTGCCTTTCCTTGAGACAACATTCCTCCTAATTCAGCAGCCTGAGTGTGACATTAATGACAATATTTGAAGCACCACTGGATGAGATAGCGAGGTCTGCCCATTTGAAAGGATAACATAAAGGGGACACTCTCTGCCATCTTTTTTGTCTGAACAAAAATCACATTACCAGTGGTGACAGAAAGTGTGATGAGGCTTAAAGTTGTAAAATGGGAAGCTGAGAGTTATGGTTTATATAGAGTGCCCACATATTTCAATTTTTGTGAGTCCATAGTTAAAATATTATATATACATAACATATATATTATGTGTTCTGATAACAAAGATCATTTGGCCTGTAATTTTTTTTTTTTAATAATCTAAAAAGGCTTCACTGAAAATGTAAGTTCCTTTTTAAATAATTTAGAGAAGTAGAGAAATTTACTGTTATTAACAACCATTATTATTAACAATGATACTAGTAGTAGTCGAACTTTATAGAAAACGCAAGTGTTGTGACCTTGTAACTATCCCTAAATAATTTTATATAGACTATATATTTTAAACTTGAATAATCTGAGCCTAGTTTACTGCCAAACTCTCTTCAGTCAAGATTCTATTTAATAGAATTCTTTGATTTTGTTGATTGCCAAACATCAACTACTCTATATAGAGAAAGCCTTTTAAATGTAATTTATTTATTAAACCAGTATTTAAATAAAATAAACAAAAATAAATTTAAATAAATTGATTATATAATGATTGGTAAAGACTATTAGACTTGGGTGAAGGAATTAATAATAACACTAATGAGCAGTATGTGTTAATTTACTGCTGCTCCACAGTATTCTTGAATAATGAAAATATCATCTATGTTCACAGATCAGATCACATTTTAAAAAATATTTTATTTATTTGAAAGAGAGAGAGATTGAGAACGAGTCAGGGGGAGGAACAAAGGGAGGGGGAGAAGCAGACTCTCTGATGAGCAGGGAACCTGACATGGGGCTCCATCCCAGGATCCCGAGATCGTGACCTGAGCAGAAGAAACTGCTGCGCCTCCCAGGTGCCCTGAACTATCACATTTTTAATGAATAATTTCAATTCATAAAAATTCTCACAGGTCTTATATCACCAATATTTCCAGTATTTTAAATCAGTAGAATATTCTGTTTCTTCTTCTTCCAAATTTTCTATTATTATTCCTAGAGTCATTACTCTTATACTAGTTATTACAATCTAATTATTTTTAATGCATGTCAAATAATTACACTTCTTAATAATTGTGATTCTTATTGCATACTCAAAAATTTAGTTACTGCAACATCCCTACATAATCTTTCCCAGCCCAACTTTTCCTAAGTACATCATTTTCTCAACTAATTGACTGAAATGATTGCTCTGAATCACTTTCTTTGAGTTAACAGTTAGAGAAAATTGGCCCAATAAAATTTTCCTAAGTCCTTCTTTTATTTTGGATACACATAATTTAAGGGCTGTTTGATGTTTTGTGTCATTTTAGACAATGTGATTATATATAACTCCTTGGGTTTGGGATTTTTCCTCTTTACTAAATATATTTGATGGAGACTTCCAAAGATAATTTAACTTTTTATCTGCTTGGTGTGTTTGTTATTTTTCCATACAAGTCACCTCTAAATGGTGCCAATGCAACTCTTTTATGAAGTCACTCTCACGGAGTCAAGGTGGAATTTGTACATCTTTCACACTCTCTATCCCCTCTGTCTCCCCGCCCCAACCCTTTGCTCCATACCTTGGGCTACAAAAAGGGGTCAGGAGGCCACATGTCATTGAGTTTAATTTATTCCAGTCCACCTAGTAAGTTGAAATATTTCCTCAAGGAAGTTTTCATTCAGTCGATGGCCTGAAGGGTTAAGAAAACAGAAACCCATAGTATTACAGAGTTGTTGTTATGAATGTTTCCAAGGAAACCATACCAGAAATGTTTAAGCGTCTTGTTGCTCCCCAAACCCAGAGGAGTGTAGCTTGTTTGAGGTTTTGATGTCCTCTTAATTCCTGCCCTAGCTGCTCTGTGGTAGGGTTTCCAGTGGAGCAGGAATCCCATAGCTGCCAGAAGTGTCGGCTCACAGGCCCACCACGCTTTCACTGAGCTCACGGAGTTCAGTGGGAAATTCCTCTTGAAGAGGTTGAGAGCAATACAAAATCAAATAGAGGTTGATTTTGTTTTTTATTTTTAAAAAATCCTTTAATTTTTTTAAATGTTCGGTGTAGGTTATTTTTCTCCAACATGCACATTAGCAGACCATCTGAATATTTTATCAAAAATAAATAATAAATGAATTTGGATTGCAGAGATCATTAGAAGAGCGAATGTACGTGATAGATCATATCATGCTGTTTTACGAGGTGTTATAAAGGGCGTGGGAGGGGGGTGGGATATACCGTTCTGTGATTTCCTCGGTTTAAGTGGCTATAAATAACTTTTAAAGTTATTTCATATTTTTGAAATTTTATGTATCCAAATAAAAATGAAATAATGAAAAATTTGAAAATAATATCCAAAAAGTAGTAACTTGACTGAACAGGACTTAAAATATTTTCATAATTAGATTTTACAAGATAGTACATCCTTTCAAATGTTTACCCAAATGATCTGAAGCCAAAGGAAACTCAAATAATTTTCGCTCAAAGCTAATAGGAACAGAAAAATCTGTCTCTTTTTCTCTCTCACTTTGTCTCTTTCCATCTCACAGAAAGCACGCATGTATGTGTGTGTGTGTGTGTGTATCATAGCTCTTTTTTATATATTCAAAATGCTTAAAATGATCCAAATATACAGATAAGTGAATACTTTTGTTTTACTTAGATACCACAATGAACTGAGTGATACCACACGCACTTCTATCACTATTGAATATTTGCAAAGATAAGCAAAGCAAATTAAAAATAACACTTAAACCTTTATGTTGAATAAGAACTATAATATTTAATTTCATATTTATAACTATAATTTATATTTTACCCCATTTTATTTTAATATGGTTTGTTTTTATTGCATACATAAATGTATATATGATATAATATGTAAGATACATTTTATTTTTTTATTTTTTTAAAGATTTCATTTATTTATTTGACAGAGAGAGATCACAAGTAGGCAGAGAGGCAGGCAGAGAAGGGGTGGGGGAAGCAGGCTCCCTGCTGAGCAGAGAGCCCGATGCGGGGCTCGATCCCAGGACCCTGAGCTCATGACCTGAGCCGAAGGCAGAGGCTTTAACCCACTGAGCCACCCAGGCGCCCCATAAGATACATTTTGAATATACAACCGTGCAATTACTTTTTCTCCCACTTAATTTCTAGTAGGTTTGTCATTTGCCATATTCTTCTTTATTCAGGGCCTCGTAAAAATTACTGAAGGGACACAAATTTGTTGAATTTCACCAGATATTTGCTGTGGATTTATCTAAGTCACTGTGGCTAAAATATCCAGTTATTACTGTCTCTTAGATAGACATTGATAGCTTCCAATAATAAGAGGTAGTGAGCACTATGGGATTCTCACTTATTTATATCTAATCTGTTTCAGAAAGTGTTGGAGAGAAAGTTTTATTCCATGATTTTTAATTAGAAAAGTAATGTGCTCCTAGTCCACCAAGACAAATTTCACTAAACACTATTAAACCCATATACAAACCCTCCACAGAAGATATCTACTTAAATGATCAATTCTGCTATTATTTAACACAATGAATTCAGCAGGTAAATTCGGCGTGCAGTACATAGTGATGATGGGCAGCACTCAATATTAATTATATGTTTTCTGCACTGCAAACTGAACCACATGTAAACAAATAGGAAACAATATACAAAACTGTTACCACTGAGAGAGTCTGTGCTGTGCGAATGGGGGTCTCAGTTCTTGGATTCCCCACGAAAGATTTACCAGCTCAAATATAGACAGCTGAGGGAAGGGGGAGTCCCTGGTGGCTCAGTAGGTTAAGTGTCTGCCTTCGGCTCAGGTCACTCACTATCTCAGGGTCCTGGGATCAAGTCCCACACTGGGTTCTTTGCTCAGCAGGGAAACTTCTTCTCCCTCTCCTCACTACTTGTGCTCTCTCTTGCTAGCTCTGTCCCTCTCTCTCAAATAAATAAATGAAATTTTAATATATATATATATATATATATATATATTGGCTTGGGGTCATATATATATATATATATATATACACATATATATATATATATATATATACACAAACACACACATACATACATACGGGGAGATAGAGAAAGAGAGAAAACTGGAAGGAAATTAGCAAACACAGAACAGTTTATTAAGGACAGTACACTTTCAAGATGGGAGAGTGGGCAGGCCCAGAGGCGGCAACTACCCTAAGGCTACAAGGGTCTTTTCTTTTTATGTGAGCAGGTGTTGGGTCATAGACAGGGTGGTCAATAATGGAGACTGCCCCAATCATTTGGGGGACTCCTTAGGTTGGGAGGAGACGTTTTCGACCCTACAAGGTTTATACCAGAATAATCATGGCAGCCTCCTTCCTCCAAGATGCATGGGGATGGGGGGCCGGGAGGGTTGTGGATTAAAGCCGCAATGCAAATGCATTATAATGAGTTTAGGGGTTACTCTAGGCCAGAGGTAGGAGATGCGAGTGCTTGTTCTGCACTTGTGGCCCTTGGTCTGTTAGTCTCAGGGTCTTGGAAGCCACAAGGCCAGGACATTGAGGGGTCTTAGAAGCCACAAAGTCAAGATGTTGTGTCTCCAGGCTTCTACTGTATGATGCTGTGCCCCAGGCTTCTACTATATAACCTATTTATCACCATCCTTGCCTCTTGAATGTTGAATGCTGAACAAACTAAAATAAACAATGTAGGGGTGCCTTGGTGGCTCAGTCGTTAAGCTTCTGTCTTCAGTTCCGGTCATGATCCCAGGGTCCTGGGATCGAATCCCACATCAGGCTCCCTGCTCAGTGGAAAGCCTGCTTCTCCCTCTTCCACTCCCCCTGCTCGTGTTCCCTCTCTGGCTGTGTCTCTGTCAAATAAATGAATAAAATCTTAAAAAATAAAAAATAAAAATAAAAAATAAACAATGTTTAGGAAATAAGCAAGAAGTTTTGAAGTTTTTTGAAATATCTTTTGTTTTCTCATAAAACAAATTTTATGCAGGTTGAAGTGAGCCAACAATGACCCCAAGCCAAAAGTCAATGACCATCACATCTTACTCTTTCTACCACTTTTATGGAATCACCGGAATGAGGTACAATGAATGGCTATATTCACTGGATCAGATTCCCCTGAATGTAGACCCCAAGAAAAAGACTTGGGTGTAGGTAGTTTGTTTGGAGCTGATCCCAGCAGAAGTAAGGAAACAGAGAAAAGGAAAGAAAGAAGGAAGCTGGTGTAAGAGAATGCAATCACAGTCACTGCTGTGCATAAAATGATTTAATTCTCCAGAGAAGCTTGCAAGAAATGTCTGCCAAAAAATTGGTGGCAGATTTTTTTCCACCACCTGTCAGGTTTCCTTGGTTGACAGTGGGCTATGCGAGGGCTATTTGCTCTTCTGCATTTCCAGGCTGTAGGCCTGCAGTGGGGTGATGCGCTCCTGCAACTTCCAAGAAGCTCCTGAGCATAAAAACCAAAAAGATAATACTGTGAGATTCTGTGAGCACAAGCATCTGAACCACTGGCCACTGTCTGGGCAGCTACAGCTGAGATCAAATGTGGCTAAGGGTACAGAGGCAGAACATCTGAAGTGCCAGCTACAACCACATTCTACCAGAGCTTGTACTCAAATTATGCTCTTCCACAAACATTCATTTGATGCACGGAGTTCATTTCAGATGGCTTTAAATCTGCAAGCATAAGCATTATGACAGCACTAAGATCTAAGTTTTTGGAAGGTGGTGGCTTTCAATCACTGGGAAAGAAAAGAGTCTACCTTGAGTTTATGGAAAAGCTCAGACAACTCAGTTTCAAAGTTCTCCAAAATGGTTTCCTTTCTCCAATATTTCCTTAAACTACCATGAATTAAGAAATATTTATGTCATATGTATGATGTAAAGAGAAAGTTACATACTTTTAAACGAAGTTAACAATAATTTTTATAGCTTTATATTTTTAATCACTTTTTGAAATTTAAGAAGCATTTAACACAGAATTTCCAACCTTCTTATAACTAGACAACCAGATTTTTAAAAAATGAGTCTTATTGAAAAAGATTGTTCTTGTGGACATTGCTGCTATGAACATTGGGGTGCATGTGCCCCTTCTTTTCACTGTTTCCCCACTAGGCCCTTGCTATTAGGCTATATTTTAAAAGCCTTTCCTTCCCTTAGTTAGGTCCACAAGTCTTAAGATTCCATACTGTGTGGCTTTTCCTTATTATCCAAAGTTAAACTTTTCTCAAAAATAGAAAGTGCTATAAAAATATATTGGTTTCAAAATGTTTTGAGTTTTTTAATCTTTAGTCTCAAACACAGACTTTTAGTGTCGCCATCCCTTTTTTTGGGACAAACCATATTCAATCACAATTTGAAACACTAAACCATGAAATATACCATGCTCTTTTATATATATTCAAGATGGTCTATCTATCATGACCCTGAGATCTCTAAACATTATTTTTAATTAAATGCATTTTAATACAATGATAACATTACAAGTGTTTTCATTTATAAGATGACAAATCTCTTATTGGTGAAATTGAAATTTCCTTACAATTTAAGACATGACTACTAATTGTTACTTTAATTTACATTTTAGCATCTAAGATCCTAAGTTTATGATACGGTCTTTCTAATTCTTGTACCTGCTGGCCCTTCATAATTAGGTGTAATCTGGGAAGATTTACTGTCCCTCATGTTAGTTACAGTACATAAAGTCAAATATTAGAAAGGCAATAATTTCACTTAAGTACAATTTTACTGTGAAGGAAACTTTAATGCATTTTGCTCACCACTGGCCATTATTTCTAAGGGTCCTCACCTTAGGGCTCAGACTGGAGTGGGTATGTTTTGAGGGTAATGACATTATACCAAGGCAATCTGATGTCTTCTTATCACCCTCAAATACTGGAAGGAAACATGAAAACACATAAGGCCTTGCTACATAGATGGTTTTCAACTTACATAAAGGATAATGGCATTTATGTCTTCTCATTTTCGCAGTTGCCAGGTATTTTCTTTTTTTAATGATAGCTACAATTTTCCCAAAGTACCTCTGTTGGAGAGATTAAAGCCAGCACCAGCTCTGAGAGTGAGGGTTTTGTCTTAAGCTTTTGGGTACTACTCACAGAAACCTGAAGAGACTTCTGCCTATGCTTTACCCCCGCCAAAGGTTTTCAATGAGGTTTTGGTGTCTGAGATGGGCAATTAAGGATTTTGTCTTAATTGGTGGAAGTTTCATCTTCCCAGTGGCACCAAATTCCCATATGGCCAGGATGAGGTTTTTCATAGACAACGTAAGGCATGATGTCCCAGGAGCTGTATGAAAAATTGTAATTAACATTCAAACATAAAGTCTATGGATTTTATCTAGCCTGGCTCAGATCTAGCCTGGCACAAATCTAAAACATCTGTGAAGTTTACAAGAATTGATTATGTTACAGAGGTGAGTATATGTAACAAAAATAATTTTAGAGCTGAATTCATATAGAATAACAGTTCCTGGTGTCACAGATTAAGCACCTTTACATCCATCAAAAAATACTCTTAACATGTCATTATACCTGCAAAGGTCACAGTCATGCTTTGATCTGTGTTAATAATCATATCCATTGCTATATTTATCATGTAAAAAGCTATTTAATTTATAAAACAACACAGCATTTGTTTTTCTTTTGTAGTTTCAGCTGATTTGTCCAAATAACAAACTTCTGACACCTTTGAGACTCTTAGGAAATTTAATATAAATTTGTACCATTGTTTCCTGCTTTTAAATGTCATATAAGAACAGTTCAGCCTTCTTTTGAACTGTAAAACTTTTAATATCTAATAGAAGAGAGCTAAGCCCTTTTGGACATGGATGCAGTACCTGGACGGTAATCCAAAATATGAAATACATAGTGAAAGCATGTCAATTTCACCATGTATATAAACTTGGGGAGTGATGGTGGTCTATATTTTGAGCCAGTTGCATGCAGTGCCTTTAAAAGTAGCTGTTTAAAAAAATAATCAGACTTTTTTATATCAAAAATTTTGGTGCTGCCAACCAAACCCTGGTGAACATATCTTACAAGGAAATCTGTCATATTAGATATCCGAAGTAAATATTCTTTGAAACATTGTCAAGCTGGGGTCATTCCACAGAATCAAACGCTTTACTCTCTGTAGTTTGTTCTCATAGCTAGCTGCTTTCTTCTCAACCAAAAAATCTCGAGTTACCTGAAACTTAGTTCCATCCATGTGACCCTGTGTTTTCCAAACCAACAAATGTTATTTTAAACTGCCCATACTGTGGCCATAATGTCAGCCACACCAAGACAGAAATCTTGCTACCTTGGGCTGTTGGAAGATTCTTCAAACAAAATCAAATGGCAGATGATTTGAATTGTAAGGCACAGGAAAAAAAAAAAAAAAAAAAGGTGCCATTCTTACAGCTAAAGAATGGTCTTTGAGTTGGTAAGACAGTGGATGTCACTAAACATTACTGAAATTATTATGTTTTGTAGAGTAGGAGAACAGTAGATAGAAAATAATGGAGATTTTAAACTCAGTATGAGGCAAGTTACCAGAATTTAATAAGTAGCTTCTACAGGAAGTTGTATATACTGCGTAGCTTCTGTGTAACTTACATGACAAAACCCATCACCTTCTGTTTTAATATTTATTTATTTGTCCTTTCAGCAAATATTTATTGAATATCTCCTGTGTGTCGGGCACTGTTCAAAGTGCTGAGGATATAAAAATGAATATACTTGGCAAAGATCCACTTTTCAAGGAGCATACCTTCTGGTGAATTTGGACACACAATAAGTAAGTGAGCACACAACTAGATATTTGTAATCTGTGATAAGTACAATGGCAGAAATAATAGGGTTAATGTAAGAGTCACCAGCATGAGAAGTGTTAAGGAATGCTAGTCTTAAAAGGTGACATTTTGAGGTAAGACTTGAATGCTAAGAAGTGCCAGCTAGATAAAAAGCCAGGAGAAAAGCTTTTTGGAAGAGCCAACAACACATGCAAAGGCCCAGAGGCACAAAGAAGAGTTAGGTCAAAGGCGTTGGGATCTAGTGAGGTGGTGGAGGAGGTGTGAGATGAGCCTGATTATGCTGTAATACTGGGCCTTGCAGGGCGTGGTCAGGGGATTTGATATTATTGTAGTTGCCCTGGAAAACCTTTGATGATTTGTGAGCTGGGGGCAGGGAAATGGCGTGCCAAGATTGGGCTGCGATTTAAAAACTATTACCCTGGCTTTTGTATATGCAGTGACTTATTAGGGGATACATAAAATGCAGCAGGGAGGCCAGAGGAGCTCACAGATGCTAGCAGTAAAGATGGAGAGAGACAGACGTGTTGGCAGGTGTTGTGATTTGCTGATTGGAGGGAAAAACTTTATACGTCCTCCTTGGCTCTTGCTGGGCAGTACCATTCACTGCCGAGAAGAATGTGCTTCCTCAGTGATTGGAGAAACATTTAAAAGCCATCTGGACACAGCAAAGCCCAAGTCCTAGAGACTACCCCAAATATGGTATTTTTATTTTTATTTTTTACTTATTTTTTTAAAAAGATTTTATTTATTTATTTGACAGAGAGAGAGAGAGATCACAAGTAAGCAGAGAGGCAGGCAGAGAGAGAGGGGGAAGCAAGCTCCCTGCTGAACAGAGAGCCCAAAGCGGGGCTCAATCCCAGGACCCTGAGATCATGACCTGAGCCAAAGGCAGAAGCTTAACCCACTGAGCCACCCAGGCGCCCCAAAAACTCTCCTTACAAGCACTTGATTTAGTCATGTTTGATTTCCTTTTCAGGGAGAAGGAAAAAGAGTGCTCTGAAGGGAGATAAAAAGCCCACAGAATGTCTTGAGGTAGCAGTATTTCCAACCGGTTCCAAGTTGTTTAAATAAAAGCAACATGTACAAAATGCTTGTATTAGTTTCCCAGAGTCGCCATAATAAATTACCACAAACCTCGTGGCTTAAAACGACAGAAATGTATTCTCTCACACTTCTGAAGGCCAGAAGTCTGAAATCACAGTGATTCTCTTAGAACTTGTTTGCAGAGCAGATCTTGCTTTTATACTTTGGCTCTGCTCCAGGTAGAGGATAATGGGAAGATTACCTCCTTGATCCTATAGAAAATGTCTTAGCATCTCTCTCACTCTCTCATGGACAATTGCATTTACAAATATACCATGGGACAACTCAGCTGTGAAAAGAAGGAGTATGCCTTTTATTTTTCGTGAAATGTATCTCGTCTTCTTGGAAAGCCACTGCTAGGTAAGGGGTATGGTGGAGGAATGAACGGAATGCCCTGTCATGGTCAGTGCTCTGTCAGCTTGGCTAGGATACGGTACCTCACTTTCCATCAAACCATAATCGACATGTTGCTATGAAGATATTCTGTAGAAGTAATTAAAGTCCATAATCAGTTGATTTAAATGAAGAAGATCATCACAAATAATCTGGGTGGGCCTGAGTCAAGCAGTTAAAAGAGATTGAGAGGGTGGGGGAGGGAAATGAAACAAGATGGGATCAGGAAGGAGACAAACCATAAGAGACTCCTAAACTCAGGAAATAAACTGAGAGTGGCTGGGGGGTAAGGGGGGTAGGGATAGGGTGTCTGGGTTGTGGACATCGGGGAGGGTATGTGCTATGGTAAGTGCTGTGAAATGTGTAAGCCTGATGATTCACAGACCTGTACCCCTGGGGCAAATAATACATTATATGTTAATTAAAAAAAAAAAAAAAGAGCTTGAGAGAAGAGCTGAGGTGTCCTTGGAGGGGAAGGAATTCTGCCTGTAGTTAGGAACTTCTGCTGGTGCCTGAGAGTTCCAGCTTACTCTCTTTGAGAGCCTGCCCTACAGACTTCAGACTTACTGTACATAAAACCTACGGGCTCTGATTCTCTGATTAAACTCTGATTTATGCATTCCCTATCTGAAATTCACAGTACAATCCAATAATTTAAATTGGCTTTTTAGAATATTAAGCTTCCACTGACATTACTCCTCCCCTAACCTGCACGTCTAGCAAAAAAAAAAAAAAAAGTTATCATTATTTTTTCATTCTGCAATGTGGTCTTTGATTCTGGAAGCACTAATGGTCTTCATCCATCCAGACTCAGTTATCTATTACACAACCGCTGCCCATTTACACCATTCTGTGGAAGCTGCTAATATGCACCCTGGCCTAGTTTTGAACTATTTGGAAGGCCCTGTCCATGCCAAAAGGAACTGAGGGCTTGCTAAACACTGAGTCCTCCTTCTATCAACTATGCTGCCCTGACAAGGTTACTTTGATACAGTAATGCCCCAAATATGTGTGAATAGCAGCTCTCAAGATAATTTCCTCCAAGACCTCAAACCACAGAAAGAGAAAAATCCTACAGGCCTTAGAATTTCACCATTCCCCCATCTGTCTCCAACTCATCTGGGTTTCTCTAAAGCTACTATCTTCTTTGGATTTGGCCTTATCAAGCAGCTAGGATATAGGGATGGATGGAGGTGGCAGGCAGAACCTTCTCCCATCTTTCATCATTTCCCTTTTTTCTGCCAGTCTCCAGGGCTGGAAAGAAAGGGCTTCCCCCTGTCATTCTTCCTGTCTGGAGCTCCCTTACATCTATGGTCTAGTTAGCTAAGTCTGATATCATCTCTCATCCAAACCTGTCTGTGAGCCTATTTTCCTGCCAAGTCTCTTACCCACCCTCTCAGAATTTCGAGTGATAATCCACAAGGGTCACTCTGGGAAGTAGAAAGATCTAGGTGTTCAGTGATTTAAAGGAGAACTAAAAATGCATCCATTTAGTATTAGAACAATATTATCCTCACAGTATACTGAGGTTCACCTTGATCTGGAAGTATGAAATCTTTCACTATCAACGTGTTAGCCCTTCGAACAGGTAGAGGAAAGGTCAGCCTCCCCACTAGTCATGTCAGAACACGAGCACCCATACAAGCAGCAATATTTAAGGGAAGGAAGATAAGGAAAACCTTCGGATATAGCATATTTTTTCATGTGACAATGAAGTGATAAATAGTTTCATATTTAGACTTTTGATGAAGTCTTCAAATAAAGTTGTACATAGAGTCCAAGACATACAGGAACTAGATCAAAAGATGTCTATTAGACTTCTGTCCCATGACTCAAATACTCCAAGGGTAGCACACCATAAGTTGATATTTTTTTATAATCTTGAAATTTATCTTTATGACCAAATACACATATTGCATTATACATGTTAAAAGTGGTGAAGTGTATTTTAGATACAGCACAATTTTGCAACTCTTTTGTCACTTTTATAAATATACTTGGCTCAAGCTTTTCTGTAGCTCGGAGGAGTCAGTGGTTTATCCTCAAATCCAGACCTCTTGTCCTTGACTTTGTAAAATATTTTACAGTATAAATCATCAGGACAATCGCAGTTGAGTGATCTCTCTATTCTGATACAGTGATGGGCACATAGCAGGTTATTAAAATATATAGACTGAGTAAGTAAAAGATTAGGTTCATTTCCTCTGTAGAGGATTTACCTGGAGCAACACTGAAGAGTGAATTTTAAATAATATCAAAACAAAAGGCACTTTTTTCCCCAATTATGCAAACATGATTTAAAAATCAGAATAGGTTTAAGTTTAAAATAAGCTACATTAGTCAGTCAGCCTAATAGATTACAACAAATGCCTATCTTTTTTCTTTTAAAAGCATAGAGATTAAATTAAAATTTCACTTTTCTGTTTCCCCAAAAGCCAAGAAAACTTCTTGGAAACATGGAGGAGTAAAGAGAAAAGTAAAAATGGGCACATTTCCTAAGTATTTTAAAAAAGGATTTTTCCCTCAGTTTGATGAAAGGTCTAGGAGATCCAGTTTTGTTTTGTTTTGTCCTGAACACTATAACCCTACATAATTTGGACTAAACAAATATGAGGTGAAGCTCATTAAGGTCAAGGAGTCAGATAGTATTTGGAGTTTGCAGCCTCAAATTCATTTTCTATACTAAGTTCCTGTTTGATTATGAAGAATCTAAAATGTTTTAGATCTCAGATCTTTCTTTCCTGGAAGGGAAATAATACGATAGTTTACAACTCTATAAAAAATTCAGATATTACAACAAAAGCATAAATGATAAAAGAAAAACAACTGATAAATTGAATCTAATCAACATTTTAAAAAATGTTTGTGGTTCAAAAGACACTATCAGGACAAAACAAGACAATCTGCAGACGGGAAGAAATATTCTCAAATCATATTTCCAATAAGGGACTTGTATCGAAATGTAAAAAAGAACTTTTATAAGCCATTAATAAAACACAAATAACCCAAATGAAAAACAGACAAAGGATTTGAATGGATATTTTTCTTAAAAAGATATACGAATGGCCAATAAGCACAAGCAAAGATGCACATCATCACTGATCATTAGAAAATGCCAATCAAGACTCCCTGGGATATCCACCAGAATGGCTAAAATCAAAGAGACAAACTGTAAGAAGTGTTAGTGAGGATTTGAAGCAACTGAAACCCTCATACATTGTGGGAATATAAAATGGTACAGCTACTTTGGAAAAGAGTTGGGCAATTTCTAAAAAAGTTAAAACATAAATTTACTATATAGCCCAGTAATCCCACTCGTATTCATCTACCAAAAAGAAAAGAAAGCATACGTCCACATAGAGACTTGTACATGAATGTTCATAATAGCATTATTCACAGTAGCTCAGATAGAGAAACAACCCAAACGTCCATCAACTGATGAGTGGAAAACAAAGTATAATATATCCATATAATGTAATGCTATTTGGCAATCAAAAGATACAACATGGATGGACCTCAAAAACAAGCTCAGCGAATGCAGCCACACACACACACACACACACACACACACACACACACATTGTATGATTCCATTTATATGAAATGTCCCAAATTGGCAAATGTACAGACACAGAAACTGGATTAGTGTTTGCTTCGGGTTGAGAGGGGAATGAATAGTAATTATAAATGTTTCTTTTCAGAGTGATAGAAATGTTTTAGAATAAAATTGTAGTAATGGCTATGCCACCATGTAAATACACTAAGAACCACTGAACACTTAAAATGATTAAATTTTATGATATATGTGTTTTATCTCAATAAAACTCTTTAAGCATTTTCCTTTCAGCAATTATGTAAGTCGGTTGTTTGTAAGAACAGACACGAACGTTCATGTTTAAATATGTAACAACTATCTCACAATAGATCATTTCCTTAATCAACTATGTCCATTATTTTGGCCATCAACCGTGGCTTAATATTTGTCCTGAACTAAATATTGCTTGCTATGTAAAATTTTTAAGGCTCAAGATCCGCTATAGCATTGAATTTACATACCCAAGTAAACTTGAAATGCGAGGAGATAGGTGAATTGTCCAAGACATGTTGATTAATGCTCTGGGTTTGTCAGTAGGTGTGACTTTCGCCACATAAATTCAAGCATCTGTAATTTGTAACTAAAATAACTCAGAAATGACAACGATTTTTCATAAGTTGTTTTCAATAAAATTCAACAATCATTTAATTCTCAGACTACTACGGACAAGAGTTGTATATGAAAGTGCTGCCCAAGGAGCATGCACGCCACACACACACACACACACACACACACACACGCGCGCGCACACACCCTACAGCCATAAAAGCAAAACAAGTTTTTTTTAACTTGTCAGTATGTTGTAGGTCTGGTAGAGAAAGGATCAGCATAGCAAATAAAGATCATTTAGCGTATGCATTGTTTAGCGTAAAGCCTTTGATGCCTGGCATATTTTCTCCCCTTCCTTTCTGACAGAAGCTTTGCAGAACTACAGAAATCATGGCTCCTGATGAGTCTCCCTTTCTATCCACCAGAATATGTTTAGAAGACATAAAATGGTAATTCTAGCCCCAGCAATAGGATGCCTTCCCACCGCCTGGGAAATGTGCTCCCTCTGGCTCTCCACCTCTTACTAGTTCCTCCTGATACAATCCAAGCTATCCTTTGAAGAAACCCCACTAACTTCTTCCAGAGACCACCCCAGGCTAGTAATATCTGCTGCACCCCCCCCCCTTAGGAGTGGAAGTTCTTTTAGACAGAAACATACAACCTAAATGAAATCCTCCGCTCCCCCGTAAACAAAGGTGCCATCAGCGTTGAGTATTCAGGTGGCGAAGTGAATACGTCCCTAAGCTCACAAGTCTGTTGGAGGAGCACCCATGTCCTCATCATATACAGGCTTCTGCAGTCACGCTCCTCTACCCTGCGAGCACCTAAAATACCACTCCTCTCCTCTCCGAAGCCATGGGGATGCGAGGTGTGGGGGGAGAGCTGAGATTCTGCCTTTTTTAACTGAGCGTTAAGTTCCGCGGTTATTCAGACACAGGCACTATAAGAATGTGGTGTGTTGGCTAAAACGACTTGTTTGCTTAATTTCTCAGAGTTCAGTGAGGTCATTTTGTCATCTTCCTTGTGTTTTCTGTATTTTCCGAAGAATCGCCAGCTTCCAGCAACACCCTCTTTCTCCCCATTGGAAATGGAAACACGTCCTCGGCAGGAATTTTCCACTTAGCAGCTCCAGCTCCCCTGGCTGGGGCCTCAGCCCAGCAGCCTGCGTGCTGTATTTCTTTCCACTGCAGTTTCACATTTGTGAGCCGCACAATGAGTTGCATTCAGTCACCCTAAGTTCTCGCCTTGCTAAATCTTTTTTTTTTTTTTTTTCTTTTAATAATGCATACTTTCAAGCAATTTCGGGAAGACAGCAAAGGCTTTTAAGCGACATTACGTTTAATTAGTTTTGTCACTGTCACAGAATCAGAATCCTTTGGAGTCAGTCCCCCTCCCCCCTCAGCTCCCCATTTCCCGGCCCCCTTCCCTCTTCTTCTGGTAAACACATTAAGGACAAACCTCATGGTCCATATACTCTGCTTGTAATTGTTTGCCTTTGCAAATTATTTCCTTTGAATAATATTTACAAACTATACTTCACTGCCTGACACGATGATAAGAGGGGACACAGATTGCTTATCATCTCAGCTGTAAACAAGAAACGGGAACATGAGCTGGGAAACGTGTTCAATGCCGGGTCTGGCAGCAGCAGCCTTTGCAAAGGCTCTCAACCCAGCGGAGCTGGGTAGCACTCCCTGCCGCCCCAACACTGCGGCGGGAGACCCGGGCGCGAGCCCGGGGAGTCCGCAGGGCAATCCCAAGTCCCTGGCGGGGAGGGGAGGAGGAGGAATTCGGGGGGGTCCCAGAAAGGCTGCATCCACAGGAAAGCAATGCGTGCCTTCCAGAAAGCAAACGGCAGCACACGCATACTCAGATGCCTGCCGGATCCGGCTCCCGGCGGCGGAGGAAAAGGGAGTGGGCTGGAGGGGCGGGCGGGGCCTCCCCCGTCTGGCCCGGTGGTAGCGTCGCAGACTGCCTGGGCCCAGGGGGTCACCCCCGCGCAGCGGAGCGAGCTCCAAAGGCACCGCGATTCTGCAGAGGAGGAGGAGGGAGGAAGAGGGGGATTTGTTCAAGCTGGGAGGGTGGGCTTCGGACAAAAAAAGAAGAAAAAGAAGAAATAGATTGATGCTTTGCAGGACACCTAGGGTATTTCTTTCAGGGGGTATTACTTCCACTTTTAGGCAGGAACAAGAGCCGGGAGGAAAACAGCAGCACGGGCTGACAGCTCGGAGGTGATCAAAGGGGAGAGCCTGAATGGCTAGCTCTGCCAGCCATTTATTAGAAAGAGGGGTGCTCCCTGGCCACTGGAGGCAGGAGAAAGGGGATTAGCATCACATAAAGAGATCGGCCTCGCTCCCTTTATTCCGGTTATATATGCAAATATATATATTCTATATATAGAATATAAATGCTATTCGCTACAAGACCCACTCCTTCTCATAAACAAAATAGAGCTCCCCCCCACACACACATACACAACCCTCACACATACAAAGAAAGGAAATTCCACCTTTCCTTTCCAAATATTGCCACCTCTGCTTTCTCAGCGCTTGTAATATCACAGGATGGATTGTCCACTGGAGGACATTTTTAGGCAGAGACGTCCCCCTTAGGGGAAAGTAGCGAAGAACTTTGTGGGGAGTCTAATTAACCTCGGAAATAAAGTTTAAAGCGCTCCTGGGACTTGGGTAGAACTTCCCTTTTCATGGATAATAGGGTGAAGTGTTAAAATGCACTCCAGTGGTGCAAGCGATCTCGTGTTGTAAAAATGACCATGCCCAGCAGTTTAGGGAAGGACTGCAGAGCGTGACTACATGTGGAAAGGACCACGAATGCTTTACTAGCATTAATAGGGGTATGGATCCCACAACAAGCGCGTGAGAATGGTAGGCGTCTGCTCAGTGTATAAAGTGCACTCTCTTCAGTTAGAGAAACATGATCTTTATACCTAGAGGTGCAGTGAAGCTATTAAGGGGCTTGAATGGAATGGGAAATACCTTCTCACATAATAATGATTTTATTTTGCCTGAGAATCAGTTACACACACACACACACACACACACACACACACAGCAACCTGTCAGCTTTTATCACCTAAAGCTTTACACGGAAAACCAACAAGCAAACTAATTTTTAACCAAATTCACATTTTGAAATATTCAGTGCTAAATCTTTTATTAAATCATGAAGTGGTTACCTTTTAGTGTATTATTTTATCACAGTACCGAAATTCAGTCAAAAATAAACATAGCAGAACAGATCAGGTTTTTTGCGGTTTTTTTCCCTCTTACTTTTAGAATAGTAACGATCAAAGTGTACTTTTTATTCCTTTAAGTGTTCTTTAACTTTATAATTTTTCTCCAATATTAGGAAAAATTTTATATTGTTTATTTTTCAATTATACAAGCATAAATTCTGCATGATGCAGTGCTAAGCAGATTAAACAATGAAAATTTCCCATGAACTCCCCTTTCTGCAAATTATTTCCTTTTCCAGAAGTAGCCAATGTTCTGCTATTTCCATCCGGACATTATAAGATACTTGTGCATGCATACATGTGTACAGGCAACCATATTCATTTCTTAAAATAACAAATTCAATTATACTCTATTATTCCGTGAATTATTTGTTTTTTTCACTTGATATACCAGTGAGATTTTTCTTTATCAGGACCTATAACTCACCACACTCTCAGAACTACTTCATGGTTTACTTTATTATTACTCTACTGAGACATAATTAGATTATTTTCTTTTTAAATAACATTTTTATAAGTAATGCAGAAACTGACATTCTTAGAAATCTTTGACCATGCATGCTAGTACTGTTGGAGGCTAGATTGCATTGCCATCACCAGGCCAGAGGGTATGTGAATTTTTAATTTATAGATAGTACCAAATTACTCTCAAAAGTGCAAAAACAATTTATATTCCCACAAATCATGGACAACTAGACTACTATTTTCATGCACTCTCAATCACTGTTTATCATCATTAAAAAAAAAAGTTTTGTCATGATCCCAAACAAAAATAAAGTCACATGGATTCCTCAGTGGCCTTTCTCAATTACTGCTGAGGTAGAATCAGTCTTACTAACTTTATTGGCCAGTGGTAGTATTTCCTGTGAATTATCTGTTCAGACTTTTGCCCCATTCCACTTTGGATCTTCCCTTTTCGATTTCTAGAAATTCTATATAAAGAGAGCCTCTGTTTCTTTGACACAGCGTAAATATTTCTCCAAGACTGTTGTTTATCTTTTAACTTTGCTAATGGAGACTTCATCATAGAAACATTTGAAGTTTTATGTACCAAATCTGTCAGCAATTTCTTTTATAGACTCCAGGTTGTGTCCTGATTAAAACTGACTAAAGAACATGTACCTCTATTTTGTATTCCAGATGGCAGATTAACTCTCTAAAATTGCTTTTATTTCTTCAGGACCATTCTACATTAAATTAAGTATGCACTGCATCAACAAATTAACAGAGCTCTGCATTCATGTTTTCCCTTTACCAAAGCACTGTGTACATCTTCCAGTGTACTTAAACTAAGATCTTGGCGTGGATGGACCCACGAAGATCTGTGGATTGCATGAAGGGAGAGTATCAGTAATGCCTAACTAAATAAAAGTGTCAGCTCCTCCTTGAGTTTTTGGAAAAGTTAATGTACTCAAAACAGGTTTTCTCATAGGATTCTATGAGGTAAGCCATTTGCATCCATTGAAAAGGAAGGCATCATCTTCCTTTCTCCTAAGGTAGTAGCAACACATCCTCTATAAAACTGGAAACAAGGGTGTCATTTGATGGAATAGATCAGTGTTGACACCATCCTTTGCCACCTCGCAGGCTTTGGCAGGGATTCACCTAGGAAGCATTAGCTGGGGAAATTCCAAAACAAGATTTCTGGTATCATCCCATACATCCTGAGTAACAGTCTTGGGAACAAGGCTGTGGAATTTATTTTAGGGCACTTGCCAGAGCAATTCTGAAGCTCACAGTGTAGCACTGGGAATAGGCTTCCCCCAATTATGCAGAGAATGCAGGATCCTTTGGTTCCTCTCTGCCACGGTGGTCTCCTAACTTATTTTCTCAGTCTTTCTTGATCCCTATCTTATTGTACCCCAACGGTTCTTATCGGATTTAATCATTCCACCACTCTCAGCAGTCCAACAGAAGAATAGCCACACTCTCTGTCATGAACCATGTGACCATGACTTGAATATGATCTGAAATTGACCTACCTTTTCTAAGTCATCCTCCCCTCTGATGATGGTTTCCTACTCTAACTGGTCCTTTTCCACCTCTAATTGTTAGCCCCACTTTAAGGGCTCAAGCCTTTCATTCCACTTGTCTGTAGTAGAGCCAATGTCATATTTTTTCTCCCGCTGTTTAGAATGCTCTTCACTTCATTACGTCTTTTTGTTCTTCAAGACTCAACTCAAATGCTCTTTCTTTTGAATTCCTTCTCCTTGTTCCCATCCTCAATAACACTTCCCCTTCTGGCAGTCTGTGTTATTGGTTTATATCACTGTCTCTTGCATTAGATTATAAACTTCCTAAAAACAAGACCATCTTATTGACCATTGAGTTGTAGTACCTAATATTGTACTTTATATACAGCAAATACTCTAAACATATTTGATGAAATAAAATAACTAGATATACCCAAGCATTCTATCTGAATGGCAACAAAGATACTTGGTCCCTATCACAGGGTAAATTTAGAAATTAGCTTTATAAGATAGTTAAAACAACAATTTGATTCCATCTGTGTCCAAGAACATTCTATCAGACTTACAAAACTAATAACAAATACACTGTTAGCCTAAAAATAAATATATACATACATACACAAATAAAAAAACATATATAGTACTCTAAAGAGTTACATAACCAAAATAATGGAATAAATCATTATTTATTCCATAAATAAATCATGTTTGCTTATTAAAGCTGCTTTTGTCATTTTTTACATTATGACATTTAACTAATTCACTCCAGATTATTTCATTGAATGGAATTATATTAACAATGTAAAAATTGTTTTACATTGGGGGGATAAAACTCATTCTTTGATTCAGAAAGTGCCATTTCAAGTTAGAAGAGTATAACTTCACATTTTTTTAGTGTTAAATCACATGGTTTTCTGATGGCTATGAAATTCTAGAATTAAAAGCAATGTTCTAAGTGCTGTATACTACACGCTACCACTGGAACCAGAAGACTTGGGTTAACTCCCTGACTGGTTTTTTATGAGATTTGAAGAGCTGAGATACCTTTTATTCTCAGCATGTATCACCTGGTTTATAACATAGAATGCTTTTTCTACTACATTTTTATTATTAAACGAGGTAATGTATGCAAAATTGCTTTATAAATGATTAATAATATAATTATGAATCATCGATTTCAATTTAAGTCAGAAACTAAACTCAAAGGTGGGGATGCGGCAAGCCCAGACCCTGTATACCCCATCGCTCCCATCTCTACTTGGCTCAACAGTAATTTCCTATAGCACCGGTAGTAACATAGATGCTCTTTGGCAATTTAGAGATCATCTCACCTGGCACGACAGTTAGAAGTCCTTCCAAGAATGTCAGGAAGAACAGTAGCAAGAGGCGGCCAATTGTGGAGGAAAAATTAGGGATCCGGAGGTCTTAATGGAGTCAAAGAACAGGTTTCCTAAAGCAGAGGACACACGAAGTCATAGGTGAGAAAGTTGAAACGTGGAAAGATCAGGGCAGTTTCTCAAACTCCAATGTGTACACAAAACACCCCAAGAACTTACTAAAATTTGAATTCTAATAGCTCTGCAGGAGCCTGAATTTCTGAATTTCTACAAAGCTCCCTGGGGATGCGAGGGTTGCAGGTCTGTGGACCACACTTTGAGTATGAAGAGATTAGGGTATTTCACAAGTTGTGCTTGTGAATGTGAGGTCACTCTGAATGGTGCCAACATGTGGGGTATAGAATAATACTATGAGGCCAGTGTCAGCATCTTCGAAAATGTGAGAAAGTACCAAGGCCTCATTCATGGGTAGAAAGGAAGAAGAGTAAAAGATAAAATATCCAGTTATTCTGAGTTTCAAAGGAACATAGAAGAAAAAATCTGGCAGTGAAGATGGAGGAGAATGGAGGCTCATTTGAATTGACATGTGCTAGCTGGGAGAAGGAAAATAAATGGTTATCATTAGAGAACAAAGCCGCATCCTTATAGGTGGGTCAAATTTCAGTTTAAGCAAGAAACAAGGCAGAGAATTCTATACAGTCTTGAGGATGTTAGGAAGTTTGTGGAGGAAAGGGCAGCCATAGCTGCATTATGGAAAGAGAAGCATTCAGTAAAATGTTTGTAAACATACGGAAGAAGAGAACATAGAGGTTTACTTCTCTGGAAGTCACCTCGCAAGGCCAGTGTAGTGGATTCTGTGGTGTGTCTCCCAGATGTTCTCCATCCCTCAGGATTTAGGCCCTCATACCCTCATCTACTGGATTTGGGGAGGCTGACTTTCCTCAGCTGAATACTTCTTCAGACATTTCCCTCAGGTGATGAGAGTCACCTTGCCCCGGGTCATGCTACCTACATGGGACATCCCATATCCAGTGGCTGGCTGACATGTATGTATGTAGGTATGAGTATGTGTGTGAGGGGGGTTTGCATTACCAAGGCCCTATTCCTCCCACAAATCTTGACAGTGGATTTATTCCCTTTACTAAGAGAAATAGCTTAATCTACTAACATCTGAAAAAACTTTGCTCCTCCCATCAAGGAAGTCTATCTTAGGTGAGTGGCGCCATGCATAAGGTAAAAGTTAGGGATCTCAAATTAAGTGTATACAACAAAAAAAATCTATCTAGGCCCAAAACATATATACTTTTTTACATAAATTTCACTGTATGTGTCCTTAAAAATATTTTTAATTTACTTAAACAGCTCTTTTTATGTATCACATTAATTTGATAAATCATAATATATGTAACATATATTTAATGTATATTGCATAGACATATATAATACATATTATGCATAGATCTGTCTCCTAGGCTAGAAGTCACCACACATATAACATATAGACAATTCTAATCTGACTTTATTTTAGATCCCTCTGCAAACATTTCTTTACAATAGTAATTTTTTAACTTCAGTACAGTTGATGCACAATGTCACATTAGTTTCAAGTGTACAACATAGTGGTTCCACAAGTCGATACATCATGCTAAGATCACCACAAGTGTAGCTACTGTCTGTCACGATGCAACACTATTATAATACCATTGACTATATTCTTTGTGCTGTATCCTTTATCCTTATGACCTGTTCAGTAGCTACTGTCTGTCACGATGCAACACTATTATAATACCATTGACTATATTCTCTGTGCTGTATCCTTTATCCTTATGACCTGTTCAGTCCATAACTGGAAGAACAGCACTTCCTACATTAAATTTTATACATCACAAGCATATACAGGTAAACTAATTTGAGGGCAGGTTTATGTCACTGGTTCTAAAAGCATTAATTATTTCATCAATATTAAAAAGGCAAAAGGAGTGATATTTCATTGTACTCTTTCTTTCCTTCCTTCCTTCTTTCCTTCCTTCTTCCTTCCTTCCTTCCTCCTTCCTTCCTTCCTCCCTATCTTCCTTCCTTCCTTTCTTTCAGATTTTATTTTTAAGCAATCTCCACACCCAACCTGGGGCTTGAACTCACACCCCCACTCCACCGCCAGAGCCAGACAGGCGCCACCTTAGTACTCTTTCATAATACAGTGTTTCTTCACTGGGTGTTACATGTAAGTGATGAATCATTAAAATAAAAAAAATAATAAAAAAATAAATAAAAATTTTAAAAAATTAACAATTGGCTATGAAAACTTTTATGAGACAGACAAAATTAACCATCAGTTTAAATCATAATTTGCTGACAAATTGCAACAGAGATAACATGAGCTTCTTTGACCTTTAGTAAACCTTGGAAGAATACATCTTTTATATTTAATGTTAAAACAACACAATGTCTCTTTTAATGGACGATTTTGTTAAACATCAGCTTTGACACATTTCTTGTGAGTAGCCATGTCAGGGCTAAGTTAGATTATGATCTCTATTCCCAGAGTGAGCATACTTAAGGAGAGAAGTGTCATCTGTTGCTACCCACAAAATGTCATGTTTTCTTCATAGAATCACTAGATTTTGTACAATAGGATCAACTTTCCTTTGCCCTTTATCCTGACAAAATATGGTTCTGTATGCAATTTGCAAATATAATATAATTATTGTTTTGTGGAAACAGATTGTTGAGATCTACACATGATACTTGGAGGACAGAAGGCTAAGACATGGAGATATATTTTTGTCAGAGGCCATAATAAAATCTTGACCACATTCTATATGGATGATGCTGATGTTCTGTTAGCTCTTAACTCTACCTTTACTATAATTCCAGGTCCGATCTGTGGTTGTTTGTCATCTAAAGTCTACCTGTGTGGATAAATGGTGGCAAATGACATGAGTCAGAGAAGCATGATGAACTACCTCATCACTTCTTGGTTATCGATTTAAAAAGTGACAGGGACTCCAAAAGATTTAAGGCTGTCACATTTGCCAGTGACAGTGTCCATCTCACACTGGTCGCACAGCCTCTCAGGAAGCTTGGTTGGTAGGCAGTTTTGGCAGACTCTGCAGTCTGTGCAGTGCCACATCAAGCACTGTGGAGACTACCAGACAATGAAATATACTCCTTGCCCTCAAAAAAAACAAAACTTACAATCTATTGTGAAGGTAAAGTAAAGCATGATCGGTAAGGAACTAGGCAATGGTCTATAGCTTCTTAAAGAAGGTTGCCCAAGAAGTAGAGAATACAAGAGACAGGATGTAAAGGATGAGTAGTTCTGGCTAGGCAGAAGAGTGAAGAAAGAAGAACAGATATGTTATCCATTAGAGGTTTCCTGAGAACTGACTATGGTGCAGACACCATGCTTCCTCTTAGTTGGTCCCAATAAAACCTACTTTTACTATTAATATCTTCATTTTCTACAGGAGGAAACAAGTTTAGTGAGATTGAGTAGCCTGCCTACTGCAGATACTGGGGAAGCCAAGATTTGAATTCAATGCCCTGTCCTTGATTTCAGAGATGTCATGCTTAACTACTACACCATATTGTCATCATGACTTGAGAGAACATGGCTAGGGACAGAGCTGGCAATGAGAGCTTGAATTAGTTCTGAAGTGATTAGTTCTGAATATGGGTGGCTTGAAAGTCAGATTCAATAAATCTAGTCTTACTGTGGTGATACAGAGGGTACCTTTGAAGGTTTGAGCGCTGAGGACTACCGTGGTAGAGGGAGTATTTAGAGAATATTGGTTGGGGAAGAATGTAGGAGATCAGAAGAGTCCTGATACCAGGTAGTACCCTATTGTAGGGAGAGGGTGAAGTCCCATTACAGTGATGATGGTGAACATAAAGAAATGCCTGGTACTAGGGCAAGTACATTACATTGCTTATTCTTCATGATAACCCTGTGCAATAGGTTCTATTTTTATAATACTCATATAGATGAGGCTACATAGTTTAAAGAGATTAAGTAAATTAACAGCTAGTAGATGAGATAGCCAGGATTAAAACGAGATTATCCTGTTTCTGGAGTTTGCACTCTTGACTTGGAAGGTACAGCTTCTGAAGGCCATTGCCTGAAGTCAACATCAGAGAGAGGATTTTGGCCTCAGTTTTGCCCTGTGCACTATCTCTATGGTATTGGCAAGCTCCCAGCTCCACTTTTTTCCTCTGGGACAGAGGATGAAGTTTGTTTGCTTATTTGTTTGTGTGTTTGTTTTCTTTCAGGATGGGTAAGCCCAGAATCATATGTCTCTCACTGGGAAAACAAGAATATGAAGAAACAGGGATAAGACAGAATGTTTAATCAGTGTATTTTTACATGTCTTGTAATTTTTAATCTAGCCTGTTTGTTTTTGTTAATCTAGCCTAATATCATTAGCTAAATTAGATAAGTGAACGGGGTATTTTTTTAAACATAATTTAAAGTGAAATTTAAGTCATCGAAATGAAATTTACTGGGTTTTTGTTAGGTAAAAATGCACTTTTTCTGAATATAAAATTGGTCATGAGTCAAATGATGATGTAACTGACTCAGAAGAAATAAAAACCAATAGAATTCATACGGTTTTACTTTACCTGGGGCTGCATATCTGAAAGTTAGAGTATACGTACAGACAGGATGAAAGTGCATCTATATCAATCCTCTAGTGCTGAAACTGTAAAATCTGATATTAAATATTAGTGTTCATTTACTTATTTTTCATTTGATGAATTTAGATGAATTCTGTAACTCTTCTTCCTTCAAAAGTAAAGCATTTTAATTCTTTATATAGCTATATCTATATATGTGTTTCTTACTATGGGGTATGTATTATATCTGAGTGTATTAAAAAATGAGAAAATAAAAGGATGGAATATCTAGCTTTCAATAATTTTCATTAATTATTTCAATGTAAAGTGTTAAAAATAAGTATCTTAGATCATTAGAAAAGACTCGAAATTGATTATTCCTTATTTTGAATCAACTGCACACTTAAAAATTATGACATCTATTTTACAGATTTTCTGTTTCTATTATTTCAGTGTGCTCAGACAACAGATTGTGTAAAAGTCAAAACCAAGTCATGAAGACATTTAGTCTTACCGAACAATGTAGTCAATATTCAGGATATGTAAAAAATGTCAGGATCCAGGGGCACCTGGCTTGCTCAGTTAGTAGAGCATGTGACTCTTGATCTTGCCTTGGTGAGTTTGAGTTCTGTGTTGGGCATGGAGCCTACTTTAAAAACAAAACAAAAACAAACAAAATAACAAAAAATTTTAGGAGCCAGAAAATGTGTAAGTGAAAAAAAATAGGCAGCTGCATTTATAATAAGAAAGATAGTAAGAGCAAAAGACCTAAAGGAAAACCAGCAAACACAGGGTGATGGGGTTTGCAAAGTATAATCAATTTACTATTTAATGCCAATTATATTTACTATATCCATAATGTCAGACAGTCATAAACACCAAGAATAGCAATGAAGCTGAGGAAGGGGACGGTCACGACAGATGAAGCTTTTTTTTTTTTTTTTTTTGATGGAGTAGCAGAAATGTTCTGTCTGATAAGGTGGCATTTGGGCAGAAACAGGAATGAAGGGAGAAAGCAAGGCGTGTGGATTTCCAGCAGAAAAAGTATCTTCGAAGGGAGCAACAAGTTCAGCACTCCTGAGGCAAGTGTTTTCTTATGCCTGGTGTTTTCAAGGAGCCGCAGAGAGGCACACAGGTCTGGTGTAGAAGAGCTGTAGGAGTGAAATCAGACATGAGGCTGAGGGTAGACACTTGGAGGCAATAGTAGGACTTGTCATTTTATTCTCATGAAGTGGAAAACCACCGGAAGACTTTCGAGAGTGAAGATCCGTTATTATTAGATTTTAATGGAATTACTCTAGCTCCTATCTGGAGAATATAACTTGGGGATGAGGGCAGAAGCAGGGGAAGCAATCAGGAATATTAAATGAATTTATCTAGAGGAGAGATGTTTGTGATGTGTGGCTGGCATGGTAGTGGTGGAGGGGGAAGAATTGGTTAGATCAGGATATGCATCTCAAAGTAGAGCCAACAAGTTTGGCCATTAGTTGTCTATCTCCTGAGCTAAAGTGTTCTGTCCATGAAGGCACAGATTTCTGTTTTACTCATTGCTGAACTGAAGACACCCAGACCAGTGCCTTCACTGGTACACACACAAATGGTAAGATTGTGTTCCAGTAGGAGGTCTGAATCTGGCCCATAAACCATAATTTGCTGACCCATGAACTATAGTTTTGCTGATGGTAAATAATTTTGGCATAGGTATTTGAATTTATTTAAATTATGCTCTCTATTGTGAAATATGTTTTTTATAATCCATACCTCAGTCTTTTAACAATGATCTTTTCCGTGTAGAACCAAATAAGAAAATGGTGATTTTTTTCTCTTTGATTCAACTATTCTCCCATGATATATCGAAAACCTTTTGGATAAGCAAGGTACAAGTGCACAAGGGCACAACTGGTGGCAGGTAATATCCTAACAGAGAGGGAACACTCAAGAGGAAATCATCCATCCCTAAAGTACTGATCCTTGGTACACTTAAATATCAAAAAATCACCTGGCATCTCGAAAGACACCAGCAAGCTGAGCGTCTGTTTCAGTAAGGGGTTCTTTTGTGTTGAGAGTTTCCCTAGTCAGTGATTTGGAACGTCTCAGGAAGATTCTAACACTGCAAACAGTCCTTGTCATTCTTCTGGATTTGTGTTTGTCGATGTATTTCTTCCCATTTCCTAGGAGACTAGTTGCCCCACAGATCTCTTCTTTTGAACTTAGCCTTTTTCATATTTGGAAATATTTTATTTAAAAAAAAATCAGCAGTGGATTTGAGTTAAATTTATATGTTTTCCTAATGGTGAAAACATCCAAGCTTATATTACTGATATAAAGTAGAAGTGAGCTCTTGACTTTGCCCAAAGCAGACTTAGGCAAGGGAAATAAGAGGAAAAAAAAAAAGAAGTTCTAGAGGACATGTGTGAATGTGATAAGACACCCGCCTCGAATTCTCAAAACCTGCAGAGACTATTAAGGACAAGGATGGTTGGCCGGGGAGAAGTTAAAGCAGTGTATGCTTATACACCTCCTGTACACATCTAAAGTATCTTTCAACCCCTTTAGACTCATATTTTCTGGTACAATGACTGCTACTAGTTTTGTAAATGCTACTGCTAATTGAAACCACATCGTGGTCAGATAAAAATAAGCCAGTCAGGCATCCTGCTGAAAATGTACCCAGTAGGACAGCCCCTTTGTTCTCCTTAAAAATGAACTAATTCAAGAAAGGCACTGCCTCTAGATCATTATCCATTAATGTATGCAGCATTCCCTCTGCCCCACTCTTTCCGCTTTCTCCCATCACCCTTCACTATAATTTTCTTGTGGAAAAATAAAAGAAAGCCAGTTCTCTTGTAAACTGCATAATTGGGTTTAATATGCAGACTTGCCATTTCTAGGCATGTACGTTTTCTGCATTAATGGAAGCTATACACGGAGCATTTAGAGATCACCTGTGGATAGGCTTGTTAATTAACAGAGTTAGAGCCCTATTTCATTCCATTTAAACGAGAGTAATTGAAATCAGGGTAATCACCACTGCAGTATTCAGTACTTTCGCCCCTTTCAAGGTTATTTTAGCAATTATGTTCTTGGCTGAGCGTATTAGTAAATGCTGAGATTACTTCCTGTGCCATCTGACTTTTCTCAATCCCGTGCCCTATGGCATGTTTTTTTTTTTCATGATTGCATTAGTTGATAAAGCTGGAAATAATCTGTGTCATCCTTTAGCCTTTCAAAGAAATTATTAAACCTAATCCAATCTACTAGAAGTTGTCCAGGACAAAAAAAAAAAAAAAAAATCAGAATATCAGGCTAAACTTAATCCCCAAATAGATCATACGTCACCTTGTTAAGGACTAAAAGAAAATTTATACACTATCAAATTCAGTAAGAGCTGGTTGTTAGTACAGCTCTGAGGTACTTGGGTCTCTATTATTGCATGATACTTGTGATAGAACAATTTTGTTTGCTTTTTTTTTTCAAATCTGAAAATGAACATAGGTATTCTCAATTTTATCAGATGGGAGGAACTGAACTACTTCAACCTACAATCAAAAAAAAAAAAAAAAAAGACACCTGAAATTATTTTTTAAAAGAGTTCCATTTAGGGGCACCTGGGTGGCTCAGTGGGTTAAAGCCTCTGCCTTCAGCTCAGGTCATGATCTCAGGGTCCTGGTATCAAGCCCCGAATAGGGCTCGCTGCTCAGCAGGGAGCCTGTTTCCCCCTCTCTCTCTGCCTGCCTCTCTGCCTACTTGTGATCTCTCTGTCTCTGTCAAATACATAAATAAAATCTTTAAAAAAAAAAAGAGTTCCATTTACATCATCTTTAATATGTTCCACGAGGACTGGGAAAGAAAACTTCTTGTTGCTGATTTACATCATTGTAGGATTAGGATGTGAAATCCAAGCTATTACTATAATGGTTCTGTTTCATTGACTCACTAGCAAATATTTTCTTATTTTTTTTAAAGATTTGATATTTCTTTGAGAGAGAGAGTGCAGAGAGAGGCAGAGGGAAAGGGAGAGAATCTCAAGCAGACTCACCACCGAGCATGGAACCTTGGTGGGGGACTCGATCTCACAACCCTGAGATCATGACCTGAGCCAAAATCCAGAGTTGTATGCTTAACCAACTGAGCCACCCAGGTGCCCCATAAATATTTTCTTTTATTCAAAGTGATATTTCTTAGTGACCCAGTGATTTCCACCCCCACTTACCCATTTTTTCTGGGTCAAATTAAGACCAATATAACATTGCCTTGCAATGGTAGATTAACATTAGGAATTTATGCTGTGCATGGGGTAATTTACCTCCGCATATTTAACCCCTTCCTACTTATGCTTGGTACAATTCCTACAACTCATATTTACTGATTTTTTTCTATTTGCATGTCTACAGAGACCTTTTCTCTGAAGGCTGGTGTTACCAGCAATATATTTATTTAGTGACCGTTTTTGCCACCTGAACATATTCGCAGTCTCACAATTTCGTTATAAAACAAGTATATACCTCATGTTGCCAAGTGTATTTAAGGGATAAGAGCAAATTGTGTATTTAGTTATTTGAGAAGGTAATGGGGATGCATGCACAGTTCATTCAGTTTTGTTGTCTGAATTATCTTTTTATGAGGAACATTTGAAAGCTGCTAGAAATATAATTATCTTCAGATGTCCATATATCCTGTCCAGTGATATCTGCAGGAAATGTTGACATTTATATACATATTGGAACATTTTCCAGTGGGTTAGTAAATATTATCATTTCTTTTCTTTTCTTTTTTTTTTTTAGAGACAGAGAGAGCGATCGAGCGGGGGAAGGGTACAGATAGAAGAGAGAATTCCTAGCAGACTCCATGCTGAGCACAGAGCTCAATGTGGGCCATGGTCTCACAACCCTAAGATCATGACCCGAGCAGAATCAAGGGTCAGAAATTTGAGCCACCTAGGTGCCCCAATGTTATCACTTCTAACTGCATTTTGTATCTATATTTAAGCAAATTTTCCTTTGGGAAACCCTTCACTCTGCTTTCCAATTAAAATTGTCAAAAGTCAAGAACATTCTTTTTAAATCATCTTAAGCCTATGAAGGATTTAAATTTAATACCTTAAGAGAAAGACAGAGAGAGAGCAAGACCCTCAATATTAATGATAATTTAAATTTACTGTGTTTGTCAGAAAAAAAATAACCATCAGAAATAAGACATCCTTGGTATCTTCCATGCTGTTCTATGCAGAGGAGCTCAGCAATAAGCTACTTCAGCAATTCTAGCTCATCCTGCCTTGCAAATTTACCCAAACACATTTCTGTTTCATAGTCTACCCTGATTTGGTAATATGCAATTAGAGAAAATGACCATTTTAATATAGAACAATTTTCTTGTAAATTATACAGTAAAAAATATTTGAAACATATTAAAATCAAATGGATTTAGAATGATTATAGTTATGAATGACTGTAATTTGGTCTTACACAGCTAATTCCAAACACTGCACAGCCGCTTAGCAATTTCCATTCTCTAAATTTCTCATAATGGGATTTAAGGAAAAAAAAAGTGAAATCATCATCTTTTCCTCAAACCTCCTCCCTCTTCTTGCATATTCTATTTCAATAAATGATCTACCACCCTTCCCATCACTCCAATTGGGGAAACCCTGTAGTCACCCCAGCCCCTTTCCTCCGCTCATTACCACCACATCCATGGCCGTAGAATTTTATCTCTGACAGATGTCTAGGTGAGTCACTCCAGTCCCCTCCCCCCCATTTCCTCTGTCATCTGCTCTTCACTGAGAGCCTCACTACTCATTAACCTCTGAGCTTTCTTGGCTAGGCATGTAGCCCACCAAACACACATCCCTCAATTCATGCTCAGCAGAGCTGTCACAATGGTCTCTCTAAAAGAAAAATACAATGCCATATTTCTGCTTCAGATACTTCAATAGATAAAATACAAATGTTATTTAGAGTAAATACAAATTCCTTGATCAGGCATTCAAGATCCTTCATGCAGGAGCAGTCCCTGGTCAATGTCTGCAGCCTCATCTCCCACCACCATGTCAGTTGCACTTAGCCTCCAACCACATCAGATCCATGCTGCTCCAAACATATCAGACTCTTAAAGCTATCTGCTTTTGCAAAGTCCTTTCCTCTGTCTGTGAAGAAGAGGACAGAGTGAAGAATGTTCTTCACTGCTTTTTTTTTTTTCTTTTACAGTCTGTTCTTCCTTGTCCTTCATGATTTAGGCCCATTATAAGCCCTTCCAGGAAGCCTTCCATTAAAGAAAAAATTATTCTGACTCTTGTTAAAATGGTAAGGAAGACTTGATGCAATAAGCATCAAGATTATTGCAATAGGGGTACTGCAATAAGCAAGAGAAATCAGGCTCAACTCTAAATACAATAAGGACCAGTGCGGATTTATAGCTAATGGGTAGAGTGAAAGGGTCAGTGGATGGACAGTTAACTAAAAAGAGAGAGATATCAAGGATAGGGCAACTCTTGCTAAACTGATCTAACAAGATTCTTGGTAAAGGCAGGCCAAGAACTTAGACATCCAATGTAGGAGATGAGGAACCTGACCAGATACCAAGGGTCAGTGATGACTTAGAATTCTTTGCTAAGACTGGGTTGAGCAGGCCAACAACCAGATAGGGGCCAACGTGAAGAAGAGGGTTCAGAGAAGGCAACCAAAATTTAGTCAACAAGAGAGACTTTGTTCCTTCCTTAAGCACCAGATAGAGTTAGCTCTCCACTCCTCTCTGCAATTTTCAAGGCTCCTATAGCACATTGAGTATATCTGTAATCCAATTGTCACATTGTCTTGTATTATGAGCATTTGTCTGCCATTCCTCTAGTGTGAGAGCTCTCTGAGATGGAAAATTTTTACTCTTATCTCTGGGTGGTTTGGTATCTTGCATATTGACTTTCTCATAGATGTTTAACAATGTCTGTTAACTGAGAGCTGTATACAAATTGAAAGGAAAATTTTAAATTATCATATTCTCCATTTTCCTCCAGGGACTACTTTGTTCTTAGTAAAGTATCTTTGATATTTAGGTTAAGTCCTTTTTACGTGGGTTTTACCCAACCGGATGAGACTCAGTATTATTCATTCACTATGCTCTCTTTTTATTGCTGTATGTATTTGTCTTGTGGAGGGATCAATATAGGCCAAACCTCATTACAACAAATGCCATTATGAAGAAATTACTAAATCCTATATATACATATATACGCCACTTTCAATGGTCTACTTACTGTAAATAGTAGTTTATATAATTACAATAGATTTTCAGTGTCTTAGAGATTTGTGGGAATGAATAATGAGATATGCATGAATGAATGGATGGATGAATAATACATCCACAACATTTTTTTTCTTTTTCTTTTTTTTTTACTTTTCTTATCACTTTATGCTACTATTAAAAATTAAGAACCAGTCTTAAGGCAAAGCCTGTGACAGAACACTATTATGCAGAGCCTAAGTAATTATTCTGTAACAGTAATCATTCCTCTCTCTGTGTGAAAATGAGTTAAGTGTTCTCCCCCTTTTATTAAATATTTAATCTCAAATTCTATGTGTTAAATCATTTACTCCTTTCCTTGAAAAATATTTCTCTAGTTTGGGGCAGTGGTGAACTTAGTTTAAATATTCTGAACTCATAGCAAATTTATTTCTTTAGAAACATGCAAATAGTTACTGTGATTGGCAAAGTTATTTTTATCACACAAGTAATATGTTCTCATTATAAAAATAATTTTAAATGACAAATTGACATAAAGAAGGTCATCCATAATCACACCAACCAGAAATAATCTCTGTGGTTGGGTAAGAAATTACTAATTTAGCAGCTGGTACCAGTGTTTTTAGGAAAAGAACTAGGAATTTCTAGGGGAGGAACTGTCTTTGTTTAGGAAAATACCCTAATGGGCCATTCTGAATGAGAAAGGGGAGGCCCAGAAGGCATAATGTCAAGAAAGGAGATAAAGAAACTAAACAGCTCTGCATAAATTAGAGTAGAAAAATAAATGAGATTAAATCCGGTGAGAGCAGAAATTCAAAACAAGAAGACACAAGACTATTAGATTCTATAAAGGATCAAAAACTTCCAGAAGCACACTGATATTCTCAGAGTATGGACAAAGTGAGTTAAGCCAGGTTTATTTAAATATTCCAGGCTAGGGTAATTTGATCAAGGCAGAAATTTAGCATGAGGCTCAAGGGAGAAATTTAGCATGAAGCTCAAGAGAGTGGGTTCTGGAGTAAGATTACCTGGGGCCATTATAGGTTCCAACACTGTTTCTTTGTGTGTCTGTGTGTAGGAGAGTGGTGTTCATCATGGCCCAATAGCAATATAGGAACTTTTAGGAAATAAAACCAAAGGAGTTTAATAATGTTTACTCTGGTGGTAGAAGAAGTGAGAACCAAATGTAGACAATATGGCAACTAGATGAAGTCATCACAACCTTATGCTAAAGGAAGAAAGGGAAGAGGAGAGGTTAGAACTGGACCCACAGAGAAAGTACAACAGTGGCCAGAAACCTTGCCCTGGGAAAACATCAGAAATCTTACCTGGAGAAAACTCTTTGGTCATAAACATCCATAAACTAGATGAAAGATGAAGAAAATAATTCTGACCTGCAAGGAAATCTGAGGAAAGATGATGAAAGCAAAGAGTTTCAAGTCTGTTTGTATACATGTATGCATATTGCTATATATATATTATGCATATTGTCAAATATATATATTATGTATATATATACACACAGATATATTGCACAACCAAATGGAATCATCATGCACAAATATCTTGCAATTTAATTCTTAACATGATATGGATATTCCTCCATTACACTAAACATAAACATAAAACCATATGTCTAGTATCATGGCTGCATTATTAGCCTATTATTTAGCTATAAAATGTATTTATATGGTCCCATATTGCTCTTTCATATTGTTTTAAGGTTTTGTCCTTTCTTTTGAGAAAAAGATAATATGTAAAATACTTTTAAATTTTTCAGTGCTTTGGTGTTGGAAAGTGTATATAATATGCTTGCAAATGTGGCTTTTTAAAAATTGAAACCTTATTTCTGCATTGCTTTTTTTTCATCAATATCTCTTAAGAAACAGATTGGGTAATGTGTGTCAATAACTTCAAAACAAATAATTAGCGTCAGAGTTGGGATTTCATCACTTAGCATCCATCATAGGCATCTAGAACCCTGATTTCTTTGAAGTTTCCTGTTGAAAATGATATATGTCATCACGTTAACTCAGGACTGGTTAGTAAGCAGAGCATGGCCAAGGTCACTTGAAGGTTTCTTTGATGCAGACGTTCCTCAATTTATTTAGAGCTGAAATAATTCTGAACTTCATAGTGTGCTTTACCTTTCTGACAAATGGAGGAAGCTGAATAATTGACTTCTTTAGGTTCTCAGAATCTTTTGCATATCCAGAACTTTTAGACGCTAAATAGAGTGATCTGTAAGCGAAATGCAAGTGTAGCATATCAAAGTGCGATATAAGACTTTAGACAACAGTTGAAATTCTTTCTCTTTCTTTCTCTTTTTTCTTTGTATTTTGTATGGTCTCATTTTTAAATTATTTTCTTCCACATGAAAAGAACAGATCAAAATGGACAGATTTTTGTAATCTTTTCATATTCTTGATTTCAAAGGAATTGAGAGGAACTAAGGTTCAGGCATGACAATCCAATGGATCTGTTTTACAAATGGATATCATCCCTTGGAGTTGAATTTAACTAACTCATTTAGGTATTCAATATGCCACACCAGAGTATACATCATTACAATTGACAAACCTACATTGACCCATCTAAGTTACCCAAAGTCCATAGTTTACAGAAGTGTTTACTCTTGGTATTGTACACTCTATGGGTTTGGACAAAAGTCTAATGACAGGTACCCATTATTATAATCATTATAATATCACACAGAATATTTTCACTGCATTAAAAATCCTCTGTGCTCTGCCCATTCATCCTCCCCCCACAACCCTGACCCCAGGCAAACACTGACCTTTTTACTGTCTCCATAGTTTTGCCTTTTCCAGAAATTCATATAGTTGGAATCATACTGTATTGAATTTTCAGATTGGCTTCTTTCTCTTAATAATATGCATTTAAGTTTTCTTCATGTCTCTTCATGCCTTGATAGCTCATTTCTTTTTAGCACCAAATAATACTACATTGTCTGAATATACAACGGTTTATTTATCCATTCACCTGCTGAAGAATATCTTGTTGTTTTCAATTTTGACAATTGTGAATAAAGCTGCTATAAACATCCATATGCAAGTTTTTGTGTAGACAAAAGTTTTCAACTCTTTCGGTCAATACCAATGAACGGGATTGCTAGATCATATGGTAGGACAATTTATTTTGTAGGAAACCATCAAACTGTCTTCCAAAGTGCTATACCATTTTGCATTCTCAGCAGCAATGAATGAGAGTTCCCATTCCTTCGCATTCTTACTGCCATTTGGTATTGTCAGTGTTTTAGATTTTGGCCATTCTAATAGGTGTGTGGTGGTATCTTGTTATTTTAGTTTGTACTTCCCTGATGACATATGATGGGGAGTATCTTTTCATATGTTTATTTGTCATTTGTGTATCTCCACAGTGAAGTGTCTGTTCAGGTCTTTTGGCCCATTTTTTAATTGAGTTGTTTCCCTATTGTTGAGTTTTAGGAATTCCTTTTATATTTGGATACTACTCCTTTACCTGATGTGTTTTTTGCAAACACTCTCTCCCAGTAGGTGGCTTATCTTTTCATTCTCTTGATATTGGTTTCCTCAGAACAGATTTTTTTAAATTTTAGTAAAATCCAACTTACCGTTCTTTCTATCATGGATCATGCCTATGGTATTGTATCTAAAAGTCATTATCATATCCAAGGTCATCTAGATTTTGTTTTATATTATTTTTTAGGCATTTTATAATTTTCTGTTTTGCATTTAGATCTACACGTTGATATTGTGCAGGGCATAAGATATATAGATTTATTTCTTGCATGTGGATGTCCAGTTGTTCTAATACCACTTGTAAAAGAGACTATCTTTGCTCCATTGTATCATCCTTATTCTTTGTCAATTATCAGTTGACTATATTTATGTGGTCTATTTCTGGGCTTTCTATTCTGTTCCACTGATCTATTAATCCATTCTTTTGCCAATACTATACTGTCTTGATTACTGAAGCTATGTAATAGAATATTCAGATTTTTGATAAATTTATATGTATAATAATATATATGAGTGATAAGATTGATACATAATGCTCTTTACCAAATGGCACACTGTGTTAGCCAGTTTGGGCTACTATAACAAAAATATCATAGAATAAGTGGCTTAAACAATAAACATTTCTTTCCCACAGTTCTAGAAGCTAGGAAGTCTGAGATCAAGAGATCAACAGATTCAAAGTCTGATGAAAGCTGGCTTCCTGGTTTGTAGATGGTTACCTTCTTGGCTATTCTCACATGGCTATGAGAGAGATTATCTCTCTAGTGTCTTTTATATGGACACTAATCACATTCATGAGAGCTTCATTCTCATGACCTAGATATCTAAATGCCTCATCTCCAAATACTACCACACTGGGGATTAGAGCTTCAATATATGAATTTGGAGAGAGGGGATCAAAAATATTCAGTCCATAGCATTCTTTGTTCCTATTTATTTATTTATTATCTGTGCACTATTTAATTTGCTAAAAAACAAAAACAAAACACATACTGACTTAGTAAATTGAAAAAAAGTGGGACGCCTGGGTGGCTCAGTTGGTTAAGCGACTGCCTTCAGCTCAGGTCATGATCCCAGGGTTCTGGGATCAGTCCCGCATTGGGCTCCTTGCTCAGCGGGGAGCCTGCTTCTCCCTCTGCCTCTGCCTGCCACTCTGCCTGCTTGTGCTCTCTCTCTCTCTCTGACAAATAAATAAAATCTTTAAAAAAAAAAAAAAGAAAAAAGTCATGTCTAGAGAGTCTGAAACAAATGAAACAGTTCAATTTAAAATATTGTAGGGGTGCCTGGGTGGCTCAGTCATTAAACGTCTGCCTTCAGCTCAGGTCATGATTCCAGGGTCCTGGAATGGAGCCCAGCATCAGTCTTCCTGCTCAGCAGGAAGCCTTCTTCTTCCTCTCCCACTCCACCTGCTTGTCTTCCGTCTCTCACTGTCTCTCTCTGTCAAATAAATAAATAAAATCTTTAATAAAACAAAAAAATACTGTGGACAAAATTATGAGAAAAACTCATGGGAGAAGTATCCCTATGTGCCTTCATAAATAATGTACCTGTATTGAAAGTTTGGCGTAATTTGCTTTAGTGAACACTTCTAGGTGTGAACTTTTAGAAAACAGTGCACCAACAAAAAACACAGATACATACAACCCTATGTTAGAATGAGATATTTTATAGAAGAAAAATTATAATTTTGTAGAAATATAAATCTTTGTCCCAAAAAGACATTTGTTCCTAAGAGAGATATTTTTGCAAATATCCATGAATATTTTAAAAATTGGCCAAGGTCCTAGCCTAACAGAGAAAATTTTAAGCAATTCCCTAAAATGCACATCAAATAGGGCATATTATATGGAGAGTTAAAAATATACTATTACATAATTTTTGGGTTAAAGCAAAACTTAACACCAAATTAGAGATTATTTATTTTTAGAGATTATTTATAAATAAAGGATGAAAATGTAATGCTATGAAACTAATGGAATGCAGACAGGAATGATATTAAGTGGAATATATTGATAGCATTAAATACATTTGCTTTAAAAAATATATAAAATGAAACAATGAAGCCAAAGAATAAGCAACAAAGTAAGCTTCAAGTTGGTAGAATTAATAAAGATGAAAGCAAAAAGTAATCAATACAAATATGAATAAGAATTTATTAATGAATCCAAAAGTAGTTCTTTGAAAATTTCAGTGAATTAGATAAATCTTTAAAAAGTCTGATCAAGTAATCAGGGGAAAAGATTACATTATGAATGAGAAAGGAGTTAGCTAAAACTACGGAGAAGCTACATAAAAATTACAAGAGATCAATTCTACAATGTTATATAGATCCATTTGGACATCTAAGGTTAAATGGAAAATTCTAGGTAAATATAAATGATCAAAATTGAATAAAAAAGATAGTTAAACAGAAAATAAGAAATTTAAATAGCTAGTTTAAGTCAACTCTCATCAAAGAGGCATAGGATACAATGAAAAAGAATTAAAGGAAGGACACACTGAATATAGCGACATTTTTAGAAATGTTTTGCAGAAGGAAGGTATAGACTGATAGCTGTGAGGCAGGTGGAGTTCTCCAAAGTGGGTGTACTGCATGCGTGTTTGTGTATATGTGTGCATGTTATTGACACTTATGCACATGTAAGGGAGGCAATGATAATAAAATGTCTAAAAAGTGAAGGTAGCAATCCAAAACATGGTTATTGGATTGGCCTTAATAGGAATATGGTTCCATTTCTCATTGTAACAGTAGAGAAAAAAAAAAGATTCATATAAATGGAAGTACTATTGTATGCATTTTGGTGGGAAGATAAAGGCATTCTCTGTAGGTCTCTTTCATGTTCTTTACAGAGAGAAAGCAAGAGAAGGGTAATTGGAGATCTGACTGCAGTAGAGAAAATTAGAATAAGTCACTGTGGGGTTTTGGAAATTGGGTGGAATGGGAATATATAATGTACGTTTTTTAGGCAGCATCGAGGGCCTCCTTGAGGTCAGTAGTAATCAATTCAGCAAATATTTGAAGACATTGTCCACCAGAAATCAGCAGCATGGGTACAAATGTAGAAATGTAGTTAAAATTCATCTAGAAATGTGATTTCATCATGTGAAGAAAAAGAAAAGACAGAGAAACAAGGGACTTTAGAACATTGGCAAGTGGCAAGCCATAATTTTGGAATAATTCATGAATTCCAAGTTGGATGAGGGCAAAGCAACAAAAGGAAAAGATTGAGGGATTGGAAGAACTGGAAGTTCCAGTGAAGTCAAACACAGGGCTGTAGAGAATTGTTGGCCCATCCAGCACATTCTCTCTTTGCAGGTAAATCCGTATGCAAAGCCAAACTTTAATCAGGTAATTTCTCTGTAAGCGGAGAGTCAGACTCATAGGAGATAAATGAATGACTCAAAAACCATAATCCTCCCCAAAAGACCGGTCTTCAGAGTTTGAGTGCCAGGACACCCTTTCCTTAGATGGTGTCAGAATGGGCTCTGTTAACTTCTTCTTTTGGAGGTTTCTTTTTCCTATGTGCTGATTACCTTCTTTAGTGTATTCTACATCATATTAGTTTCCTTAAATGTCCTATAGAAAAGGATTTCTGCAAAATAATTTTGGGGAAACCACACACTATCCTTCTCTAACAGTAATTTTTTTGATTTTTCATCAAGCATAATATAGCTGTGATTGTGTGGGGGCGGCTAGAGGCAAGAGTTTGTTGTCTAAAGGGCATATTATTGATTGGCTATAACAAGATCATGGTAAAACAAGCAAGCAAAACATTGCCGATTTGTGTTTGGGTGAATTACTCATTTGAAAAAATAATTTTTTATTTTCATCCTATTGATCTGTTTTTGATAGAGGTGTGAAGCAGGTCTGAGATTCTCCAAAATACTGGCTAGAGGGTGAGGAAATCTATTTTTCAGAGCCATCTCTCCTCATTGTTTTAGCCAAAGTTTTGGAAAGAGAGATCTACTCTAAGACATGTTCTCATGTCAGGCTTTATAAATGAGACATGTACTTCAGGCTTGTATGGACAGTCATCTGATCTACTCTGTAAGCTGGCCCTTAGTTCTCTGAAACTCCCTTCCACAGCTTAGTGCTCTGATATGGAGAACAAGCATATGGTTGTTATCACAAATCTCAGTAGAAGCATGTTACAGTATAACCTTACCCATAACTGATTTTTAAGTCACACATTTGCAAGCAACTCCTTGAATTACTTCCACAGATGGCTAATGATCCATTATATCAAATGACAAAAGATATGTCCATTTATTTGAAAGTTTCTGAGAGGGAGTATTTCACCTATGAACTAAAAAGAAAGAAAATATAGAATTTCAATAGTGACTCCCATGTTCATTTTATTCTGTATTCAAGAAAATAATTGTTTAAAAAAAGCTTACTTCTCTGCAAATATTTTACTCAGGAGTCCCTCTGGTAACTATAGATTCCATCACATATTCTGAAGTACCTATCCTCAAATTATGCGCTGTGCAAATTTTGCAAGCATTTTAAAATTCTCTTGTCTGGCCTTTAGATAAGGGGAAAGATACTCAAACTATAACCCTGATTTTGACCAAAATATCTATTTGTTAAGATTAAAATAAGATAAAACAGCAATTATATTTGTAATAACATTTATCTTAGGTAAAATTAAGGGACAAATAAAATGCAATGTAACAAATAATACAAAAGCCAATATAATATATGTATATATTTATGTACACACACTTTTTAATTTTGTTAAAGCTACAATTCTAAATAGAGGAGTTTCATTTGAAACATAGAAACCAATTTTCCCCAAATGATTATTTCTGTAGGCAACATTTCTGCTCCTGCTCTTCCTATAATTCACACATTTATTAACTCATATGGGAAATGTAGAAATGATCCCACAAAAGCAGTTTGTGGGCAAAATGTTGATGCAAAGCACAATAGACTCCCAAGTTATTTACTTAGCCAAAGAGCCTTTGTTCTCTGAGACTTTATCCATTTGGTTTCCGGAAGTCAAACAGCTTAGAGTAACTTCGGACATGACAGAAGAAACCGGAAATGGAAAGCGATATAGAATAGATTCTAACACAGTTCATTAGGCAACCAAGCAGCCTTTACAAAGCATTAAGTCCCAGAAATTGGGGTGACAGTGCAGACAAGATCGGCGATGCTGTTTGGAATATTTCATAAGGGGTCTTAGAGATCCGGAATGTATTTCACTGAAAGAGGAGACAAAAAGAAATGGAGAAGCTTTTGCTCTTGCCTGAAATGTGAAATTTTATTTTCCATTTACTCCTCGGTAAAGAGAAATTAAGTAAGAGTTGCATGTGTTTTTTTTGTTTTTCAATCAGCAAATCTAAATGTAACACTATGCAATCATTTCATTCCCAAATATTCTTTCCCTGATTATTTATCAGGAGAGTGCTATGTAGAATCATAAAACCCATCAGCATTTTTAGCCCTCTTTGTCTCCTTCCCATGGCTGTGCTCAGCATTATTGCCTGGTACCTGTGCACCTCTGTTCAAGAAGACTCGCCTGCGTTGGTAGGGTCCTCCACGGAAGCACCAGGTCTGGTAATATGACAAGTAAGGAAAATGATTATCCAAAATGAGCTGATTAATTCCTAATAATAACTTAATGTGATATCATCCTTTTATAACATTTGCATTCTCATGCAGTGTCTCTAGTCAAAGACGTGAAGAGTTTGAAGTTTGTAAGCACTCTTTCAGGGGCCATCATGAAGACTGTTGAACTCATGCCCTCCTTTCTACTCTGCATGCCCACTATGCTGGGCCAAGAGTTTTCCTCTCTATGTCTATATTATCATCAACACTTGACTGCAATCGCTTTGATGGCAGGGATCTCATTTTATGCTTCTTTGAAATTCTTTGTCAAGTTAGGGTTGGGACCTGGGAGTGACTTGGGCAGGAATGTTACCCTGACTGCAGCAGCACACTCAGCATCACACTTTCGAAGCTGCCTGTCAAGTTGTTGGTTGGTTGATTGTTTACTTTCCTCTCCACGGTAATGCAAGAGCAGTGCAGTCAGTGATTAAGAGCCTGAATTCCAAAGCCAGACTCTTTATTTGAAAACCGTTTTTGCTTCTTATCAACTGTATGATCATAAGAAAGTTACTGAACGTCTCTTACTCCTTTTTATCATCTAGAAAATATGGAAAACAATAGTACGTTACTCAAAGTTTTTTGTTAGGATTACATGAATTAAATGAGTTAAGCTATTCAAAGTGCTTAGGATCAGGGTTATGAATAGTAAGGGCTATGCACTGTTAGTTCTAATTACTATTGTCATTTATTTATTATGGTCTTTGAGGTCTATGGTGCTTTTAGACTATTTCCTCATCCCAATGTTTTAAAACACACCTTCCTGATGAAACTTAAGTATGAGATTTCAAAATTTAATTTGAATCCTGGATAAATTAGATACTTATTTGGTTAACTAGTTTTGCTTATTCTAGTCTAGTTGAAGGTTACCAAATTGGAAATTAATCTTATCTAGTATGTGGAGGGCCTTCGTATCTGTACTCTTTTTTCAAGCCCTGTGCTTTGGTCTAGGGATGATAATGGTCATATGCGCCTGCATTGGAATTACTAGTGGATTTATTGCTTTCTTCATTCTTTGGTGAAGTTGTCTTTGGGGTTCTGTTAAAAGGGAAAGGTAGGCCTACCTCAAAGACAGTATGACATCTCCATGTCATCACTATTCACATATAGAGGTCAGGATTATGATGTTCTATTTGCAGGAAGAATAAGTGTATAGGCTGCAACGGCTTATACATGTGATGAAAACAGAAACAAGCATCATACATGGCTACCATTTTGGAACATGTAAAAAAAGTTTTTAGAGATAGAAGGAAGAATAAATATTATCTAGTCCACTGGTCCATTCTCTAGACTAGAAAGACCCAAAAGCTCAGTTATTTGTGAAAGTTTATGCAGTCAGTTTAATGGGAGAACCCGGTCCAGAGTGGAGTTGGCTGACTGACTGATCACTATTGTTTCTATTATTCCATACTTCAAATTAACACCAAAGGGAGTCTCAATGTTGTAAATATTTGTACATAATTTGCATTAATTAAAATGTATCAGAAATTTAAGAAACCTATGATATCAGAATCAATCATCAGATAATTGAAATATAAATAGCTGGAAATTACTTAGGATTTATACTAAGATGTTATGCCATCAAAGTGGCTATATATATAATATAATTATATGAAACCACCAGCCTATATGAATTCAGTGACAGTATTAAGCATAGTGTATTTGCATACCACATTCTCAATAAATTTTTTAAAGGAAAAATTAAAATTTGAAGATTATCTTAGTGTCCTAATATAAAATAAGATAAAATTAGTACAACTCAACAACGTATAGATTGTTTATTGTGTTAATCTTCTCTATTGTAATTGTTGAAAACTTTAAAGAGGTATTCAAAATGTATTTTGGAGAGCATAAAATGGCATTTATACTAGCTTTAAATACACTGATTAAATATTTTATTTTTCCTTGAAATATTTCCTGAATCTCCAAATAAATTTAATTACCATATTCTGATTCATAATTTTTAAAGTGTCAAATACTCTGAACCTTGCTATTTAAAAATATTGATTATTGACAGCCTTATGTCCACTACTTTTGTGCTATTGCTTTCAATTAATGTCTTGTTTATGACTACAAACTCTTGGCCTCTGCTTATCTGATACTACTCTTCTTGAGATGCTTATCAACTCTTACTTTCTATGACTCATTCCCAGAAGCGACCTTAATTATTAATTATTGGTTAATGTACCCATATCTTTTACCTCTGCCTAGATTGCTGGGCTTTTATTTTGTACTTCATTGCTTGTTCAATGAATGCATGGCCAAAAGAGATACAGTTACTGTGAAATTTGCAAAGACTTTTATGTCCCTAGGGTTATTTTATAACTAACAAGTTATGGCTTGAAAACTTCAAGTCCCACCATTTTAACATATCAACCTGATGTGTATTTGAATGTCTTTATTTCCTGCTTCTAGGATGCCAGCTCTGTCAATTGGGTCTCGCTAGGGGGTCCAGTGATCAATATTGACTCTGTAGCATAAAATCAAATATATTGTTTGCAAGAATATTGTCTTCTGTGGAGGTGATTTTGCCTGTTAAGGAAAACAGTATGACTGCAGGCCAGGCTTTGTTTATTTTACAAAAAGTAACCATAGCCCACAGCTTTTACAGTTCACTAGGCTGAGGAAATACCTAATGTAAATTATCTGTTTTTACATTGCATCATGCCTACTCTTTGCTTTGAGGCTACTCAAAATTTTTCAGTTATAACCCGATGCTAAAACAGGAGGGGGCATATTTCACTATAAGAGGGCTTTAAAAGTCAACAAATTAATTTGCTTTTCCCTTCCAGCTGTGCAATTCACCCCCCACTCCAGCTTTGAGCTGTAATTAAGTACATGATTTTATAATAAAAGTAATCTTTTCCTGGTGCTTCCTCAGCTGCAAATTCTGACCCAGATTCCCATTATGAATCATGACTGTCACATGTGCTTGAAATAGGCCTCATTTCCCTCTGCCCTCCCCCAGCTGCTAGAGATTCTCGCCGCTGGATTTAGCTCCAACCTTACTGAAGAACTGGAGAGACAATTTAACTTATACGAGCTCTTCTTTGAAATCTTTGGATCGTTTTTCTTTAGAGAAGGGGACATCATCCAAGCATCCAGTAATGACAACTAAGGAAAAGCCACACTCGTTTAACGTTGTAGGATAAAACTAAAGCCAGCCACTGAGCTTAGTTGGGTACAAGTACACATCTCTGATAAGAAACAAGCTAAGAAGAAGAAACATCTAAGAAGACATGTGGAGAAGACCTATATTCATGAACTATGCCTAATTTGTATCTCTTTTTTGAAGAGCTTCAAGCTCATCCTGAATGTATTCCTGTATCTCTCCATCTCCACTAGAATTGTACTCTAGTTTCAGGCCACCATGAAGTCACCATCATGTCACCGTAAGAGCTTTCTAACTGGCCACCATGCTCCCATTCTTGACCTGTTCTGATCCAATATAGTCAGGGGGCTCTTTGCAGCATGCAAATGAAATACAATAGAATGGCAATTCCATTCTCAAGATTTTCTGTTGGTTTCTCATCATAGTCTATATATTATCTGATAATTTGTGGGAAGCCTATAGCTCTCCATCAAAAATCTTGTTTTCCATTCTTCCTGGCACATAGATAAGCTGTATTTCCTAAACTGTCTTATAGTTGTGGAAGCTGAGGGCAACCATGTGACTGAGTATGAGCCAACAGAATATCAGAAGAAGTGATCCATGTGACTCCCAGGCTAGGAATGCAAAAGATCCAATGTGCTATTTTCCATGTTCTTTTCCTTCTGTGTGATCGATCATCCAAAGGAAGCTTGGAAGCCAAGTATTGAATATGACAGAATTAGCATCAGCTTATGTCTCTGAATGACTTCATGGGGCCGTTTCCCTATACTGCAACCCCACTGGATTGTTATATACATGTAAAGCCACTAAATTTGTGTTTATTTGTCACAGTCATTAGCACTACCCTAACTAACTAATACAACTCTTCATGTAATGTGGAGTTACATTACTCATTTACCCACTTTCATACTATCATATTCTATTTCTTTGCATAGCACTCATCACTTGATATGTGTCCTGTTTATTTAATGTATCTGTTTTCTTTTTGTTTTCCTCCAACTAGAATGTGAGTTCCATGACAACCGGGTCATTTTTGTGTCCTTTTAGGAGACATGTCTATTCATGTTTTTTACCTATTTTTTTTTTTTAATTTGGATGATTTGTCTTTTATTGTTGGGTTTTAAGAGTTCTTTATTTATTCTGGATACTAATAGTTATGTGGTACATATCTATATAGATATCTATATAGATATAGATACATTATAAGATATGTGATGTGCAAATATTTTCTTCCTTTCCATAATTTGTCTATTTAATTATGTAATAATGTCCTTTGTTGCACAAAGGGTTTTAATAAGGTGAAGTTCAATTTATTTTGCCTTTGGTTGTGTGCTTTTGGTGTTATATTTAAGAAATTATAGTCTAATCCATGTCATGAAGATGTATACCTATGTTTCCTTCTAAGAAATTTAGATTTTTAGATCTTACACTTAAGTATTTGATGAATTTTGAGCTAATTTTGTATATGGGTGAAGTGGTAGATCTAAATTCACTCTCAAGCTAATAGATATCTAGTGGTCATAGCACTATTTGTTGAAAAACAATATTCTTTTTCCATTGAATTGTCTCGGTATCTGTTAAAGGTGATTTGTGCCTCCCTTATAAGGGATATATTGAAATTCCAACACCCCATACCTTAGGATGTAACCTTACTTGAATATAGGGTTGCAGATGTAATTAAGATGAGGTCAGATTGGGATAGGGTGGGTCCCTAATCCTACATGTTGGGTGTCTTTATAAGAAGATGGCCAGCCGAAGGAAGATAGAAACACATAGGGAAAATGCCATGTGATGATGAAGGCAGAGACCAGAGTTAGGAAGCTGCAAGCCAAGGAACACTGAAGATTCCCAGAAAAACCAGCAGAAGCTAAGATGAGGCAGAGAAGTTTTCAGAAAGATCATGGCCCTGCTAATACCTGGATTTCAGACTTTTTTCCCCCTAGAACTGTGAGACAATAGCTTTAATTGTTTTAAGCCACCTAGTTTGTGGTACTTTGTAATGGCAGCTCTAGGAAACTGATATAGCACCCTTACAAAAATCAATTAACTCTAAATGTAGAGATTCATTTCTGAAGTTTCAGTTCTGTTATATTGATCTATATGTCTATCCTTATGTTAGTATTACATTGTTTTGATTACGGTAGCTGTGTAGTAGTTTTGAAATCAGGAAGCCATGTTCTCTAAATTTTTTATCTTTCTCAGGATTATTTTGGTTATTCTTTGTCTGTTGCTATTTCTTTTAAAAAGGCAATGAGAATTCTATTTTATTTTATTTTTTAAGACAGTATTTTAATAGGGATTTTGTTGAATCTGAAGATCAATTTGAAGCGTATTGCCATTCCAACAATTATGGCATGAAAGTCAATGTCTTTGCTCTTATTTCCTTTTATTTAGATCTCCTTCAATTACTTTCAACAGTATTTTGTAGTTTTTAGTGTACAAGTCTTGTACTTCTTGGTTAAACTTATTCCTAAGTAGTTTATTTTTGTTTCATATTGTTATAAATGGAATTACTTTGATTTTATTTTTAGATCGTTCAGTGGTAATGTGTAGAAATATAACTGATCTTTACACATAGATCATGTATTCTCCAACACTGCTGAACTCATTTTCTAGTTCTAACATTTTTGAGTGTATGGATTCTTTAGAGTGTATGCATATATATATATATATATATATATATGTATATACATATATATATATATCAATGTATATTATACATATTGATTTTTAAATGTTAAACCAACTATGTATACCTGGGATAAATGCCATTTGGTCATGGGTATAATCCTTTTTACATCTTGCTGGCCTTAGTGTGCTCATATTTTGTTGAAATTTTTTTATTTTTATTCAAAGATGTTGGTCAGCAGTTTTATTCTCTTGTGATGTGTTTGGTTTTGGTATCAAGTATTACACTGGTAGTATTACACTGACCTTATGAGTTAGGAAATTTTTCCTTCTCTTCCATTTTTTAAAAGAATTTTCAAAAAATTTTAAGAATTCTTTGTGTGAAGAATTAACATTAATTCTCCTTTTTAAAAAAATTTTTTAAGATTTTATTTATTTATTTGTCAGAAGAGAGAGAGCAAGAGAGTGGGCACAAGCAGGAAGAACAGCAGGCAGAGGCAAAAGCAGGCTCTCTGCTGAGCAAGGAGCCCTATGTGGGACTCGATCCCAGGACACTGGGATTATGACCTGAGCTGAAGGCAGACACTCAACCAACTGAGCCACCCAGGCGTCCCTAATTCTCCTTTAAACATTTGATATAATACACCAGTAAATCCAATCTGACCGTGGGTGTTTCTTTTGGGAAGTTTCTTGTTCTTCTTCCTCCTCCTCCTCCTCCTCTTCTTCTTCTTCTTCTTATTATTATTATTATTTCGATCTCTTTACTTGTTATAAGCTTATTCAGGTTTTGAATTTTTTTTTACACAAATCAATTTTGATCGTTTGAGTCTCCTAAGAATTTGTTCAATTCATCTAGGTTATCTAGTTTGTTAGTGTATTATTATTCATATTCCCTTAAATCCTCTACTTATTTATATAATGTCAGTTGTAATTTCTCCTATAGCATTTCTGATTTTAATAATTTGAGTCTTCTTCCTTTTTTTCCCCTTGGTCAATTTCAGTAAAGAATTGCCAATTTTGTCAATCTTTTCATAGAAACAACTGCTTTTTTTAAATTCTTTTTATTATTTTTCTACTCCCAAGTTCTTTATTTCCACTGGATCTCTATTATTTTCTTCCTTCTGCTTGTATTAGGCTTATTTTCTTCCTTTTTTAAGTTTTTTTTAAGGTGGAAGTTTAAGTTATTTATTTGAGATTTTCTGCCCTTTTTTTTTTAACACTAGAAATTTAAGAATTTGTTTCAGGGAAGTGGAGAACACATTTAATAAAATAGGAAGTTTTGTTGTATTATCCTAGCAAAATATCAAATAAAAAAACCAGGGTATTATTTTTTTGGACATTTAACATATTCTTTTATTTTCTGATATCACATAGTGAAAAAAAAAGCTGTATTTATGAACAGATGATAAAAATATGACAAAATGTTAATATACATATACGGTTAGCTTTCTTCTGTTTATCACTTACCAATGTAGATTTAATGAAATTGAAATGTTAGGAAAGCTTTAGAACTTATTTTTCTATTTGTAGATATTTTCAATTGTTAAAATTCATGAACTACTTTGGAGTTTTAAGACTCCATTGCAGCAATTTTTGGATTAACAATATTGTGGCTAGATTGAATTAATTATGTTAGAAATAATGAGGTAATAATAGTTGTTGATTAATTTTATTTTACAGATTTAAAATAATTACTTAAAATCCAAATTTAATTTATCCATTTCTTTTTTTTAAATTAACATATAATGTATTATTTGTTTCAGGGGTACAGGTCTGTGATTCATCAGTCTTACACAATGCACAGCACTTACCATAGCACATACCCTCCCCAATGTCCATCACCCATCTACCCCATCCCTCCCACGCCCCTCCCCCTCTAGCAACCCTCAGTTTGTTTCCTGAGATTAAGAGTCTCTTATGATTTGTCTCCCTCTTTGGTTTTGTCTTGTTTCATTTTTCCCTCCCTTCCCCTATGATCCTCTGTCTTGTTTCTCAAATTCCTCATATCAGTGAGATCATAATGGATACATTTAGAGCTATAAATTTCTCTTTGAGCACCATTTGGTTGCATCCCATAAGTTTTGGTACGTTTTATTTTGTTTTACTTATCCCAAAGTATTTTCTAATTTCTCTTGTGTTTTCTTCTTTGATTGATTGGTTATTTAACAATGTGTTATTTAATTTCAACATTTTACAAATTTCCTAAATATTCTTCTGTTATTGATTTCTAATTTCATTTCATTATGGCTGGAGATCATGCTCTGTATGATTTAAATATTTTTAAATTTATCTAACTTACTTCACAGTCTAACATAAGATTTATCCCAGAGAATCTTCCATCTGTATTTGAAAACTATGTGTAAAAATTATGCTGCTATTGGGTAAAGTGTTCTGTAGGTACATGTTAAATCTACTTATTATAGTGTTGTCCAATTTTTCCACTCCTTTTTTGATCTTCTGTCTGGATATGCTAGCCATTATTGAAAGTTGAGTGTTAAAGTCAACTGTTATTACTGAATAGTCTATTTTTCCCTTTAATCCATTCACTTTTTGCTTCAAGTATTTTTGGCTTTGTTGTCATGTGTATATATGTTTATAATAGTTACATCTTCTTGGTAGATTGTCTTTTTATCATTATAAAACATCCTTCTTTGTCTCTGGTAACAATTTGTGTTTTAAAGTCTATTTTATATAATATTGCTACACCCATCCCAACTCTTTTGGTTATTATTTATATGGTATATCTTTTTATCTTTTTACATTCCACCTATTTGTGTATTTGAAGATTTTATTTATTAATTTGACACAGAGAGAGAGACAGCACAAGCAGGGGGAGTAACAGCCAGAGGGAGAGGGAGAAGCAGGCTAGGCTCCCTGCTGAGCAGAGAACCAGATGTGGGACTTGATCCCAGGACCCTGGAATCATGACTTGACCTGAAAGCAGACACTTAACCAAATGAGCCACCCAGGTGCTCCCCACCTATTTCTGTACTTGAATCTAAAGTGTGTCTCTTGTATACAGCACATAATTGGATATTTTTATGCATTCTGCCTTTTAATTTAATAGTTAATAATTTAATAACTTCTACCTTTTAGTTGAAGTGTTTAATCCATTTACATTTAATGTAATTATTGATAAACTATAATTTTATCAGACATTTTGTTATTTTTCATATGTTTCAGGTCTTAATTCCTCCATTACTATCTTATTTTGTGTTAAATATTTTATTGTGTGTCATTTTAATTCTCTTACAGGTTTTTTTACTCTATGTTTTTGAGTTATTAGTGATTGTCCTGTGGATTATCATTAAAATCTAGATTAATACCAACTTACTTTCAATAGTATACAAAAATTTTGTTCCTGTATAACTCCATCTTCCCACTTTTATGCTATTATCACAACTACATCCTTACATGTTGTGTGCCCAGTAACTTAGATTTATAATTATTGCATTATGCAATTATCATTTAAATCAGTTAGGTAAGAAAAAAGGAGATACAAACACTTACATTTATATTTACCTATATACTTATATTTACCAGTACTTTTTATTTGTTTTTGTGAGTTTGTGTTACTGTCTAGTGTCCTTTTATTTTAGCCTCAAGGTCAATCAGAGGTGAGAACCTGGGGCCGTTCATGTCTTTTGTGAGCATGCACACAACGGCATGCAGCCTGTGCAAATGGACTGCTCTCTAGGTTTCCAGAAACAAGTTGAGTTTTTCAAATCCCCTATGGGCATCTCATTCTGTAACTTTTCATTTTAAGCTTTTTGGCTAATCTATTATTTGCCCCATCTTTCATCCATTGCCTCAGATAGCTCTGATGTTAAAGCATTAGACAAATGCCTCATCCCTCAAGGCACTTATAGCTGGGTGAGATCAAGTGAATTTGAATTAAGACAAGCCTTTTGAGTGAGGGTTTCCAGGGAACCACCACACAGGTCCAGTAATGACAAAATGACAACTGTTTAATAATGAGATTCATTATTTCTTTTCTTCTTTCTTTCTTTCTTTCTTTCTTTCTTTCTTTCTTTCTTTCTTTCTTTCTTCTTTCTTTAAGATTTTATTTATTTATTTGACAGAGAGAGACACAAGGAGAGAGGGAACACAAGCAGGGGGAGTGGGAAAGGGAGGACCAGGCTTCCTGCTGAGCAGGGAGCCTGATGTGGGGCTCAATCACAGGACTCTGGGACCAGGACCTGAGCTGGAGGCAGATGCTTAAATGACTGAGCCCCCCAGGCACCCCGAGGTCCATTCTTTCTTAAGTACCAGGAATATGGGATGTTATTTTTCAAGGCTACCATTAAATTGGAGAGAAAGGAATGGGACTAAGGTAAACTAAAATACCACAGAGCTTGTTGTTCTGACTGAGATTCAGCAGTTTATCTTGACTAAATGCTCCCCTGGTTGCTATAAGACTTTGGTTAATTCCAAGTTCTGGGGGGAGTGAGGGAGAGAAGAATCTGGCAAATTTTGCCAGGTTTTTTGTTTTTATGGAAGGATGTACTTTTGGAAGTCTTTACTCTCTATTTCCATTAACATCTGATGACATTCTATGTTTTATGGCACATAATCACATTATATTGACTGTAATCACTAATAATTTAAGGGGTCATCAATGTTAAAAAAATGGGTGTTTACATTCTGGCTGTTACATTATATAGCTCTCCCAAATTATTGTATAAAGTTAGGTATGTATCAGTTTCTAGTGCTTAACTTTCGTGTTTATGTGTAACCAATTTTTTTGACATAAATATTAAAAATTGTCTAGTGCTGCTTACTATTTTATGAGCTATGATGTAAATTAGGTCTACATATTTGAAAATATTTAAAAAATATCCTAAGGACATTACTATTGAGAGGCTTTAGCTACAAGTAATTTGGACCTCAAAACTACTGTTATGGCAATGATTGAAAAGCTCCAGGATTTTGATCACAATTAAGCACTTTTCCTTTAAATCAAACTCATATTGTCAACAAACTTCACAGTAGAATAGAAACTACTACTCATACTTTATTTAGTATTATTATTTAGGGACAAAATAAGTTTAGAAATAACTGGAATGAGGAGGAAAAGAACATAAGCCTAAAATTATATGCAACTATGTTACTTATCTCCATCTAATCTTTTAATTTTGTTATTTTAGTAGTAAATTGTATCCTTCAGCAGCTTTTAATTTTCTCTGGAGAAGAGTATTCTAAATGGTTAACCACAAAACAGATTGCTTGCTCTTAGTGAGATACAATATAAGCTGAATAAGAGAAATATTTAGATATGTGAACACAAATGGGAATTGACAGGCTTGCAAGCAGAAGCTATAACGTACCATGATCTTTCTTTCAACTCCATTGTCTTAGGATTCCATTTGACTTCATGGTGCTTGGACCAATCAGGTACATTTCTTCTCTATCTAAATATACATTTGAAAAAATGTATATCCTTTATCTTATGATGAAGGAAAACAATGTCTCTGTTCAAGAGGGAAGTAGAGGCTTGTAATTTTTGAATGACAATTCTTTCAAATATCAAAGCATATCTCTCAGATGTATTCAGTCACTCTGCAAATAAACTGTTACGCTGTGAAGCTTTTTCTTCCCATTCCACTAAAAGCTAAATTAATATATCTACTCCCTGTCTTGTCATGGAACTCTATAAATATCCCTTTTATAACATTGTCTGTATTGTATTCTGGTGCATCTACGTTTGTTTCCTCAGTTAAACATTAAGATCCTGTAAAGTAGAAATAAACCATTATTTATCTCTTGCTTCTAACTCTAAGCAAATTTTCATAAATGCTATGAATTTGGTTAAAGAAAGTATTATATATACTTATGTAAGACCATGTAGTAGAAGATCCGTCTAAGGAGAGTACATTAAAGCTGATTTTAGAAGTATAAGATTAAACCAGACAGATAAAGCTGAAGGAAGGGAGTGGAGTCTGGAAAAGAAATTGCAGGTTGGGGAAACAGCCTACAGAGTAGACTTGGGAGGAGGTAAATGAGTTACATGGACGGAGGTAAATGAGTTACACGGAACTGCAAGGAGACCAATCAGAGTGTTGTTTTGCTCACAAAAGAGTAGGAAAAGTTGTACAAGTTCGGCAGCACAATCATGCAGGACTCTAGAACCATGATAAGTAGCTTTATTACAGATACTTATTCAACTTGGCAGTTGAAGGTGGCAAGCAAAGAAGCAATAATTTAATTTTCACTTTAAAACCATCATTAAGATGTGAAAAAGATATTAGGGTTACATCCCTCACAACCAAGGAGACCTGTCAGGAGGTTCAGGCAGATGTCCTAGTATTGATGGATGAATGTAGAAGCTAGGATGGGCAATGTACTTGGAGTAAGGTGGATATACATGTGACAGGCTTCATAGTTAATGTAAGCTAGACCTGTAATCAGTGAATGGATGTGATAGGTAAGAGACTGGATGTGTTAAAATTGACTCCTGGATCTTAGACTTGAACACCTGGAAGGAGTACAATATATAATTGAAATGAGGATGAACAGGCAAGGAACAAAAATTGAGAATAGAGCAATTGTTAATTTTAGAATATGTTAAGCCAGAGATGAAGAGGAAATGTGGAACATTCAAAAATTTGGAAAAGAGAAAAAAAATTTGGAAAAGAGAAAGGAAGATTATATTTTGGAGACATCAGAATATGCTTGTTATTAAAAACTATGGGAATGGGGTGAGTTTAAAGTGAGAATAGAAGAAGGCTCATTTGCAAGACCTGAAGCACTTCAACATTTAGAAATTAGGTAGAGGGAAAGGCCAATGAGGTGAAGAAAACCTCTAAGGAGAATAATATTATAGAAGCCAAAAGAGGAGAGATTTCCAAGACACCATTTTATTCATTAATTTACCATGTAGAACTAAAGCTTTGGGTCTGGTGCCAGCCTGCCTAGGTTCATATCTAAGCTCCACTTTTCACCTCTTTGTGCCTGAGTACCTTTCTCATAAGTTTTTGTCAAGATGAAATTAATCAATGTACCAAAAGTACATAGGACAACACTCAATGAATGTCAGTTGTCATTTTTACTGTCTTTCATTCACTGGAAAAAATTAATTGTACTAGAGTTTCAGAAAATAAGAATCAAGACCTTTAGGTGATGGGAGTTATTGAATAAATTTGAGGAGAGAAGTAGCTATAACAGACCAAAGTAACTGACTAATAAGCCATTGCCAACTGTTCTCTCTTCCACTATTTTTTTTTTTTTTTTTTTTGCTACAGAGTCTGAGAAGCTCTACTTTTTAGTTCCTGAGTCTCTATTGAAACCAGAGATATCCACAGGTTAAATTTTGGCATGGTTAAATCTAGGTTACCTAATGTAAAGTCTAGCTTATTGCCCAGATATTGTAAAGCAAGGCATACCAGGCAACAAGTCCATACCTATACTGATCTTAAATAATATTTTTATGGCAATTTTCTTACATAGGAGAACAAAACCAATGACTACCAGACTTTTAAAGGATACCAACAATATGAAAAAGAAGGGCAAAATAAATGGCAGACTAAATAGTGATACATCAAGGAATAGAAAATAATTATAAAAATTTCTCATTTGTGTTGTCAGATTCAAGAAGATATTGTATTGATAATATAAAAAGGATGAATTTTGAAAAATGAGCAAAGAATAAAAACAAGTTCTTTGAAGTTGAGCTATGATTTTCATTAAAAAATCAAAAAAGCAGAAAATAATGTCAAAAATATCTCCCGGACTACAAACCAAAAAAATAAAGGATTAGAATATATGCTTCTAAAATATACAAAATCTGAAAAATTTTACCTTTCTTGCTGCCTTCTTTAGGAAACGAATTAAGGGTATACTCTAAAAATAAGAGAAAATTAAGAAAAAAAAAACCCACAGGATCCATATAATAGTGTTTTAGGAGAACAGTGAAATGCCCTTAGCATGAAAATAGAATAGTAAATTTGAAAAGCAACAAGTCAACATGGTAGTGTAAGACTAGAGAATTCTAGGAGGGAGAATTTGGGAAAAAAAGGGAAGTTGATGGCAGAGGAATTATGGAGCCTTTAAAAGAAATCTGACAGTATTATAAAAATAACTGATGGAGTATAAAAAATGTGAGTCCATTCTGTTGACTTTAGTAATATACTATTTTGAGTGGCACAGGGTTGTGACCTTGGATCTGCTTGGTTGTACAATAAACACTTAGGAAAAATCATAATAATTATGGAACGGTTCTCGACTTTTAGAATCAACTTATAGATAAATCTCATAAAGCCTAATTATGTGTACTGAACATAATGTAAATATTAATAATAAATTAATGTCATTATTTTATTATCAATAACCTTAATAAATATTATTGATAACTTAGTAATGATGCAAATATTATTAGCCTTATTATGTAAAAGTAAAGATGGGGCTGTAACATTTGAGATTGGAAGATGAAAAGAGGTGAAAAGTATGTTAAAGCCTTAATCTTATAAAAGAAAAACTGAATAAGTTTGATTGAATAAGAAAAGGAGAATTAATTTTATTCTTTAGTAACAGAAATGACAAGTGGAAAAACCGACAATAATGCTTATACCTACATCAGAAAGGAAAGAGGCTAGTAGTGTAAATTGCTAAATCCTAATCTATCGTATTAGAAAGCAATAGAATATGTACTCATTTTAACATAAAAGAAATGGAGCTATAATTTGGTTATTCATAGCTATAGAAAATAAGGAATTAATAATAATCATTGGAAGGGTTTGCCATCCTCCCCTCCTCAACACCCTAGAAGAACTGGGCTAAATGCAACGTCTCTTGTTATATTATGTCCTACTACTGTTTGAATTTTAATTATAAACTTGCATTCATAATAATTTTTTAATCTAAAAAAGTACTTTTCCTGTATTTATAGGTAGTTATGGGTGGATGAGATGATTTTTAGATTATTCCCAGACTTCTGACTTAGAAACAGGAGAGAAACAAAATTGGAGATGGAGATAATTTTTTGGGATATGGAGGTGGAGATATCAAGTTGGCCTTGAGGTGATGAGGTTTTAAGCACTGGAGAGAAACTTGGCCTAGAATACATATTTTGAGCCAACAACACACAGATGATAATTAAAGCCATGCAAATGGATGAGGTCACCCAAAGGGAAGCTGTTGGACGATAACAAAAAAGTAATGCTGGAGACTGGGAGACTTCTAATTTATGAAAAACAGAAAAGAAAGGTGTTTCAGTAAGTGGAAGAGGAGAGACAACAAAAACCAATGGAAGTGCAGTATGTTCAAAATTTTCCCCTTATATTGTTCCTTTTTGTTCCTCTACTGTAATTTGCATTGTAGCACATGATCACTCAGCTTCTTTATTTCTGGCTCTGCCTAGTTAAAAACTCATACTCTAGAGCTGCAAGTGAGAGGATGCAAGGGCATCAGAAGAAAAACAAGCATTCATCAGCTATTCTATTCAGCAAATAATAGTAAAAAAACCTAGCATTTATTATATACTTGTTACATATTACATGTTAATTTAAACATAACAAACCATCTAATTCTCACAAGAACGTATGAGAACATTAGTTTTACCCATTTCGAGTTGGAGAAACAAAGGGAAGATTACTATAATATTAAAGTCAAGTAAGAATCCTTTTTCCCATGCTAACACATTACCCTCATTGCTTTCTATATCCAGAGTTCTTTGAAGTATGTATTTAGTCTAGTGATCTTCACTTCGACAACACTTGAGAGACACATTTCTTGATATAAACTCTGGTCCTGGTCATGAGGTCAAAATCCAAAATCCAAGTTTCCAAGCTATCATAACCATCTCCTACCTTACTATTGCTTCAATTTTCCTATTCCCACCAATTACCTTCTTCAAACTCCTTAGGGCATCTAATCCCATGGTCTCTGCTCATTGCTTGTGTCCCTGAACCTTCATGATTTTCCTATATCTCTGAATATCGTGGAATATGATTCCATGGCTCTTTTACCAAATCTCTTCACATTTCACTGTATGTACCCTGTCTGGATGGTCAGCCTACTCTCATCATTTGAGAACTTGTTTTTATATTTACTAATACTTATCTCTAAGATAGTAAAGTCAATAGTTGATCTTATATTGACTTAAATGCCACAAGTGAATGTTATGCCCCTATATATATTCAGAAAATTGACATCTTGTCTTCTCCGCATTTTCAGGCTTGAAATATACATTGCTATTATTAACTATAATAGTAATGTTTTTAACAATTTCATCTTTTTTAGCATGAACTCAACTTGACATTTATATATAGCATTGTGAACATTTGCTATTGTCACTTAAAACTCGTTCTGGGTGTCTTACACTGTTGGCGGAAATGCAAACTGGCCAGCCACTCTGGAAAACAGTATGGAGTTTCCTCAAAAAGTTAAAAATAGAATTAACCTAGGATCCAGCAATTTCTCTACTTGGCATTTACCCAAGGAAACAAAAATACTGACTTGAAGGGACACATGCACCCTGATATTTATAACAGCATTATCAACAATGGTCAAATTATGGAAAGAGCCCAAATCTCCACCAACTGAGAATGGATAAAGAAGTTGTGGTGTATATATACAATGGAATATTACTCAACCACAAAAAGAATGAAATCTTGCCATTTGTGATGATGTAGATGCAGTGTATTACGCTAAGTGAAATGAGTCAGTCAGAGGAAGACAAATACCATATGATTTCACTCATGTGGAATTTATGAAACAAAATAGATTAACATAAGGGGAAAAAAGAGAAAGAGAGAGACAAACTCGTAAAACAGAGTCTTAACTATAGTGAACAAACTGAGGGTTGTGGGGAGGTGGGATGTGGGATGAGTTAAATGGGTGATGGGTGTTAAGGAGGGCACTGGGTATTATATGTGATAAGCACTGGGTGTTATATGTAAGTGATGAATCATTAAATTCTAGTCCTGAAACTAATATTACACTATGTGTTAACTAATGAAATTTAAATAGAAACTTGAAAAAACAAAATGATTCATTCTGGATGTCTTTTTTTTCAGTTGCTTACCTCCATTCTTTCTATAGCACAATTTAACCATTCTGGAGGTTTATTTGATATCAATATTAATTCGATACATCCCTTGGCTTGCAGGATATGTAGTCAGTTCTTTTTTTTCCAGAAAATATGTTTGCGTAAAGGTAAGCTCTGTGTGCCCCTACCCTTTTTTTTTTTTTAATATTTTATTTATTTATTTGACACAGAGAGAGAGATCACAAGTAGGCAGAGAGGCAGGCAGAGAGAGAGGTGGAAGCAGGCTCCCTGCTGAGCAGAGAGCCCGATGTGGGGCTCGATCCCAGGACCCTGAGATCATGACCTGAGCCGAAGGCAGAGGCCTTAACCCAATGAGCCACCCAGGCGCCCTCCTACCCTTTTGAATACCTTCATATTGCTCTCATATTTAAAGAACATCTCAGACACTTAAAGAATTCAGAGGGAATCACTCCCTCCTTCACCAGTGTTACCACCATTTGGTGTTTAATGATCTAAAGATCTAAACTCTGCTTCTTGTAAATAACTACTTCTAATATTTTTTTTCTTCTAGATGAATATGTATAACATTCTTTCTTTGTCCTAGGAACTAAAAATATTTGCAAAATTTCCCACATATTGGTACAATTTTCATTAATTTTGCCTGATCTTCAAAGAAGTCTTCAAATATTCAGAAAATATTTTTGTCCATTTATGAAAAGTATTTTTCTATTACATATTTGGTTGATGCTCTTATATTCTTACTTCTAGTTTCTTCTTTATGAACAACAATGAACTATAGCACTTAAATTCTGTTCTCTATTTTCCATTGCTATTTTTTTGTTCATTATTTTTATTTCCTCTTTCTTTTCTTCTGAAAGTAGAAAAATACTGAAGTATTCCTCTTTTTCCTCAGTTCACTGACTGAATTGTTTTATTTTACTTACAGCTTCTTATGCTCATTTTATGTACCTTTGTTTTCTCTTTATATCTTTTCTTTGGTGAATGTCTCAACTTTTTAAATTTCCCTCTCTGCATCCTTTTCATTTAGAAAAGAGACTAGCTGAGGTTCCTTGTACATGAAGTGCAACATTTAACATTTATCTCATTTAATGTTAAGTTTTGTTATATTCTTCAAAATTTAAATATCCAATTTCTTTAATCAGGTTACACTATTGTGTGTGTGTGTGTGTGTGTGTGTGTGTGTGACTTCAGCAATAAAGATTTACTCATGAAATACATGGATCACTGATTCTGCTTGTATAAGTTGGGCGTTGGCCAACAGAGCACTTCTCTAAAAAAGTACCCAGAGAGTCATGGATTAATTGATTATAATCAGGCAACTATATTACAGTAGAAAGATTGAGTGTATTAGTAGGGAGAATTGACCACCCATTTTGTATATATATTTTCAATATCACATTTCATTTGTATAATTATATAAAAATCAAAATGGTGAAATTAAAAGGGTGGGCGAATCTATACCATGTACACAATTCAAGAAGAACCTGCCAAATGCATGTCAAACAAATACTTGAAGGCAAGGGTAATTAATAGAAATAAAAGGCATATTTTATAATAGTAAATAGTCATCCAGCAAAACACTTAGTAATTAAATGTATACACACATATAACTTAGACCTACATAAAGAAAGAGTCGACAAAGCTAAAAGAATCGTCAAGCTTTTAAAAATTGAGAAATTTTAATAATCTTTTAGTAATTGATAGAACAAGCAGATTAAAAAGGTAGGAAGCATATAGATGATCTGAAAAACAGAATTCCAGACTTGGCTTAATTAACATATAACATACTGAACCTTGGGCACCTGGGTGGCTCAATTGCTTAAGCATCTGACTTCAGCTCAAGTCAAGGTCCCACGGTCCTGGGATTGAGCCCCATGGTGAGCTCCCTGCTCAGTGAGGAGTCTGCTTCTCCTTCTTCCTCTACTGCTCCCCCTACTTGTGCTCTCTCTCTCTCTCAAATAAATAAATAAAATCTTTAAAAAAATACTGAACCTAATACTTACAGAATAACTTTTTAAAAGAGGTGACCATGAAATATTTAACAAATTTGGTGACTTACTAGCAATAAAGTTAGTCTCAACATGTCGTAAGATTCAAATAATGCATAGTTAATTCTTAAATCAGAGCAGAATTAATTTGGAAATCAAAACAAAAAATACTTTAAAAGTCTCCATATCTTTGGAAATTAAGGAACACATTTTAAATAGAGATAATACTTCATAAAATCAGTTCCACTGAAAATTAGAAAATATATGGAACTTAATATGAATAAAACTATTATGTATGTCAACATGTGAGATGCTGCATAATTGTGCTTATAGAGAAATTTTTGCCTTAAATTAGCTTATTAGATACAAAGGAAGAAAAAAAGCAATTATTTAATAATCCCTTTCAAGAAATTGTAAAACTTACATTAAGTCCAAATAAAGCAGAAGGAAAAGTAATATAAGGTGGAAAATATGAAATAGAGAATAAATACATTATAGTGAATCAACAAAACCAAAGGTTTGGCACTTCAAAAAGACTAATATAATTGATATACTTCTAATATCAATCATCAGCAAGAGAGAGAGACATCAAGACTGAAAAGAGTAACATTGCTACTAATACCACAGGCATATAAAAGATATACAAAGTTATTCTGATGAACTTTCAAGCAATAAAAATGAAAATCTTGACAAAATGGCAAATTCCTAGAAAAACACAAATTACCAAGATTGAAAAGAATTCACCACGGTATTCTGCCAAACACATCAGAAAGAAATAACAACAAATACATACAAATTCTTCCAAAGAATAGAAACAGATGGAATAATTTCCAACTCATTTTATAAGTTCAGTATAACCTTGAAAACAGTACCTGATATCCAAAGAATTTTCAAAGCAAAAAATTACAGGACAATCTATCCCAAAAACATAAATATAATATTCTACAATACAATGTTATAAAAATAAATTCAGCAATATAGAAAAAAGTGCAGTATATTATGACCATAGGGGCTTCATAATGCATTACAATAGCAGAACAGTTTTTAAAAATGATATCATTGCAATAGATAGTGATAATAGTCATTGTGAATGTTATATTAGGTATGTTCTGGATGTAATTAGATACATATGATTTGTTTGTTTTCCTTAACATAAAATTAACTTAGTTGAATTCAAACTGTAAATTATATTTCTTGGCTGGTAACTCAGTCTCAGGGTTATTGTATATTTTAGAATATGTCCCATATTTGAAGGTTTAGTCGTCAGCCTGAAATTGGGAAGAGTTTATATATAACATTCGAAGTTCTTCTTTGCCTCAGTCCTTTCTCGAACTCTTCCCAACAACTTACCAATACCTATAGTTTACCACATCTTTTTCCTACAGTTCTTCAGACCAGAAGGTCTTGATTTTCTATCAGGATTTTAGATTATGCGTGTGTAGATTTTATCTGCCCCTGGGTTAAAAGTCATAAAAACTAGCAACTCAATTATGCCATTTGCTCTTCCAAATGTCAACTTCCCTCTAGAAATGGGGTTCTTTGTTTCATTCTCCAATGTCTTTGGATCACTATGGTTTTTGTTGTTGTTGTTGTTGTTATATTTATAGGTTTGTTTGTTTATAATCTTTCAAAATGTATTGTCATTATATGCATCATGGTAGAATCTTGCAAGAGCTACGTGTCACATCAGAGGCAAAAATCTCTTCTCAGACTATTTTACCCAGCTCTCTTAAGGTAATGAAAAACAGAAATAGCAATGGTGACTTTATGACCCACTAACCTCAATATTGTATATAAAATATTTTAAAATCTATTTATATCATTTAACGTTTGACTCTATAAATAAATTATTCCTTAGAATAAAGGTTAAATAAAATTGGCAGGTGCTGATAACTGGATCCTTTCTAGTGTGTTATCTCTAATTTTGTCATTAACTAACAGTATTTATTTAGGTATGATTTTTCAACCGCTGCTCATAAGTAAGCAAAGCAAATATTTTTGCTAGTTATTCATAATCAGTCTTTGAAGATCTTGCAGTTAAATTCAGTGCTATGTTTTTGTCTGTTTGCTTTCTTTTGTTTCGTTTTTTTTTTTTAATTCATTAATATGTGACTAGCAGATTGTTTACAAGAAAGAAAGAAGGAAAGAAGGAAGGAAGGAAGGGAGGGAGGAAGGAAGGGAGGAAGGAAGGGAAGAAGGAAGGAGAACAAAAGTGATGCATAGTATTTTTAGAAAATAGCTATTAGAAGATTATATATGTATTTATTGGTTTAATACGGCATAAACAGCTAGGGCTCTGCAATAGGAAAGCATTCCCACTCTTTATTTTCCTTACTACTTTATCTTCCTCTTTACACTTATCACCTCACCAACTAACATTTGACATATCATATTATCTGCTCTCCCCAAACCAACTAAAATGGTTGACAGGAATTATGATGTGTTTTGTTTATTTGTTATTTGTTTATTGCTATTTCTATTGCTTCTACAAGAAATTCTGGCACATAGTAGAGATTTTTTTTGTTGAGTCATAAATTCTACCTCACCTACTTACTAACTGTCTTTTTGCACAAGTTACTGAACCTTCCCAAACCTAAATTCCTACAAATCAAGAATGGGTATAATAATAGTAACTATCACATCCCCTTTTATTGAATATGACATGAAATCATTCATCTAAAGAATTCCACACAGTGCACAGTGCCTTGTCCAATTCTCTCTCTGTTGATTTACATATATATTTTTTCATTTGATAGCAATTGGCTTACAGCAACATTGTTTGTGATAACCCAAAATGGGAAATCAACCCAAAATGGGAAATCAACCCAAATGTCATCTAGAGTCAAATGAATAAATACATTTTATTATATTAATACATTCATTTATTATAATACCATTACTTAAATTAACAAATGACTACAACTTCATACAACATAGAAAAAAATTAAAATTATTTCAATGAACATTTAATTACTGCTTATAAAATAGGCATATGTTGTTAATGATTTCAGAAACGAATAGATTGTTTATCCTTCAGAACAGCAGAAGTGCCTTGGAGGTTATTAGGGGCCTTTATGGGGTGCTAGTAATATTCTGCTTTTTGATCTGGGTTTTGACTGTACAGTTGGGTTCAATTTATAAGAATTTATTGAATTCTACACTTATGGTATATGTACTTTTCTGTAAGCATGTTGTATTTGAATGAGAAGTGTACCTGAAAAAAAAAAAAGAAAGAAAGAAAAGAAAAGGTAAAACCAGAAATGGCCTGTTGTTCTCTTACCTAAAGATGACGTTTCACATGAGCATAAATCCTAAATGTTATTGGATTCAGCTTTCTTAAGAATATCATATAGAGTTTACTTTCTTGTAGATCAATTGATTCAATTGATTTTTATTTCATTGTCACATTTCTATTAATTATTTTTCCGTGTGCTTTCTATTATATTTAAATAATAATTTGTTCATTTTTTTACAGACTGCCAAGACAGTTTCTAGTAACAAAAGAGAGCAAAAATACATGACAAACAATAAAAGTGGAAACAGGAAACAGGTAAGAAAGAAATGTGGGTGTCTTAGAAAAAGTCTCTCAAATATTTTAATTTTATTTTAATATGTGAATAGGTAGGGTTTCTACATATGAATCAATATTCCATTAAATATTGAGGCAATGAAATCACTTTCATTATTTTATGCTACACATTAAGTGTGTCTCCATCATATAATGGCTCTTCTTTTACTCTTTTATATGACTAATTATGTATTTTTATTTTTTAAGCCCAGTTAGATTGTAAATTTCATTTAGGTAGCGAGACTGTGTGTAAGTGAATGTTTAATTTATTTTTAATTTACTTAGAACTTAACACTACATTATTCAGCAACAACAAAAAATAGTGGACTGATTCTTAGATTCAATAATTGTGATTTACCTCACTTCTTCACTAGATTTATGAGACTTAATTTTATATACTTCAACAATCGAGTAGGATGTCAGTAGCTTGAACAATAAGAAACATGAGCATTTGGAATTCATTTTCATGATTGTCCTTCTCTCTGCAAATACTGCTCTTGGCATGTGACCTTACATACCTCTAAAAGGCACCTTTCCCTATAGATTTCTAGCTCTTTCAATTATAGATGGACAATAGTTGCACAGATAGACAGATGGATAGTGGTGGAAAATATTACTACTATACATAATGGGACATAAGTATAAAGATATAATGTGTAATGTGTAAAGAATTCCCCATTCAGTTCATTCCTAGTGAGATAGAAGACATCATAGATCAATCAATCATCTGTACTGATAACCCTAAAGATTTGGCATCCTGACACAGCTTGGTTACCTGTGACTTTCTGGGAGACCTGTTCTTGTCTCTGGGTATCTTCTATCCCTACTGCTCTCCCTCTTTCTAGTCTGTGTTCACATGTCTTCACACGTGGGTTAGCACTGACCTCAATGACAGCAGTTTTTCTTTCTGGATTCCAAGGTACAGATGTCCACTCAAATAATCTTCTGTAAAAATTGTTTTCACCCTGCCACTTCTGGGTTTAAAATCCTCCAGAGAGTTGGGGTGCCTGGGTGGCTCAGGGGGTTAAAGCCTCTGCCTTCAGCTCAGGTCATGATCTCAGGGTCCTGGGATCGAGCCCCGCATCGGAGCCTCCGCTCAGCGGGGAGTCTGCTTCCCTCTCTTTCTGCCTGCCTCTCTGCCTACTTGTGATCTCTCTCTCTGTCAAATAAATAAATAAAATATTTAAATAAATTAATTAATTAAATCCTCCAGAGATTCCTGATGCCAAGTAAGTCACTCTGTTCTCACTTATTTCTGATGCAAATATTTTTTATTGAATATTTTCTGACAGGCATGATTTTAGGCACTTTAGAAAAAGAACATTAATACAGAATCTTATGCCGATATAAAATATCTAATAAGCCTAGTGGAAAGCCTGAATTTTAGTGACCTTGATATTTTTTTTCCATCCATCTAATTGAACTTATTCCAAACCTCCTATTTCAATCCTATTTGGTCTTATCTCAATGATTCTTAGATACTCAGTATTCTATTGTTGAGGCTTTAGCCTATGTTATTCTGTCACCTTAAATAACCTCACACTCAGTGGTCATCTCTTAGGTTTATTCCACTCCTACCTGTTTTTCAAAGTCCCCACTCTTCAGAAGACATTCCAGGAATATGGGATCCCTAGTGAGTATCTCTTGTTTATAGTGCTGACTATATAAGTTATCCCTTTCTGCATAAGAAGTTACACGAACCTAATCACTTAAAAGAAAATACATTTATTATATCACAATTTCTGTGGATCAAAAATGCAGGCACAGTTTGCACTCAGTGTCAGCTAAGAGTTGCATTCTCTTCTAATGGCTTGACTGGGGAGGACCAGCTTCCAAGCACACTGTCGTAGTTACTGGTAGAATTTGCTTCCTCATAGGCTCTTGGTCACCTTGCCACCTGGGTCTCTTTACAGAGCATCTTAAGACATGGTAGCTTTTTTTCTTCAGAGCAAGCAAGTGGGAGGGAAGAAAGTAGCAGCAAGACAGAGAGAATATTAGCAAGATAGAAGTCATGGTCCTTTGTATCCCATCATTTTCCATCACTTTTTCTGTTTTCTATTCATTAGAAGCAAGCCACTAGATACAGTCAATACTCAAGAGGAGGAAATTATACAAAGACATGAATACCAAGACATGGGAATCATTAGAAGTCATGTCACAAGCTGCCTACCACAGGGATAATGATAATAATGACAAAACAGCCGCAACAACAATTACAATTGTAGTTTTACCCTTATTGAGCACTAATTATTTGCCAGCATGGTGTCACATGCTTTATATATTATTCAGTTAACCTTTGAGCAATTTTATAAGATAGATGCTATCTAATTTCTCATTTCATTGATGGGAAAACTGAAAAACAGAAGATTATGTAAATATCAGAGTCACTACTTATAAGAGCATGTAAGAGCTTGTTTCTAATGGACTATTAAATGTATTAATAGTTACAGAAAACATGTTATAAGCCATCAATTCAGTCATTAATTATATACTGCACCATCATATTTTTATTTTTCATGCAAACTAGTTATGTTTTCCTGAATGTACTGCAATCTTTTGGAAAGAAGTAATTGCATATATTTATTCTATATCTATTGCATATAGGCACTGTCCTGAACTAATGAGGGCACTTTTGTTTGCCAGTAACAAAAATACAATTCAAAATGGCTTAAGTAACAAGGAATTTAATGACTCATATAACATACTCTTTTCTTCAGTATTTGCTTTATTCTTAGACACAATCTCTCTCCATATTGGGACCTTTGGAATTTTTAAGCTTTTGTTTTCCTAATTCAGAACTCTAGAGGAAAGAGAGCTCAGTTCAAATAACTATCTTGGAATTGAGTCATATTTGAATGGCTTGGGTACTGTGCCAATCTCTGATACAATCACTGTCATTTGGAGGGCAGGATAATCTGATTGATCATATATCCATCAGTACCATGCCCACTTCTGAGGCCTTGAGGTGGAAATGAATTGTGTTTCGCACTTACTCAAATCAGATATACTTAGGATGTTTTGTTTCTTTTTTCCTTTTTTCCTAAATACCAACAAGATGCCATTGCTAAAAGTTGGAGGGAAGATTTTTCCGGGCATGCAAAAAATAAATGTCCGTTGAGGAATGATTATGGTCTTTGGCCAAAAAGCAGTTCTTCAATTTGAAATAAAATCTGTCTCTCAGGTACACTTACAAACTCTGAAACCCATACAGAGTTCTGGAGATCTCACCAATGTTTAAAAACTATTTAATTCTTGTTAATGCCTCATATTCTTCTGGCTAAAGAGTGAGATTTCCTTTAATGGGTCCTCTATGGGTAGATTTTAGCTTCCATGGCATTCTGCTTGCGAGTACCATGCAAATGTTCAAAATTCCCTAACACTTGTCTACTATAGCTAGAAATCTTAATCTTGGCCTGTGAGGCCCTCCAGAATCTGGCCCCCATCTAGTTTTCCAATCTCATCCCCTTTTTTGTCCATTTCGGGCTCTTTGACTTCTTCCTTTTGTCCTTTGATCAGGACAAACTCATGTCCAAATAAGAAAATTTTTACTTGCCGTACACTCTGTTTAAAATGTTCCTCTTTTGTATTTTGGTATCACTGGGTGTTTACCACCTTGAAGTATCAACTAAAATGTTGCTTCATCAGAGGCTTTTTGGACCACCTTATTTAAAGTACATTATCATCCCATTCACTACCCATCACTTTTTGTTCCATTACTTTATCCAATTTAGTTCTTCAAGAACTTCTTCAAATCAGGAGTTGGTTCTTTGAAAAAATCAATAAAATTGAAAAACCCTTGTTTATCCATTCGTTCTAGGTTGTGATGGGAGAGAGAGAAATCAAGAAGCAGACTCTTAACTATAGAGAACAAACTGATGATTACCAGATGAGAGGGGGGTGGGGAATGGATTAAATATGTGATGGGGATAAAGGAGTGAACTTCTCTGATTGATTGAGCACAGGGTGATGTATGGAACTGTTGAATTACTATCTTATACATTTGAAACTAATATAACACTGTATGTTAACTAGCTGGAATTAAAGTAAAAACTTAAAAACTTAAAAAATAATTTTAAAAAAGAACTTTAAGACTAAAAACAAATCTTTTTTTTTTTTTTTTAATTGTCTTCCTGTCCTTGGTAGTAAGACTGTGAGGGTCTGAATCATATCTCTGTATTTTGCTGCTGTTTATACCTGCATATTGGTTCCACAACAGTATCTGAAATAGCAGAGGGTTAATATGTATTTTGTAAATGAATAAACAATAATTTTAAGTGCAAATAGTAAATTCTAATCATACTAAAACTTAGTAAATCTATAATAATTCTGAGTTCAGTGAATAACGACCTTGAACTATTTTTCTTTACCTCAGTTTCCATAACTGTAAAACAGAGGTAATTATTGTAGCTGCCCATAGAGCTCTTATGAGAGTTAACTAACTTAATATATTTAAGGTCTAACAATAAGATATTATGTGACCTCCCTTAGAATGATATTAGAACCTATAAAGATGCTATAACTATTCATGAATTAATATAATACATGAACACTCACTCTCATTTTTTGGTATCTTTCTAAATCATTATTTTTTTTATTTTAAAGATTTTATTTATTTATTTATTTATTTGACAGAGAGCGAGAGAGAGATCACAAGTAGGCAGAGAGGCAGGCAGAGAGAGAGGGGGAAGCAGGCTCCCTGCTGAGCAGAGAGCCCGATGCAGGCTTGATCTCAGGACCCCGAGATCATGACCTGAGCCGAAGGCAGAGGCTTAACCCACTGAGCGACCCAGGCACCCTAAATCATTATTTTTAAATGAATTAGCTGAGATGCTAGTTTGTGCTCTAACTTTATGCATGCTGGGTTAGTAATTTACAGCCTGTGTTTCTAAGTACTGTTTTGGGCCTGTGATATAATCATGCAGCTGAAGGATCACATAAATAGACACTAAGGGGAGAAGCTAGGTCACATTTTAAACTTTGAACCAAATTAACAAAGATGAGTAAGTCAAACCTTATCTCTATTATGATTGGATGCTATTATTGTCACTTAGGTCAATGTCTTAACTGTAGTCATACCACTGATTTCCTGGTATTAATCTTGACCTTTCACATTGGGTATTTGCATTCACTTACTTGTATTAGGTTGTGTTGATTGGATATAGTTGGAGATACTGCACTTATTGCATCATTTGGAATGTGAGACAAGATAAATTTAAGGGCTGCACCTGCTATGAAATATTTAGTCATCACTGACTGCTAATTTGGTTTCAGTTTCACAGCTAAATTTCTATTTGTGAGTATGTAAATACTAAAATTCAGTTTGGTTCTTGAGAAGACTTGCATAAGATAAACCATGTAGGACTTTTAATTTACTACCTGGAATATTAGATTTCCCTAATCTTAGTGTCCTAATCTGTAAAATAATTGGGTATGATTTGACTCTTAGATCTTTCCCATCTGAAATTCTCTGATCTATTAAGAGATGGCGGAAGGCATTAGCTACAGGCATAAATGACAGATTGGTAACAGTAATATTATATAAAGATTGTATTCAAATTTTTTCTTTTTTATATTGGATAAATTTATGTATTGCAAAATTATTACCACAATAGGCTTAGTTAACACCTCCATCACCTCACATAATTGTCATTTCCTTTTGTGGTGAAACAGTTCAGTTTACTCTCTCAACAACTTTTAAGTACTAAGAGTATTGTTAACTCTAATTATCATGCTGTACATTAGAACCCCAGAACTTAATCATCTTATAACTGGAAATTTATACTCTTGAATAACATCTCCATATTTTCCCACACCTCCAGTGCCTGGTAATTGCCAATCTATCCCATTTCTATGAATTTTTCTAGATCCCATATATAAATCATGTCACACAGTATTTGCTTTTCTCCATTGACTTATTTCACTTTAGCAGAATGCCCTCAAGTTTCATTCATGTTGTTATAAAAGACAGGATTTCTTCTTTCTCATGGCTGAATAATAATATTCCATTGTCTTTATATACCACATCTTCTTTATCCATTTACATTGTCACCATGACACTAAGGTTGTTTCTATATCTTGGCTATTATGAATAATGCTGCAATGAACATGGGAGAGCAGATATCTCTTTGAGATCCTGATTTCATTTCCTTTGGCTATGTACCCAGAAATGAAATTACTGGATCATAAGGTAGTTCTATTTTTAATTTTTTGAGAAACCTCCATACTGTTTCCCACAGTGACTGCACCAACTGACATTCCTATCAACAGCGCACAAGAGTTTCCCACATCCATACCAGTTTTTATCTCTAGTCTATGTGTTGGTAGCCATTCTAGCACATGTGAGGTGATATATCATTGTGGTTTTTATATGCATTTGTCTGATGATTAGTGATATTGAACACCGTTTCATGTCTCAGTTGGTGATTTGTACATTTTCTTGGGGAAAATGTCTAATTGGTTCCTCTATTTTGTAATCAGATTTTTTTTTTTTGCAACTGACTTGTATAAGTTCCTTATATATTTTGGATATTAACCTCTTATCAGCTATACGTTTGCAAATGTTTCCTCCCATCTATAGTTGCCTTTTTATTTTGTTGATTGTTTCTTTTCCTGTGCAGAAGCTTTTTAGTTTAATTCAATCCCACTTACTAATTTTTACTTTTGTTGCCTGTGCTTTTGTTATAGCCAAAACACTGTTGTTAAGGCAATGTCAAGGAGCTTTTTCCTTGCTTTCATTTAGTTTTACAGTTTCAGGTCTTAAGATTAAGTATTTAAACCATTTGGAGATAACTTTTGTGGTGGTATAAAATAAGGGTCCAATTTCATTCGTCTGCAAACGATTGTCCATTTTTCCCAGATCCATTTACTGAGGAAACTATTCTTTCCACACTGAATATTCTTAACTCTCTTGTCAAATATTAGTTGACCTTATGTATGAGAGTTTATTTCTGGGCTCTTGATATTAATATGGTTATTTTGTATCAATGTATTGATATTAATATATATTATCTGGGCTCTTGATAATTAATATGTATATTTAAGTGCCAATGCCATACTGTTTTGATTATTATAGCTTTGTAATATAGTTTGAGGAGTGATGCTTTTACACTTTATTCTTTTTCAGGATTATCTTGGATATTCAGAGTTTTTTATAGCTTCATACAAATTTTAGGGTTGCTTGTTCCTATTTCTGTGAAAAATGTCATTGGAATTTTGATAGGGATTACATTAAATCTATAGATGCCTATGGGTAGTATGGACACTTTAACAATATTAATTTACCAGTCTATGAACACAGGATATTTTTCCATTCACTGTGTCTTCTTCAATTTCTTTTACCAAAATCTGTGAGTTTTCAGTGTACAAATCTTTCACTTCTTTGGGTAAATTTATTCTTATGCATTTTATTAGTTTTGATGCTATTGTGAATGGGATTTTCTTTCTTTTTCTGATATTTTGTTGTTAGTGCATAGAAATGCAACTAATTTCTGTATGTTGATTTTGTATCCTGCAACTTTACTTAATTTGTTGATGAGTTCTAAAAGTTTTTTTGGAGAAATCTTTAGGATTTTCTACATATAAAACCATATCATCTGCAAACAGACAATTTTACTTCTTCTTTTGTGATTGAGATACTCTTTCTTTCTTTCTTTCTTTCTTTCTTTCTTTCTTTCTTTCTTTCTTTCTTTCTTTCTTTCTTTCTTTTATTTCTCCTCCTTTTCTTCCCCTACTCCTCCTCCTTGGCATAATTTTTCTGGCTGGGACTTCCAGTACTGTGTCGAATAGAAGCAATGAGAGTTGACACCATTATCTGCTTCCTAATCTTCAAGGAAAAGTTTCAACCTTTCACTGTTGAGTATGATGTTAGCTGTGGGGATTGTCTTATTTGGACTTTATTATGTTCAGGTATGTTCCTTCTATACCCAATTTGTTGAGAGTTTTTATGATTAGAAAGATAGATAGATATAAATAGATTTAGACATATTTCATTTTGTCAAATTACTTTTCTGCACCTATTGAGATGATCATATAATTTTTATCTTTCATTCTATTAATGTGGTGTATAATATTTATTTGTGTATGTTGAACCACTTCTGCATCCTGGGAATAAATCTTACTTGATCTGGTATATGATCCTTTAAGTGTACTATTAAACTTAGCTTGCTAATATAATTGGTTTAATAATTTTTGCTTTTCTATTTATCAGGAATATTGACCTACAGTTTTCTTTGCTTATGTGTCATTATCTGGCTTTAGTATCAGGGTAATGTTGGCCTTATAAAATGAGTTAAGAAATGTTTCCTCCCTCCTCATTTTTTTTTGAAAAATTTAAAAAAGATTAGTATTAGTTCTTCAAAAGTTTGGTAGAATTCACCAATGAAACCATCTAGCTTTTCTATGTTGGGAAGTTTTTGTTTACTAATGCATTTTCTTACGTATTATTGGTCTGTTTACATTTTCTAATTCTTCATAATTCAGTCTTAACAGGTTGCGTTTTATAGGAATTTGTCCATTTCTTCTAGGTTTCTCCATTTGTTGGTGTGTAATTGTTCATAATAGACTCTTATGATCCTTTGTATTTCTGTGGTATCAGTTGTAGTATTTCCTTTTTCATTTCTGATTTTATTTAATCGAATCATGTTTTTTGTTCTTAGTCTAGTTAAGGGTTTGTCAATTTTATTTTTTTAAAAAAACAGCTCTTAGTTTTGTTGATTTGTTCTGTATTTTTTCCCAGTCTCCATTTCATTTATTCCTGCTTTGTTCTTTGTTATTTCCTGATTTCTGTTAACTTAGGGCTGAGTTTGTTCTTTTTCTAGTTTCTAGAGGTATAGAAGTAGGTTGTTTGTTTCAGATCTTTCTTTTTTCTTATTATTTGTTATTATAAACTTCCCTCTTACATCTACTTTTGCTGCATCCCATAAGTTTTGATATGTTCTGTTCCCATTTTCATTTATTTCATTATGTTATTTTTAACTTTTTTTTTTTTTTGGTTTCTTCTTTGACCCACTGGTTGTTCAGCAGTGTGTTGTTTAATTTCCATGAAATTGTCAATTTTCCGGTATTCCTCCTGTTATTAATTTCTAGTTTCATACCATTGTGGTTGGAAAAGATGCTTACTGTGATCTCAATCTTCTTAAATTTGCTAAAATTTGTTTTATGACTTAACATATGATCTATTCTGGAGAATATTCCGTGTAGGCTTGAGAAGAATGTGTGTTCTGCGGCTGATGGTTGGAATGTTCTGTATATGTCAGTTAGATCCATTTGGTCTAAAGCTATTAAAAGTTTAACACTTTCTTCTTGATTTTCTGTTCAGATGATATATCTTTTATTGTAAGTGGGGTATTGAAGACCCCTACTGTTATTGTATTGCTGTCTATTTCTCACTTTAGATCTGTATTTGCTTAATACATTTAGGTGCACCAAAGTTGGGTGTATATATATTTATTATTGTTTCTATTGCTCATGAATTGGTCCCTTTATCATCATATAGTGACCTCTGGCAAGGTCACTTTCGAGTTAAAGTATATTTTGTTTGAAAGAAGTACAGGTACTCCTGCTCTCCTTTGGTTTGTACTTTTTTTTTTTTTTTCCCATCCTTTCACATTAAGCCCACGTATGTCCTTAGAGCTGAAATGAATCTCTGTAAGCAGCTTATATTTGGGTCTTGTTTTTCTTTATCCATCTAGCCATTCTATGCCTTTTGATTGGAGAATTCAATTCGTTTATGTTCAGAGTAATTATTGATAGATAAGGACTTACCAATGCCATCTTATTAATCACTTTCTGGTTGTTTTGTAGTTCCCTTTTTCCTTTCTCCCTCTCTTATTGCATTCTTTTGTAAAGTAATGGTTTTCCATAAGGCTATGCTTTGATTCCCTTTGGATTTTTTTGCGAATCTACTATAAGTTTTTGCTTTATGGTTACTATGAGGCTTATATCAAACATCTTATAGATATTACAATCTATTTTATGCTAATAACAAGCTAATTTTGATCTCATACAAAAGCTACTTTTTCATTTCCCCTCCTTTAAAATTTTTGATGTCACAATATGCCTATTTCAATTTTTTTTAAAGAATTTATTTTTTTTAAAAGATTTTATGTATTTATTTGACAGAGAGAAAGAGATCACAAGTAGGCAGAGAGGCAGGCAGAGAGAGAGGGGGAAGCAGGCTCCCCGCTGAGCAGAGAGCCCGATGCGGGGCTCGATCCCAGAACCCTGAGATCATGACCTGAGCCGAAGGCAGAAACTTAACCCACTGAGCCACCCAGGCGCCCCACCTATTTAAATTTTATGTATCTGTTAACAAATTATTGTTGTTATAGTTATTTTTAATAATTTTGATTTTTAACCTTTATACTAATATTTAAGTGGTTCATATCCCACTATAGTACAATATTAGAGTATTCTGAATTTGACATTATACTTATGTTCACTAATGTACTGTATATTTTAATGTTGGTTATTAGTGTTCTTTCCTTTCAGCTTGAAGAACTCATTTCACTGATCTAGGAATGATGAATTCTCTCAGATTTTCTTTGTCTAGGAAAGTGTTTCTCTCTCCATTTCTAAAGGACAACATTTCTGGATAGAGTATTCTTATTTGGCAGATGTTTTATTTTGATTTGTTTTGTTTTCCTTTTAGCACTTAGAATATATCACCTCACTCTCACCTGGGCTGTTAGGTTTCTGCTGAGGAATCTGTTTAGACTTTTATTGAGATTCCCTTCTAAGTTATGAACTTATTTTCTCTTGTTGCTTTTAAGATTCCCTCTTTGTCTTGATTTGTGACAATTTTATTATAATGTGTCTTGGAGAGAATCTCTTTAAGTTGAGTTTGTTTAGTGACTTGTAAGCTTCATGAATTTGAATATTTAAATTCCTCCCCAGATTTAGGAACTTACTGGTCATTTCTTTTTAAGATATTATGTATTTATTTGAGATAAAGAGAGAGAGTGAGTGAGAGAGAGAGCATGAGCAGGGGAGAGGGGCAGAGGGTGAGGGTGAAGCAGGTTCTCCACTGAGCAGGGAGGTTGATACGGAGCTTGATCCTAGGACCCTGGAATCATGACCTGGGCTAAAGGCAGATGCTTACCCAACTGAGCCACCCGGGTGCCCTGGTCATTAATTTTTTAAATGAGATTTCTGCCTCCTTTTCCCTCTCTTCTTCTGGGACCTCAGTAATTTTCAGGTTAGTTTCTTTTGATGGTATTCCATAGATCATGTAGTGTGCCTTTGCTGTCTTTCTTTCTTTCTTTCCCTTTCTTTCTTTCTTTCTTTCTTTCTTTCTTTCTTTCTTTCTTTCTTTCTTTCTTT
>CM052883.1:162618268-162646239 GCA_028534135.1 Potos flavus | reverse complement strand
AAAAAAAAAAAAAGAAATAGGTAAGTTTTTAGGGCTACCGAGAAATAGAAATGCCTTTTGTTCACATTCAAACCTCCCAAAAGCAAATCTTTTGTTTGGTCTACTGGACCTAAACTGGGAAAGTTGCCTTCATAGGACTTTATCATTAGATTGCAATGACCTTAGAAAGAGGGACAGGATGTTAGTTTTGTTGTTGTTAAATCTTTCAAAATGTTTTTTGATAAAAATAAATATTCGGTATGCATTTGTAGATTGAATGCATTTGTAGATTGAATTGAATTTTAAATGCATTTTCTTCACTCATACGATTAATAGGAACTTTATTTGCATGACCTTGTAAGTTATTATATTTATGACTAGCACAAATACTAGTAGTAACTCCATGTTATATGGTAGATCCTCTCCAGTTACATAATAGGAGTGTTTATTTTTTAAATGTGGTCATCAGCTTTCCAGTAAGAACATTCTCAGAATGGCACCAATAATTTAGACCTTCAGTGCTGGATTTCTTTCCCTTGTCCTCATGGGCTGCAGCACTAAATGGCAAGGACAGCAGATAATACTTTCCAGTGAGATTTACAAATGACAATTTATAGAAGAATGTTATGAATGAATTTTATGGAGTATGTAATTAAAAATGCCAAATGCTGTACAATCAAGATGCTGAGATCTAATTGCAAGGTAATTTTGATTTTTGCTTCATGAATAGTCTGTATTCCAGTACATAAACTAGTCATTTGCTTTGACTAGTTCAACTATTGAACGCACAAACCTCTTTGGTCAGTCCAACTGGTTGAACCATATATGCGTGTTAACCTAGACACGATTCCACAATTCTGTATTTATCAAGACTTCCATCCATGATAATATAGCTTTTATGAAGGGTATAACTTAAAATTTGGAAGAACTATGCATTTAGTGTTTGAAAGTATCCACAATCATGTATTTGAAATCACAATCTCCATACATGATGGACCTTAGTAAGAATAGACATCAACTATGCTTTTTTTTCCAAATAAAATTATACAGTAAATACCTCTTTCAGAATTATATGTAGAAATGTTGTGCCTAGTCATGTAGGTGAACTCCACCCAGAGATTGTGGCCTTGCTTGGAATCAGAGGTGGGGTTAGGAGCCTGCTGGAAGAAAAAAGGATCATTTATTTGCCTGCATAAACATATATTCACTTGGTGTATTTGTGTGTAGACTACCTCTGCTACCCCCACCCCCAAAAAGGAGATCAAACACAACAGATTGCATGTTATGCAAAAACCACACACACCCAAATCCATTTTTACTAGCGGGAGATTAAATTTACTTTGCCTTAATGTGTAACGCATTATCTGATTCATTTCAGTGACTGATCCATTCAAACAGTCTCCGTATCAGATTTATAGGAATACAGAGGAAATACTTAGAATGAATCAGTTTAAATGCAATGGTTAAGAAAAAGCGACCTTTGTGCAAAATCCAGGTTTTATGAATGTGCTTTGTTTTGTGGGAGCAGAAATACCAGTGATAAATATAACATTAGCATAAGGAGTCACACTGAACATTAAAAGCTTTAACAGGAAGAGCGCTTGAAATAATTTAGTGCTGATAAACAGCACTGCAGGCAAGTTTTTGGCAATTTGTGATAAACCACAAATTTTCAAAGACCCACAGAAGTCCTTCTAAGTGTGCATTATGCTGGAGTCGCAGTGAGTTCATGGGGGTTCTCAGAAGAGTATTTTCAGAACTGGACATTTTGCCATGGTTAACAAGAAAGTTGTTTCAGTAAATAGTGGGAAGTCTACACACTTTAGCAATGTTCTGATTCTGGATGGTGGCAAACCAAGACAGGTATTGATGGCTTAGTCAAACAATGTTCTGATTCTTGATCTCATGGCAAACTATCACAAGTAGCAATGCCATTTCAAAACAAGAAGGGGGAAGGTAAATTTTAGTTATAAATAAATATATGAATAAATAGATAGATAAAGAATCTTAAGTGCCAGATATAATTATTTTTTTCTTCACCATTCTTGTTCTCTTGTCCTCTTTCAGTGCTCACCTTAAGACACGTAAGACACATCTTAATTACATGTTAGTTGATATGAAAAATTATTCTTTAAATAATTCAGTTCTCTAGAAAAATGAAAGATACAGATAAATACCTCCAGATGCATTTATCTACTGGTGAACACTATTACGTTTGTATAAGGAAGTTCCTATAGAAAGTCGAATATAATATCTGAGCCCATGGTTATTAGGTAAGTGGTCAAAAATAGCCTGTTTAAAATTCAATGACATAACAAAGCTTCCTAAGATATACAGACATTGAATTTTATCCAAGATAATACAGAAGAGAACAATTTATGGCTTCTAGAAAGAATTAGTAAAGGTATAATAATTTCAGATCTTTCTCTCTTTTTCTGTTTTTTTTTTTTTTCTTTTCATCCTTTTTTGTGGGGAAGATAAGATGAAATTAATTGCACTAGGATTTTGGTGCATTTGGAGCACTGACTAAACTGACATTTTCTCTAGATACACATTTAATATAGAAAATATACAATATACTGGAAATTCTAGAAAGGTTGGGGAAAGAGTTAGCCAGTTGGCACTGATCCCCAAAGGGGAGAAGAGGCAGATCAAAGAGTTGAAATGACCACTCTTTCCAGGATAAAAGGATGAGGCTCGCCCACTGCAAGTATAGATGAGTAGGGAGCTGAATATGAGCCCAGACCTACAAAGCTAGCAGAAGCGTTCCAAAGAGAACTCCAGTCGTCAGAGGGACAAAGGTAAATCAAAATGCCTAATGGAATTGTTGTTCAGTGTTTTGCTGATTTGGCTGCATATTCTTTGAGCATCTCTTCATATGATAGATTTGAAATAATTTCTATAAAAATTAGAAAAAAAATGCAGTAATTCTTATGGATGGCCAACATTTTTTTAATTTAATTTTTAAGGTCATGCAAGAATTTTTTTTTTAAGATTTTTTTTTAATTTATTTATTTGACAGAGAGAGACAGACAGAGGGGGAGCACAAGCAGGGGGAGTAGCAGAGGGAGAGGGATATGCAGGCTTTCCCTGAGTAAGGAGCTCAGTGTGGGGTTGGATCTCAGGATGCTGGGATCATGACCTGAGCCAAAGGCAGACGCTTAACGACTAAGCCACCCAGGCACCGAAAGTCACGCAAGTTTTAAAATTGTTATCAGATTTTAGTGACCTCTTTCAAGTTCTTGTCATAGCTGTAAAATTTCATGGATTTTCAAGTTTCCCTCTGTAGTATCCAAAGTTAATTATTCTTGTGCTTGTTACATTATTGTTCATCCATGGCAGCAATGTGTACAATCGACAAGAAGCTTAAGTCTTCTCTCTTATTATTTATGTATGATTCACTTCTCTTCATTAGTTAGGATATCAAAAATTCTAAGAAACTGTTAACTAACTCCATTAAAATTTATCTCTTCCTTTTAGTAAATTACTACTTTTCAAATAATATGCATATGTTTTGGCAATAATTTGGTTCTCAATTTGTGAAATCATTTCTATTTTATTGCTCATCTTTGTCACTTTTATTTCATATTTCCCTAATCTCTGTCAGAATTTTTTCAACTCTTTAATCAATAAATTTAAATTTGACAAAGAAGATACACATCATACATATCCAAGCCATCTGTCTGTAATTTCTCCATAAAATTCTCTTAAACATCTTTCAAGTTAGAAATAAAATGGTGCATTCAATCTTTATTAAATATTAAATTTCCAAAATATATTATGGATTTATAATTCAGTATGCTCCCTGACTAGGAATATTCCTGAAAGTAGAAAACTTTGCTCTCATCTAGGCTTTGATGAGAAACAAAATATCCCCTTGTAATTTTACATTTCCGATTTTTGAATTATTTTCTGCGGACTAGCTTCCAGCTCCACACATTCTAAAGCTATTTTTCCTCTTTCTCTGTTCACGTATTTCCCATAAGTTTCATTCATATTGCAATGCAGCCTTGGATATACAGCTTTGTGTGATGTCAAATGTTGTGGGTGAACATTTTGAGCAGCAAGAGCATTCCTGGAAGATGTTCCCAGCTAGTGCACAGGAGTGACTGGGTACCATACAAACATACCCCACTACTCAGAAATTGAAAGTATCCCCAACTTCTCCTTAGGTAGATCCCCAAAATACCATAATGAAACTAAAAACAGAGGGACTTTAGAGTGAATTTGAGCTGCATTACTTTAATGTGAGTAAAATATATTACTTTTGCAAATAAAGAAAGAAAGAAACATATGGCCATGTGAACACCCAGCCAGGCCTCCCCTAGAGACTTGGAAAAAACTTTGCAAATGAGGGACCCCTAAATTTATTCAATATTCATTTCACTGTAAACCTGATTGGGAGGCGTAATTCTAAGATGGTCCCTCCAAGAGTCCCAGATGCATCATGTACACACCTTTTCACAATTAGTACACTAATCCAAGCACTACAGTGAAGGGATTTTACAGATCAGTAGAGCCTGAGACAGAGAGATTATCTGGGTGGGCCTGACCTCATTCATAGGTCCTTTAAAAGCAGAGAGTTTTCTCTGGCAGGTTGTAGAAGAAAAAGTCAGAAAAACATGCACTAGCTGGCCTGGAAGAAAGTGACATAGGTTGTGAACTATCTACAGGACTCACATGGCAAGGAACTTTAGGCAGCCTCCAGTTGCTGAGAGCTACCTCTGGCCATCAGCTGGAAGGAAAATGAAATCTCCAACCTGCCACTTCAGTGAAACAAATTCTACTTTGATCAACGTCCGTGATCCTGGAGTAGGACCTTGAGCCCAGATGAGACTACAGCCTCATGTAACACCTTAATTTCATCCCAGCCAGACTCTGAGTGGAGAATCCAGCCATGCCATGCTCAAATTTACAGATACAGTGAGATGATAAATTTGTGCTATTTTACAGTGTCAGATATGTGGCCATTTATCACGCAGTAATAGAAAATGATTAAAATGCCTTTCTTGGCAGGAGTTGTATAGGAGGTAGATTATAAATTAGAAGTACCCATAGTCATACAAGCAAACCCAGGGAGTGAGAGAGAGAACGCATAGCAACACAAGAGAGAGAGGGTTTTATTCACCACAAGGATATTTAGTCTAGGGAGCGCTGACCTGATGGGTCTGAGGGGGCACACGAGGTGAACAGAAGACTGGACTCGCCTTTCCCGGGATGCAGGAACTGTCGAAGTGTGCATTTGAGGGGTGCAAAAATAATGAACAAGTCAAAAGGGAGTGTTATTGTGGTATGGTTTGCACGTAGACTCCCCAGATTTTCCCCACACAATCTTTGCTAAAATTTATATTGCTTGGAGGTGAGTTTGCTGGAAGGGATGGTTCATACTGACAGGAAAGAGGATTGAATTTGGTCCCATGGTTGAGATGGGGCCGACACAGAGAGAGGTGAGGAACCAGCTGCACCGTCTTAGACAGGGATGCTCTAGGAGTCAGCTAACTTTAATCGCGACCTCAAATTGAGAACAGTGAGTAAAATATTAATGCTAATCACACGTAACTGTAAATGTCTGTGAAAGGACATGCTGTGGGGTCAGAGGTGTCATCCTAGAAACGAAGTGGCATTGGCTTTGATGATTTCTCCAAGGTTCAGGGTCTGAAACTCTCTCATCCTGGAAGCTTAATTTGTCCAGCAGGTGAAGAGGAAATGCATCTCTACGAAGGAGCCGGGGAGGGATGTACCAGTAACCAAACTCTCCGGAAATGTATTTACACAAGAATGCAAATTTTACAATGAGAAATATGATGTCAAGAGCACTGGGCTGTATCTGTTGCCATGGCCAGCGGCCTTCTCCTGTGAGCATATCTACCCTGCAATTTGAATTGCAAAGGGGCCTTGATAAGCTTGGAATTAGTGCAAAAGAGGTCAAGGCTTAATAGCATTAGGCTCTGATGGCTATGTAGGACTATCTCACATCTGGGGTACCTCCACCTGAAGTTACAGATTTCTGTCTCATATAGTCCTCATGCTATATTTCCTGATGAAATAGATGATGCAGTGGCATTGAGTATCCCTCCAATATGGTATATTTCCTCATATGGGACCACAGAAGCTCCGCACTAGCCTTCTTGAGGCTGTATTGAAGGGCTAGCCACAGAACATGTCTTGTTGTGTCGGCGTTCATGGAACCACCCCGTGCTTTTGACTTTGTGACCGAGTCACAGTGAAAAGTAGCCAGCTGAGCAAAATCCATGTTTGCATTTGTTGTAGAAATACTACTGAGAATGGCATCCATTGTATCAATATGGTCTATGTAAAACTTCTCTTCAGTTATTTCTTTCGGATTTAGAAAAATTCTCTCCATTGAAGAACTGGCAGGTTTCCTTGTTTCTAATAGTGAGAACTATGCCATTTATCATGTTCTTTTTTTTTTTTTTTTAACCTGGATGCCAGGAATTTCCAAGCTCATTCTGAAACTTAAGCATAGTGACAATGTTATCATTCGCTAAGGTTAGCTCAGTATGTCTATTTTCAATACTTTCCATTTTGTATTTGTGTTTCCTTAGCTTTGATATATAACTCAATATAAGCCACCTCAAAGTCATTAGGTATATAGAAAATGTCAATATGTAAATAGGCCTAGATTAGAACACTACTCAGCAATAAAAATAAAATAAAATAAACACACAACAGTGTGGATGAATCTGAAGGGTGCTTTGTTGAGTCATAGAAGCCAGTCTCAAAAGGTCACATTCTGTATGATTCCATTTTTAGTACATTCTGAAAATGACAAAACTACAGAGACAAAAAACAGACTTGTGGTTATCAGGGATTAGGGTGGTTAAAGGAAAGTAATGGTTGTAATTACAAAAGGGTAGCATGAGCTAAATCTTTGTGGTGATAGGATGGTTTTGTATCATGACTGCAGTCGTGGCTACATGAATCTGCATATGATAAAACGACAGAATTATACACACACTTTATGCTAACATCACTTTCTTGGTCTTAGAATTTGGCTGTAATTCTGTAAGATGTATTGAGGGAATAAGACTATTGAGGGAATCTGGGTGGAGAGTCCCATACATGGGACTCTATTCTCTTTGCAACTTCCTGTGTATCTATAATTATTTCAAAGTAAAAAAGTTCCAAAAGTCACCAACTTGTACATTTTACATGGGAATTTCATTGTACATAAATTATACCTCAAATACTGTTGATTACCAAAAGTAAACATCATTGCCTTTAACTCCTAAGCAATGAATTGATTATGCCGATAAGCTTATTGGATGGATCCCAGATTTGAGCTCCCTAAGAAAATAGCAGACTCCTGGAAATAACATGTAATTTGGTTGGTCAAACAACCTCGGGAAAAGACCTAGGGATATTTGTACTCACTTAGCCCACTTGTATCAATGAATATAGTGCTGACAGCGTAGAATGTAAGCGGCCAGTCTGAATCAGATGGGGTTTATCACCAGGGTGCAGAATGATAGAAGTGCAAATAAAGCAGAAAGGAAAGCTCTCAACGGGAAAACAAATGTTTTATCGCCCAGCCAGTAACACCATGGCCAAGAGCCAAGTAGAAATGTGGGTGGGCACAGGTCATGGGAGACCCACAGACCATAGAGGCATGCACAGACACCTCTGAAATAAGAGAGGAGCTATGGGAAATCCCGCCCCAATTTTCCCCCCTCCACATACTTACTGCTGTTCCGAAGGCATGAGATCATAGCGTGAGGTCTAGGAGTTCCCCAGGTCCCAGGGTAGGGGATGGGGATGCTCAGAATGAGGATTTCATCTACAGGGGAGCCATTAAACCAGCTGAATGAGGAGACAATGCTAAGATGGAATTTGTAAGCTATCTTTAACCACCCTCTTCGGATCACTACTTGTTAATGGGCTTTCAGAAAGACTGCCTGGAGTTTTTGAGGGCCAGGGTTCTCCCAGCTGCTTGGATGGGACTGAATCACTCACTCCTGAGCAGCAGTGAAATGACTCTTGGAGAAAGGATTCCGTTAGCATAGATGGAAATCTATTGGCTTGATTTCATTTCAAAAAGTCAGTCTTCCGACGCAACAACACGGAGTGCCGTGTTTCTCAAAGTGTAGCCCTCAGGGCCCAGGGATTCCCAACAAAAAATACGGATGGATCCCAGACCTACCACTGCTGGAGCTCAGGCACCGCAGTGCTGTTTATGCTACCCACAGCGCATAGCTGAAAGCAGCGGATTGGTCAAAACCCTTCATTTCACCAGGAGGGTTTTCTCATCCTCTGCATAACGCTGCAGATGTCTGGTAGAACAAACCGGAGATTTGCTCTTCCCCCACCCCCCACAAGGCAGAATCCAGAACTTATAAACTAACCAGGAGGCACACTGTGAGAAGAAGACTAGCAAAGATCTGATGCTTCAACCCACAGAGTGTAACATAGTATTACTAGTTTCTGAAAAATCTTTGAAGTGCACAGGGCTCAGAAGAAACTAATAATGTAATTCTAGAAGTCCACATTTGTTTCCTTAGATACATAACACCGCACAAACAATTTGGTTGCAATTTCCAGGCAGTGGTTTCATGATTAAACTATGGTGGCTTTTCATAAGAAGGAGATGGACTGATAGCCCTTCAAGGTTTTTGCAAGCGTGACAACTTAAAATTAGAACAGCCTGCTTGTAATGATATTTTTAGCAGATTCCTTCTGCTTTTAAACACATTTCTATACATTATTCCCATTATGTTTCCCTCATGAACACAGAGGCTGCTTTTTCAACCAAGACAATACACAGCTATTCTGAGACCAAAAAAAAAAAAACCAAAAAACAAACAAACAAAAAAAACAAAATAAAGAAACAAGTGTAACACTTAGCTCTTGAGAGAAGTCTGTCCTCAGCACAGAGGGTGCCTCTAAATTATTGACAGAAAATCTATTTCCACAAACCAAGGGCTTTCCGAAAATGTAACCCTCCTTCTCAAACCCCCAGCACCTACAACGAAGTTATCTAACCTTGGGGGCAAAAGGGAAAGGGGCGGAGCTGTGAAATTCACAGCAAGCAGGCAAGAAAGCTGGCAAATGCTGATGAATCACAGTGTATTCTGAAAGGGTGAGGTCATGCATTTTTTCCCATGAATAGTTAACTCCCTTTTTACTATGGGCTACATCATCCATTTTATTTGGGATTATTTTGTTTGGGTGTCAGGGATATTTGCTCCTATGACCACCCTCCCCCCTTAGAAACCGACGTTTAATCTATAAACACAAGACACTGTATCCTTTGAAGCAGGTAGCCCCAGTGCTGCTCAGCTGTTGCCCTTGACCTTAAGAGAACTGTATTTTTCTCTTCCTGTCTCAGCCCAGATTCTATTTTCATGCCAACGTGACATTGTGGCCTTTCTTATGAAGGGTTTGCTAGTCGTGCTGAACTGGCCAAGTTGTATCAAAATATTTGATACATATTTAATATATGTTATGTGGAACTGCAAGGAATTGCTTTGCCAAATACATTGCCCTTGATAGAGCCTGCAGTTTGATCCAAACCAGATCGTGTATAAAGTGTGTGTGTTGATTAAGAAGCATTAACAGAAGCAAAGCAAACCAAAGCAATTTATTCAATAAAAATGGGAAGTTATTTGTATCATCAGCAAGTGTATTACTTTTAAAAATTTACAGAACACAGAATTTTTCTTCATTTTAATTTGGGGATAAGCAAGGTACAAAGAAGAGCAAAATAAGTAAAATAAACAAGATCATAAGACCTGTTTTTGAAAAGAAATTCAGGCCACGTATTCTGCTAATGTTCATGAGATGTTAGTACTATTGAGGCTAATAGTATCTCGTGTAGTAGTGGTTTGGTTTGCTTTGGTCTTTTTTTGTATTACTTTATTATTATTACGTAATACCTTTAATATTATAGAAAGCAAACTACCCGTTTATTTCTATGATTTAAAATGAACCACCCCAGAAAACTCGTGATGACCCTTGTACGTGAATATACATATTTTTGCTCCTTTCATGCTTTCTACTCAGTTTCAAAGTGCATACTGTATGCCATGCTGCAATGCCAAGACCAAGAAACACTTCCATAATTATTAAGTAATTATAAAGGTGACTTTTTTACTAATATTTGAGAAAACACTATCTTCCCTGAGATATATAAATAACATCTGGAAAGATGGGTTCAGATATTTTCACAGTCTACTGAAATGAGTGATTACAATAACAATTTGAATTTTGAAGATCACCTTCAAAGGAAAATAGAAATTCATAAACTTGTGTTATGGAAGTCATTTTTCAATGTTAAACTAAAAAGATCATAACTTCTAATTACCATATTGCTCTGGATATCCTCCACATTCTTATCCAGATCCCTACACCAGCTTTCTCCATATCGCTCTATGGTGCAGAAGCTGGATCTCTATGGGCATATCAGTGAACTATCTAGCTCTCTGACTTTCTGTGGGTTGAGCCAATGGGAAGCACTGGTAGTAGACTGAGTTGGAGGAGGAGAACGTGGCCAGGGTCTCTCTTTTTAGCTGCTCCCCTTCCCAAGTGGCCACGGGTTGGCCACATCGCTCTGCCAAAGGCCCTTGCATTCCCAGGCAATCCTCTCCATACACATTCCCCATGTTCAAGGAACCCATCTCTCTATTCAGGTGAAGAGGTTGTAACAGCTCCCCCAGAGCCATTTATCCCCTGTGTGATGATCCAGCCTTTCTTTGTCCACACCACTCGTAAAGAAAGGAATATATTTCTTGAAAACTCTTCAATTACATCATTTGAAAGAAGCATCTGTTTCTGTCAAAACCCTAACATGGCACATATATAGCCCTATTAGAATTAAGTACAAGAAGCCTTCTTACAGAGTTCTAAAAATAAATCATAAACGTTGCATCAGCTCCAATTTGCTTTTTCTGTATTCTCAACAAGCTACCTATATTTCTCAAACCTTAGCTGCATTTATAAGTGAACCATTTAATGTTCTAATAAAAATATGTTTCTTATCGTTAGCATCCTTGTAATGGTTTTTAAAAGCAGATTTTATTGCTTCGATGAAAGAAAAAAGCTAAATGGCTATGGATAAGAGTTATAAAAGCACTGGTGTCCAACTATTTCCAAAATACATGATTGAATTAGACCTGCTAGCCTTTAAGTCAGTCCAAGCATCTACTTGAGGTGGTGGGCAAAGAGTGTTTCCTTCATCGCTATATTCTAAGTACCTAGTAGAGATTGGCTCATGGTAGATTTTCAATAAATTTTTATGTGTTGAATTTATGAAGAAATCAAAGCTTATTTCATTTTCTGATATTACTGAAAAGAAGCTAAAAGTTTAAAGTCTGATAACTACTTCAAATTCTTTAGTGTTTCCTCTAAAATTAAATTATATCTGAGATAGAAATATGTATCTATAATTATTATTAATTAGTAACAGAAAAATTTAATTGAGCTGTTATGATTAGAGGATTAGATTTCATACCCCTACTTTAATTTCCAGAAAAGAATATAGAAACTTACACCTAGAAGAGTTCTGTTGAGAATTCTAGCCTAATAGGCATCCTTTAGAATTTGAAAACTGAGACCAAGGTAAATCTGAGTGAATCATCCACAAGTGATCCACAACTGTTTTGAAATTTAAATACTTCCCAGTTTTATAAGTAAATGTATGCTCCTGGATTTCGATATAGATCTCCCAGAAAATTCCAGGTGCCCCACAGACCAAGAACTCAGAATATGCTCTGAAAAGTAGCTTCCACTTGGGTCAGAATTAACTGAAGCTATTAGCCTATCATCTTCTGCAGGGAAAGGGACAAGGGAGCGGGAGTTGGATTGACATCCTCATTTCTCAGGACCTGCACGGCACTGGCTGGATTCTCAAACTTTAAAGGCTGGTCAAATCCAAGTGAACTGCTATCAACTAAGTTGGGGGTTTGAAGAAAGATGGAGCTAAGATAGAAGATCCCAGAAATAATATCATTCAGGGGTTAAAGAAAGGCTTACCTTTATTGCTGCTCATTCTATTTGACCTCTTCTTGTTCCTCCTTTTTATTTACATTCCCTAATCTCTGTCTTTTTTACTAACTTCTCTTAGTCCCTTTCTTTCTTCTTACTGGTTAGTTTTACTTCCTCCTAGTAACTTACCAGAACTATCCCATTCTTCCACCTAACAATAATGTTGACTGCATCAATTTCTTTAGTCGGTAAATTAACAAATACAATTCAACTTTTTCAACCAACTTTTGTTGAAGAGCAAGCAATTTTCTTGGGAGTAAGTTACAGTTATTGACGTCAATGACCTTAAAATCTGGACAAAGGCTTGTGTTGGAGGAGATGATCAGGAGAATGTGAGTGCCAGTTGACTTGAGAGGTAGACTCAGGCCATGGAAGGCTCCTCACCACCGTCCCTGTCTTCGAAATGAACTTCCTACCATCTATTCCCACACTAGGAGCCATTTCAAGGATGTAGCCTTGAGAGAGAAAAGTGCCGTTAGGGCCATTTGGACAGTATACATGACTGAACCCCATTAAGGCCTCTGTATAAACTTTTCAGATTCTGATGGGCAGATGCAGAGATTTCCTTGTCTTACAGCTGCCCAAGTCAAGCCTCAGATGTCAATTCCCTTGCCTATTGAAACTACCACCTACCAAGCTGGAGGGGTCTGCCTGTTTCTTCTGTCTCTTCCTGCCCTCACTGTCCAGGGACCAGTTTCAGATTTCACCGGGAATTCTTGAGGTGATGAGCTAAGAGCTTGGACAAGTAAGCAAACAATTATTCTTCAATTTCTGTAAGTGGGGATGGATTTGATCACATCTACCTGAGTAAACTAGAATAGGCATCATGAAGTAGGCAATATTTGAGTTAAACAACAATTCACCACAATAGGTAAAGACAGGAAGAGATCTTAGACTGTTCTGTAATTATTAGAGGAAGAAAAGTCTGGAAAAAGGGGATGGGACTAGCCTGGGGAGAGCCCAGCAAAAATTTATAGATAATCATGTAGTTCTTGGGGCGCCTGGGTGGCTCAGTGGGTTAAAGCCTCTGCCCTCCGCTCAGGTCATGATCTCAGAGTCCTGGGATCGAGCCCTCTTTCCCCCTCTTTCTCTGCCTGCCTCTCTGCCTACTTGTGATCTCTCTCTCTCTGTGTCCAATAAATAAAGAAAATCTTTAAAGAAAATCATGTAGTTTTTAATGATTTTGAAAATATGGAAGCAACGTATTGTAGCTATAACTTAAGTGATCCAAACTGAGCTGAATCAACTGGAAAAAAATGTTAATTTATCAAAATGAAACAGGAGCATATGGAACATGGGGCATGCTGGGATTATTATTATTTTTGGTTCTGCCAAAATGAGTAGTTATGCCAAATATTTTGAGAACCATACATTTTGCTAGCTTTATTGGTGTCTGATTTGAACCCAAATCAAAATGATTGGCAAAAGTTATTCTAAACTATTCTTTAGATCTGCAAGGCCCAAAATAAAACAAACAAAATGAATTTAAGACCTAGAAATTTAAGCCGAGTATAATGAAAATACACAAAGAAAGAAAACATTTCTTTGGTAAATAGTCAAGGAAATAATCAGATTGTGCTCACCTTTCATTAATTCCTTTTTTTCTCAATAAACAAATATTGATTATCTGCTTTTGCCAGCCTATTTCAGGAATAGGAAGATTATACCCTTCTCTCACATTAGAGAAATCTAGCTTTTGTGGTAGAGGCTGAGCATATATAAATATACCCAAAGGACTGTGTTCTATTGCCACTTTACTAAACTACTTTGAAATAGTTTGAATATCATCTGAAATGTAATATTATTTCTAAACCATTTTAGGTCAACTGTCTTTTTCACATTTCCCTTATATACTAATTATTATCATAGGATTTGCAAATATAATATATATTAATCTATATAACATATGGTACTGGGAAAGCATTTTTACTAATAGGAATATTTGCAGGACACATAATTCTGATTACCTATGTTCAAAAATCCTAATAAACTCTTTTGGCTTATTGCAAAAATGTTTCTTATCCTCTCAAATTAAACTATTACTTTTGCTTCTGGTTGAACTTGTAGAAATCAGTTTTCCTAAGCTAAAATCATCATTATTTTTCTATAAGTCATATCCTAAAGGCATATATTAGTATGTTGAATTCCATACTTCACTACTGGAATGTAGGTGGTATGAATTACTTTTGAAGTAGAAAAAAAGGCTGCTAAGACGGGCTGATGACCATTGTCTTAACTATTACTTTCCAAACATCAAGGGTTACACCTGGAAACTGTTCATCATAGCCAAAAAGGCAAGGCCTCCTTGGGATGTGGCTCATCAGAATGACTAATACAAAGTCATTTTTCTCATAAATCTGGCTATTCTCCCACCATCTGTTATTTGCATTTTTCCAGAAAGTTTAAAAAAAAAAGTACTGATGGAATGTTTTGACCCAACTGCAGTTAAATTCACATGGTTTACTGTTTTAGTTCCCAAGTGACATTTCAGCCAAGCCTATAGTGGGATATTGCATCAGAAGATCTACCATGAGAATTCCAGGTGAGACATCTAGAGGCAAAAGGGGGAATTGCTTAAGAATTCAACCATTATTAGTATTTTGCTTCAAATCAATGTTGAGTTTTTAAAAAAATGGTTGAGTTAAAAAAAAACCAAAAACCAAAAACCAAACAAAACAAAAAAACCCTAGCAGTCTGTATGCCTACAATTGAATATTAACTCATAAACATTCATATACATTAATTTACAGTAAGCTAGACCTGTGAGGTTAACAGTTTTCTTTGATTTCAATGATTTGTACAGTTATGGGGTTTTTTGTTTTGTTTTGTTTTGTTTACTATTAACACCAAAGGAGATGTATATTTCTGATTTTATGAAGATACATGTTTATAGAAGAAATGCTATGTATTATGTCTGGACATGAGACATTGATGACATTTGGCATAGACAAATATAAAATAATGCCTGTTCAAAGCTATTAATCTAAATAAGGTTTTATTTAAGCCAAAAGACACATATAACATTTATAAGAAAACAAATGACTACATGATTCATTCTATGTATGAGGCACTCTGCTAGGCACTGGGTGTGCAGTGGTAAGAAGGACAGAAATAGTCTCTGACCTCGTGGGGCTTATAGTCTGCTGTGGAGAAATCAAGATTTTAAAAATCGACAACAAAAGGATGCATAATTACAAATTATAGTACGTGCTATAAAGGAATAAAAAGTATGAACTCATACCATAGAAACTCATTGATGGAGGTAACTTTGGACATCATCTGGTGATCAAACACAGTATTTAAGAGTTAAAGAATAAAATGTCTAATGGTAAAGAAGTTTTTCCAAGGTCCTACAACTAGTATGTGGGATATTTCAGATTAGATACAGGAAAATTTTAAATGGTTAATTTTGGGGGCGCCTGGGTGGCTCAATGTGTAAAAGCCTCTGCCTTCGGCTCAGGTCATGATCCCAGGATCCTGGGATCTAGCCCCACATCAGGCTCTCCACTCAGCGGGGAGCCTGCCTCCCCCTCTCTCTCGGCCTGCCTCTCTGCCTACTTGTGATCTCTCCCTCTCTGTCAAATAAACAAATAAAATCTTTAAAAATAAAATAAAATGGTTAATTTTACCAATCAAAATAACATGACAGCAAATTAAAAGGATTTCCCAAACTTTGCTGGGGAGAGATGAAATTAGAAAAAGCAGTAGAGAAGATTCTTTTTGGTTTACAAATGCCAAAGGAGAAGTGAAGTTGGTGATTGTTTTTAGGATATTGTTTCAGCCAGGCTAAGTTATATGGTGATGACAAACAATCTTAAGTTTTAGTATGTTACAACAAGGAAGATGTATTTCTTTGTCATGTTCTGTGTACTTTATGCGTTGCCTGCAGCTCTGCTCCAATTCATCTTCACTTCTGGGAATGAGGCTAGTGGAGAAGACTTTTTTTTTTTAAGATTTTATTTATTCATTTGAGAGAAACATACACAGAGAGAGAGACAGAGACAGAGAAAGAATGAGCAGGGGGATAGAGAGGGAGAGGGAGAAGCCGACTCCCTGCTCAGCAGGAAGCCCAGTGTGGGGCTCGATCCCAGGACCCTGGGATCATGACCTGAGCTGAAGGCAGACACTTAACTGACTGAGCCACCAAGGTACTTCACGGAGACTTCTAGCTGACTGTGATGGCAGAAGGAAGAGCAACTTTTTTGAAACATGTGCTGGCTCTTGAAACTCCCACTCAGAAGTGTTGGGTATTGTCTCTGCTCACAAGAAGAGTTCAGGTTTCTTCAGAGTACAGTCCTCCCCCTGGGAGGAGCCCCAAATGCAGGTGAATAATAAATACAACCTACCACATACATGAATTATATGTTTTTCATATAAAGACTCTAAGAGATGCAATATTTTAGTGACAGTCCTGACAATTTATCTGGATTAATTCTTGATTTAACAGTTGCTTACTCCCTCAGCTTGTATCTACTTTCTCCTGGAAATATTTTCTTTTTTCTAGCAGGCACCCTCCTCCTGTACTTGCAGCCCATGGCATCTGAGTCCCACTTCCATCTTTTAAAAAATTTTTTTTATTTAAATTCAGTTTAGTTACCATATAATGTATTACTAGTTTCGGAGGTAGAATGTAGTGATTCATCAGTTGCGTATAACACCCAGTGCTCATTATATCACATGCCCTCCTTAATGCCCATCACCCAGTTACCTGATCCTTCCACCTCATCCCCTCCAGCAACCCTGTTTATTTCTTAGACTTAAGAGTCTCTTACGGTTTGCCTCCCTCTCTGTTTTCATCTTATTTTATTTTTCCTTCCCTTCCCCTATGTTCATCTGTTTTTTTCTTAAATCCCACATATGAGTGAAATCATACGGTATTTTTTTTTCTCTGAGTTATTTCACTTAGCATAATACCTTCTAGTTCCATCCACATCATAGCAAATGGCAAGAATTCATTCTTTTTGATAGCTGAGTAATATTCCATTGCATATACACCTCTTCTTCTTTATCCATTCTTCTGTCGATAGATATCTGGGCTCTTCCTGTATTTTGACTATTGTGGATAGTGTTGCTATAAACATTTGAGTGCATATGCTCCTTTGAATCACTATGTTTGTATCCTTTGGATAAATACCTAATAGTGCAATTGCTGGGTCATAGGGTAGTTCTATTTTTAACTTTTTGAGGAACCTCCATACTGTTTTCCAGAGTAGCTATACACCAGTTTGCATTAAACACCCACTCCATGTCAGATCTAAGCCAATTATTGCTTTATATCTTCCTGGCCACAATGATTAGGTTACAAGTAAGGACTAATTCTATAGTTGGCCTAATTAAAGAAAAGCACCATGCTTCTGTGGAGGTCGCAGGTGGAGGGTCATGTGGAAGGTAAGTTTACTTCTTGCTAGACTCAGGCCTCAAAGGAGTGAAGCAGAACTTGCCACATCAACTTGTTCATACTTAAAGCTTGGACTAAAGTCCGACTTGGGGAGGAGGCAAATGATCTGAGATATGCTAGATGGTCATATCCCTTGTGACAATGTTTGAGCTCCTGAACAAATCTATTCATGAAGATGGCCCTCAGTTATTGAGATAGTTTTCTGTTATTGAGATCATTTTAACTGTCTTACAACTAATTTGTGTTGGGCTTTCAATACTTGGAAATATGTAATAAATATTTCAAGCAACTTACTCTGTCTGAATCGATGCTTCCTCCTCTTAAAAAAAAAAAAAAAAAGAAGCAGCAGCAGCAGCTAGTTGGATTAGATGGTATCCAGATTCACATTCTATGATTCATAATCTACCACACTGGGTTCCATATTTGAGTCCTTAGCAGAAGAGCAATAAATTTGTATCTAATTGGGATTGTACACTCAGCACTTGTCTTAATGTTTTAATCAGAACTGCTCTCATTTCATGGCACTGCAATTTTATTCTTTGGCATAGGCACTCTACAGATACCCCTTTAGGATTCACAAAATAAGTCTGCTGATATAGCCTCAGTCTTTGAAGCATTATTTTAAAAGATCCTGAGATCCAGGCCCTTCAAAGGTTGCCTCTTCCCCTAGTAGGATCCATGTGGTTTTCTGTTCCCCGTCAAGAGTGTTTTAGCTGTGCTTGAGTTATTCTCTAGTTTCCCACTTGTGGTTTCAAGCAGAAAATGCTCAAAACTCTTTCTGATATTCTCAAGATTGTCATTTTGCTTTAGGTACCTGAGCAGTGATCTACTGGAATCCTTTATTTTCCATAAAATTCAGTTTTTTCAACTGTTTGGCCTAATTCTGGAAAACTCGATAACATGTGGTAAAAATAAAGAATCACTTATCAATTTTTCACTCCAAATTGGAAATCAGAATTGGTCCAGATGGGTCCCACAGGTCATGCTCAAACCTTGAGAGTTGCTTTATTCTTTGTGAAGTCATGTCAAGACCCTCCAAATCCTTGAAAACAGGATCACGGACAGAGAAACAAAGCTCCTAGAGCCTCCACCATTCTAAGTATCAAATAGATTTCTGTGTTATCAGACAGTAGCCAAATAAAAGCGTTTATGTTTGCTCACAGAATGCCTAAAAAAATTACCCTGTGATGTCTCTCCAAGCATATTTTATCAAGAACTTATTTTCAACTTCATAATAACACAATCTGCAATTCACAGAGGAAAGGTTTCAGTTTTTCAGGGGAAAAAAATATATTTAGGCATTCTGAGATTCCATAAGGGGAAGCTTGGTCATCTTGATTCCAAAACAAAATCTAAGTTATAATGACACATCGATAGGTCCATAAACAATGTTATAAAGTTGTAATGAAAGACTTCAAATTTCAAGTAGTGCTTTTGCAACTACATGAGGAAACACTAACGTTTCATAACAGATTATACACAAATCTGGTACCAATTCAAAGCCACAAACAATTCAAATCCACAAACAATACTGAGCTCTTAATACATATAAAGTACCATGCTAATATGATAGGGACATGCAAACAGATGAATCAAATTTTTATACTCTGTGAGTTGGTGGTGTCTCAGATAAGGCAAACATAGGTACATATGGAAGGGCTTTAGGGTAGAATAGGTCTCACATGAAAAAGGGAAGAGATGAAAAAATATTTCCTGGAGGAAATAAAAACTGAAGGAGATTTTGTGAAGTTTGAAGTCATAAAACTAAAAATGATGATGATGATGATGATGATGATGATGATAAACAGAGCAAAAGCAGAAACAGACCAAACAATAAGAAATGTTTACTAAGGCATTACAGATTCTATTAACAATCTTATAAAGGTCATGCGATTTAAACCTCAGTTACATTAAAAGAAGGTATGGTCTCCTCAGTTCAGGGACAAACACAGCTGCAGCTTCAATGACGTGTCTATGGCCACACAGCTGGTAGTGGAGGAGTCAGGATTCAAACCCAGATTTATCTTGCTTCAGAGCTTGAGCATTCACCTGTGTCTTGTCTCCATGTCCTGGTCTGATGCTTCTTCCTTCTCTGTGTGTCCCACACTCACCTTGTTCTGCATTTAGGATTGCCAAAGGAAGGAACCCAGCCTGGCTCACTCTGCTGTAGGCTACCACTCCAACAGTCAAAACAGAGCTATCTTATGCCGACGATGCTGATGAAGTGGTGGTGACCCAACAAGGACTAAGGTGTTACAGGGACTAGAGTCGTCCCAGGGCCCCTGGAAGACCATTGCAGGTAAGACATTTATTCTATACATGACAGGTAACCTGTGCTTCAAGACCCTCTTACCTACAGCTACTAAGCATATCTTTCACTTAAAACCAGGTGAATAAAGAGTCAATTAGTGGTGAACATCCCACTGAATGATGCTGATTCCATCAGTTTCGACACTTAAATTAAAGGGAGGAGCTAGAAAAAAAAGTCCCATATTCTCTGAAGTGATAGGACTCGTGTCAGAACATGAATTCCACTGAAAGTGTGATGTCTTGAAGTTCTGCCCAGGGTTTTGATGTGCTAACAATAAAATCCTTAAAGAATAGAGATTACACATTGTGGCTATAATTTAGGTATTTCTTTGTGGAAATTTTATTTTAAGGAATATCCTTGCCATAATCTTGTCACATTATAGTGCTCTGATTGGAATTTTAAGAGAATAATCGATCTTTTAGCCTAAGGATTTTGTCAAAATAAAACCTAGAAGCTGTCATGAAGAATCACAGCATTTGATTTTGTTCCTTGAAGATATTAAAGGTAAATAAATCTCCATTTCTCCTTTGCTGGCCACTTCCCCATGGGGACTCACCTTGTTTATTGATGGCTGAAACTTGAAGGTCTTTTGATATTTGGTGTTATTTTATATGGTTCTATTTCTTTATCATTTAATTGTTTCAGCTTAGAATTTGCCTGTGGGCCCTTTGAGTTGTGACAAAACAGCTGGTACATGACATGTTGCCAGAGTTAACAGCTGCCTGTCACACTTCATTTCCAACTGTGACACCAATGATGAACACAACCCCAGTTTTAAATGGACCCATTTTTTTTAGCTTCAGAAAATTGTCTTCATGCCTTTGAGCTGTTAAGAGGCAAGGAACATATCCACACTAACCTATACCTAATTCATCATCTTGTTAATGCTTGTCTTGTGTTGTCTTTTTGCAATTACCAAAAGGTCATATAAATTAACAATGCAGGTCTGAGAAGCATATGAAGAATAAAACACATTTGTGAGGAAGTACATGAAAAATAAGGCAGATTTTAAGGGTAAAAAGACAGACACCTCATCTAATAATTCCCAGGACAATAAACATTTGTATTATCATACTCATTTTTATATTTAAATCAAAGATTGCCACATATGACATCTTAAAACCAAATGTATACCTCATTCATCTTTAAAGATTAAAGTTCAAAATTTCCAATATTACGCTTTGGTTTTCTGGGAATGAAACAACACCTAAACATATACATATATATATTTAGTAGGAAGTAAAACTTCTACAAGAATGCAACTTAAAAATAATGTATTTCATTTAAAAAAATCATACTCTTCTCACTACATAAGGATAAAAAGATAGACTATATTTGAGGGGTGCCTGGGTGGCTCAGTGGGTTAAAGCCTCTGCCTTCTGCTCAGGTCATGATCTCAGGGTCATGGGATCAAGCCCCGCATTGGGCTCTCTGCTCAGCAGAGAGCCTGCTTCCCCCTCTCTCTCTGCCTGCCTCTCTGCCTACTTGTGATCTTTCTATCAAATAAATAAATAAAATCTTTAAAAAAAAAGATAGATTATTTTTGAGCCAGCATGTTAATGAAGCAAAAATTAGAAATTGAGTGATGCAGAAACAGAAAAAGAGGAAAGGACAATAAGTAAATTACAAGAAAACAAAAGAAATATTGAATGAGAAAAACAGATGAGTAAGCATATCGGTGATTTTAAAATATTGTAACTATTTGGCTTAAACTTCATGTTAAAAGTTTAGAACCCACAAATTCAATCATAAAGCAAAACCCTCAATTACTATTTATAAAAAATGTGGCTAGCCCAAAGTGGCCCCCAAATAAAAACAATGATAAAATAAATAAGACACAACAGGCACAGAAAGATGGGAAAAAATAAAAGGACCATGAGAGAAATTAGACAGAGAAAATGTGCAGTCATGAAAAGTGGTTGCTTTTACTCACAAAAAGCACATAGCCATGACAATTTATGTTCTGGTAATATAAAATCAAAACGAGAGGTTTATGTGAATTGTCCTAGATCACAGGGTGTGTAAATTATAGGACAAGAAATCAAACCACATTTCCTGTAGTTAAAACCTAGTGTTCTTGGGGTGGCTGGGTGGCTCAGTCAGTTGGGCATCCGCCTTTGGCTCAGGTCATGATCCCAGAGTCCTGGGATCGAGTCCCATGTCAGGCTCCCTGCTCGGTGGGGAGCCTGCTTCTCCCTCTCCCCCACTTCTGTTCACTCTCTCTCTGTCTTTCAAATACATAAAAATCTTAAAACCTAATGTTCTTTCCATGCTAATCAGGTTTTCAAAAATATGGCAAGTGTGGGCACCTGGAAATGACATACATGCCATTCACATGAATGCACAGATGCACTACCTTAAGGCTTGGTGTGTAGTGAATCCAGTGACCCGTGACAACTTTCAGATATTGAAAAGACTATCATCACTAGTGGGCTCCAGTGCAATGTAGGAAAAGGGTTCTTTCAGATTTCTTCTCCTGATTCCTCCAATGGCCTCTCCAAATGGCCTCCCCTCCTCTCCCTGTCACCAGGCACTCCTTGGCTGTCTCAAGGTGCACCTTTTAGCACCAACACTGCATTCTCCCCTTTGCCCTCACTCCATGAAGAACTTTCTAATGTTTTGCTCTCTCCAGCACATCCAGTCCTGGTGGGACTGTTAGAGCTATGTTGGCCAATGGTACTGTACTGCTTTTGGATCTCTGGAGCCTCAAGACTCCTTACGCACCAGAGAGGGTACAAAGGAAAACCTGAAGAGCTGAGAAGAGAGAAGACAACCTCCCTGGTATAGCCCAGAGAGGGACCTCGCCCTTACTAGCTCTGTATATTAGAAAACAAAAGAAAACAAAAACAAAGTACCCTTCCCTTCATCCCCCAAATGTTCCAACAGGTAATGCTTTCAGTGTCTAAAATAGCAGCCCTCACCATCCCAAACCCCTTAACTGTTTAAGTTCGTATTACTTATTTCCAATGTTATATTATATATTTACTGTTTTCAGTGTCTATCTTTCTCCTATTGAACACATACTATATAAGGGCAGGGATTATGTCTGTTTTGTTCACTATATCCCCAGCACACAGGCACAGAGTAGAGGCTCAATAAGTACTTGGAAGGAAGGAAGAGAGGGAGGGAGGGAGGAAGGAAAATGAAATGAAACAAAATGAATGAATATGGTAATTCTTATTTTTACATGTCTCGCTGGAACAAGAGAAAATTTCATGCTTCCACATAAAATGATCCCTATATTTCTATATTATTTTACCATGTTTTTTTTAACAATTAAATTTGTTTTACATTTGAATATCTTTCAGAATACTCACCTAAAAAGAAATCAAAACTAAATTACCTCTTCAGTTGAAGTATAGCTACCCTTACTAAGCAATCAGTTTCTTTTTATGTATTTCATATATAATGTCAAAGAATATTTCCAAAAGTAAATTAACTTGGAACACTATAATCATCGGTATTTTTCTGCCAGATGTGTAAGAAGGCGCTAAGACATCCTTTTTTAATGGATTCCCTTATCTTCATATATTCCAGGTTAGTTGTGTTCATGGCATATAAGTTTATATAAAAACACATTGCCTCTGTATAAAGGATCAATGAAGCATGACATTAGGGAGATAGCCTTCAATTTAGTTTTTTAGCTATCTGTAAACTATGGTAAACTTGAGTTTTTATGTAGAGAGAAGTTAAATTGTTGGGATTTATGTATCAGAATGTCTTCCAGATAATACTAAATATATTTAGCTAGTTCTTTTACCAAAAGAAAATCAGATACTTTATGAAATGATCCAGTTCGTTGTCTCAATATCTTTGTTGAATACCTAATGTCAGTAAATAACAAATAATTCATTTTTACTGGAGTATGTCTTCATTAATGGATGCTATTTACTTTGCCTATGTAGGCTAAATAATATATCATCTATCATAATCAGATAAAGTCCTCCTAACTCATGCATCTGTCTAAACTAGTTCCTTAAAGTAATTCATAATGAAGAAAATAATATGTTAGAAATCTCTGGGGTAGTAATCACTTGAAGATTCAAGGGAGATGGAGGAGAGCCCTGAGGTCCAGATCAGGAATCCAGGCCCCTTAATATATGGACTTCAGCCAGTGAGACTGAGCAGAAAGCCATTTTGGTTGTTCCTTGACCTCTGACCTACAGAAATCCTGAGATTGTAAATGGGTGCCTAAGCCAATAACTTAGTTGTAATTAATTATGCAGCAACAAATAACTAATACAAATCACCAACCATATTATTTAAAATACATTGTGTATGTAAGTTGAACCATGTCAAATTTCTGGGGTTTGACCATTTCCGATACATAAAATAAGGGCTATTTCATAGAGCTCAATGAATCCTTATGTGGATTATTTAATTTTTTTGTGGTTATAGGACTGAGACTCTTAGCAGCAAGGGGTCATCTGTGGTTACCCACCACGTGACCTCTCATAGTAGTTCATGTGTTAGTTTTGTTTTTGTAGAACAAACAGAAGAATCTCTGACTTCTTCCATATCCAACCTCAAATTCCTTTTTTAAAGGAATTGCCTGATTAGGTCAGGCCTACCTAAGGTAATCTCCCTTTTGATAGACTAAAAGTTAACTAACTAGAAACCTTAATTAAATCTGCAAAATCTCTTTACTTTTGCTGTTATGTCGGGTAGAAACAAGTTACAGGTCCACACTCAAGGAAAGGGAATTAAACAAGAGTATGTGTCATAATTTTAAATTACTCTCATTTCACATATGAATTGGTGAATTTGTTAATAAGATGTGCCTAAGAAAATGGTTTGTAATTAATTATCTAGAAAGTCAAAGTCTCTCTATCTCTCTGTTTCTTTCTCTGTATCTTTTTTTCACTGTCTGGGTACTATTTATCTGAGAAGCAGATTTTTCCTTACACAATTTTGTTGATTGCAGATCATTCTCATTCATTATTCATTATAATAAAGTCTGTATCAATTTTATTGTTAAGATATGTTACTTTTGCCAATATACCTTCTGCTAAATACCTGGGGCTACTTTCTCATATTCAGAGATATTTTGTATATTTATAGATTATGGGGCTTTGTATTTTATCCAAATTGCCTTGGTATTCTGGATTTCTTAATTCATTTATTTGTTCAAGAATATTTCTTTTTTTTTTAAGTAATCTCTATGTCCAACGTGGGGCTCAAACTCATGACCCTGAGATCAAGGGTCACATAATCCGCCAACTGAGCCAGCCAGGTGCCTCATATTTTAAGAGCCTACTATGTGTCAAGGGAGGAGATGGATGAAGTATACAGATTCAACAGTGGTGCATACAGACCAGTAGGGGAGACAGATATTAGTCAAATAATCACACACAAATAAATAAACTGTGTCTATGACAATGGCTACCTTAAAGAAAAAAGAACATCGTTTCATATGTGAATAACCTGGCCAACTCATGCAAATCTGCCATGTTTTCTTGAGTTAGAGATGCTTGAAGTAGGTTTGGAAGATGAGAAGGAGGGATGAAGCTAAGCAGAGGGAAAAGAACAGTCCACACAGAGGGCACCGCATGTACTAAAGCTCTATGGTGGAAGGGAGCATGACAAAGATTAGGGCCTGAGAAAACCCCTGTTTAGTGGAGTTGAAAGATCAGTGTAGAATGAGACTGGCAGAGAAGTTAGGGACTGGATCATGCAAGGTATATTGTATTCCACTACCTTTCTAGGAGCATTAGGAGACATTGAAGAATAATAAGCAGGAGAAGTAGCATGACTGGAAATAGTTTTGTGCTGGGCAGTGGAAAAACAGAGGACATTCAGGATGGCTCTACTTAAACAGAAGGCTAAGTGAGACATAGCAGAACATAGGTAGAACTAGTATAGAAACAAAGAGACGAACAAAGGGGTATAGACTCAAGGGGCATTTACTCGCCAATATTGATACATTTGGTGCTGAGTTGGATGTCTGATAACCAACCATCCCAGTTTGCCTGGAACTGATGGAGTTTGTTGATGCTAGATTAGATGAAGTACTTTGGGTGCTAAAACCAAGAAAATCCCTGCCAACCTGGGATAAGTTGGTCACCATAAGAAGGAAAGTGAAGGATGATTACATCAGGCTTCATACTCAGTCCATCCATTTTGACAGAGAGAATAATCTCCAGGATCTATCTCCCACTGGGGGAAATAAGGGACAGTTGGGTGATTTCCTGAGTTAAATTGATAAATATCTTCCAAGTCTATAACTTCTCAAGATTTTACTCTTAAACCATTTAGTATTCTCATATATGTGAAAAACCATTCATTCATTTATTCCAGCAGTATTTTGTAGTTCATCTACTGAACCCATGGAGATGACATTCTAATTGGGTTGAGAGGGTAGAGTAGGCATATAGAGAAGTAGTGTCAGATTGCAATAAGAATTATGGGAAACTATTTCCCATGATGAGGGTTTCCAAGAGTGATAATGGTTGGAAGGTGCCTTGTAATTTCCGTGTGTTCAAGAAGAGTCTAGCTAGGAAGAGAACATTTGAGCAAAGATCTGAAGAGGGTGAGGAATTATATTAGTCTACTACATGGGGAGGGGAATTCAGTTAGAAAGAAGAAAACAATGCAAATTCCTGAAGAAATAATCTACCTAGAAAGTTTGAGGGGCTATGAGGAAGACCAAAAGTGTGGCTAGAGCAAGGGAGCAAATGAAGATTCCCAGGACCTGAAAGGGGTGATGGAGGTTATGTGTGTTGAGACTGTGTACTTAATTCCTGATGAACTGTCTTGATGGAGGGTAACAGCAGTACAAGTTAATCTAGATAATTTTCTTTTTAGTAGTGCCATCACTGCTTGCCTAATTTCTTCCACACCTGTTTCTTTTTTTAATTTAATTTAATTTAATTTAATTTAATTTAATTTAATTTAATTTATTTATTTGACAGAGAGCGAGCACAAGCAGGCAGAGCAACAGGCAGAGGGAGAGGGAGAAGCAGGCCCCTCACCGAGCAAGGAGCCCGACATGGGGCTTGATCCCAGGACCCTGGGATCATGACCTGAGCCAAAGGCAATTGCTTAACCAACTGAGCCACCCAGGCACCGCTACACCTGTTTCTTGAGGATATGGTGATATACTTCTGCTTTTGCAGTTTTGTTTCAAAAATATATTTAACTTGTAAGATCATGCTTTTCTCTTCTGTCCCTCTGCCACCTCCTACTTCTCTCTCTTTCTGGGGTGTGTGTGTGTGTGTGTGTGTGTGTGTGTGTTTAAGATGATAGGAAGGGGACATATGTTTACTGAGGACTTCTACATGTAAAACACTATACTAGGTATTTTTCACAAATTAGAATAGTTATTAGATTTCACAATGTTAGAGATGCATAAGCTGAGAGTCAGAAAGGCACATGAGCAGCATACAGATGCAAAGCAGAGTTGCAAATTAAGATCTGTTTCACTTTGAAATCCATGATGCTAAAATGTTTGAAGGAGGAATCACTGAATAAAGAAAACTAACTTTATGCATATAACTATTTATTTGCATTAGTACATATTTATGCTGTATATAGACATAAATATACATGCATTCATAAAATGTCTGTAAGGTAAGGTACAAACTAAAGACATTATGAGATTAAAATGAGATTTGGTAGAAAAGTCAGGTGACTCTAGAACAATAAGACAAATAATAAAAGTGATTACATAGAAAACTAGATAAAAACTAGAAAGGATTTCTTTTACATTAGCACTCTGAAATAAAAGAAGCTCCATAGACATGGATGAGAGCAACTAAGAGAATGGGAGTGGAGGATTTCTAACTAGATTGCCTCTGAAAGACAGAGTGTAGTTTCAGGAATCAGCAGGGTAGTAGAGGGGCTTAAGGTGGGTGTGGAGGGAGGGCTGTGGGAAGGAAAGGGGAAAGAAAGAACACAGAGATGTTAAAATGCCGCAAAACAAGTCACTGAAACTGACTACACACAGCCTCTGGAGGGTCTTGACCACAGAGTGGAACCGTGGAAGTCTGCTTCAGCTGCATTTGCTGGATTACTCTGAACATGATGACCTTTCTAAGTGAATGTCAGGTGCCACTGGCATTTCTTCCAGCTGAGTATTGCATCTGGATTTGATCATTAACATGCCCTTATCTGTCACCATTCTGGGGCACTGAGTCCTACCTGGTTTTTGTTACTTGTTAGCCTTTCATTGGGATTCTAAACTACCATAGGGGAAATTTTCTTCAGCTCTACATGTAGCACACCAAGACGTAGGGAGCTTATTTATCATCTGTCTATTCACTACGAATCTGACAAGAAGCTATT
>CM052883.1:162582024-162608239 GCA_028534135.1 Potos flavus | reverse complement strand
GTGAAGAACCATGAGAGACTGTGAACTCAGAACAAGGGACTGAGAGTTTTGGAGGGGAGGGGGTGGGGGGATGGGCGAGCCTGGTGGTGGGTATTGAGGAGGGCACGTATTGCATGGAGCACTGGGTGTGGTACATAAACAATGAATCTTGTAACACTGAAAAAATAAAATAAAAGTATTTGGGGATAAAAAAAAAAAAAGATTGGTGAAGTTTAAGGCTCTAAAAGCTCAATGTAATTTAGAATGAATCTTACCACCAGAAAAAGTTCAGTTCATTAGGTAGATGGCAGACAGACAGCAAGTGATGGCCAGTACGTCATTGGCTCTATGTGCTTCTTCTCATTGGCACTGGGCCATTGGGGCTGATAAAAGAATCTCCTTGAACAACAGCCAGATGTTACACTTATTGGACATACTTTAAAAAAAATCATGCTGTATTGTATTTAATTAAATACAAAGACCTTTCCAATCATTTCACTCACTTTTGTCTTTCTCTTCAATAATAGTGAGGTGGATATATTTTCCTTGGGGAAAGAAATCTATGATTTGTTGCATTCATTCACCAATAACGAAAAAGTTGGAGAGCATTGGAGTCTTTCACACGAAACACATCCAGAGAATCAGAATGTCTCTCTGTTGGTGATCATACAAGTTCTTCCCAGGTTAGCACCTCCAGTCACCATACACAGGTCCCCAATGTTGAACTTGATGAAACTGGTCATTTTGCCAGTCTCAAAATCAATCTGAATAGTGAATCAGTCACCAGATGAGGGACTCTTTTTGTACGTTTCACAACTTATACTTAGCCTTCTCAGGTAATACGATGCACAACAAAGTAACACTTGGTGTCATAGTTCAGATGGAAATTTTCTACAGTCTTGTCAATCCTGATGGCGTCCATAAAACCAACACGGTAGGTTATATCAGTTCAGACCTTGCCATCAATCTTAATGACCTGTTGCACACAGAGCTTTACTTCATCTGTCAGGGCATGCTCAAGTCTGTTCCCTAGGACAATGATGAAGGGGAGACATTCTGTCAAATTAGGGGAACTAGCAGATGGGTGAGGAGCAAACACACTGGTCATTTTATCCATCATCTTGTGCTTTGGAGATGTTACACACTTCAGATGTTTCTTGGGACCACAAACCGTGGCTGTGCTAGGCATGGAAAAAGCCACACTTGATGTTTTTTGAGAAAAGGACAATTTTAGCTCTCTTACACTTTATTCCCTGGGTGACCAGTTTGACTTAAAATTCTTAACAGCTTAATGTCCAATTGTCACTGAGGCTAAAGATACTATAAAAAAAATACCCTGGTGATACATATGGTATTTATTGCTACTGTTTTAAATGAACAAAACAGAAGTGGTAGAAAAATTATTTAAAAGAGAAACTTGTTGAAAATATGGTCCGCAGAGTCAAGAGAATAGCTAAAAATCAATTTGGCCTCAGAGAGGACAAGAGCTTGGATCTCACCCAAGATCCAGGTAGTACAGATTAATGGACCGTCTCTTAAGGGGTTCAATTTTTAGAAGAATCTATTTTATCCATTTTTTTTCTTCATCACTGAGTTTCTTAGGTAATACGTCAGTGCCCAGGAAAGAGAGTATGGTGAATTGGGTTATTCACAGTCTGTTGGACTTTTAGGCACCATTACTGGTGGTCGCTTCAGCCTGCAAGCAATGGCAGGAAGGCAGTACGTGGGCTCTGGACACACGCTGCACTTCTTTTAACTACACAAAGTTGCCATTTCATTGATTTCTGATTGTCAGTCAGCTTACACTTGCCAAATAGAGCCATTATTCAATCAAGATTGTTTTGACTAGTCTTATCACACACTTAATTTTTTACATATCTGGCTACTGAAAACTTACAAGGATTTAAATCACTGCCAAATAAAATTCAAATTTACTTGGAAAATTTTTAACCAATCTGTTTATTGAATATCTATTATATGTAAACCCGGTGTTATATCAAGAAGCATAGATTTTTTTTTAATTCAGCACATAAACACAGAATGTAAATGCTTTATTCAGATCATGAACTATGCTATCCCCGAATAAAGAACATTAAATAGATATGCCTTATAATCCATCATATGCTAGAGCTGAAACTTAATAAAGCCTTGCCTTCTTTAGCAGTACAGTAGAAAATATACTTGCACTATGGTTGAGACTGACTAGCTACTCACCAAATCCACTAGCATCCCATTCCTCTAGGGCACAGAGCTAGGCAACATTTCCCAGCCTTCTTCATGGTAACATGTGACCAGATGACTGAGTTCTGTGATATGTGCCACTCTCAAGCCTTTCCAATAAAATCATCCCATGTGATCTTCCAAATATCTTTTCCTCCACTTGATTGGTGATTGTGTTGCCCATGGTGATTATCGGAAGTCACTTATTTTGTATGGGGTATTGCATCCTTCAGCCTGAGTCCTTGAATGACTGTGTGGAAAAGATACTTTCTCATTCTCCAAACTGTGGTTAATTGGATTTTATGAGTGAAAAAAAATAGCCTTTTAATAAAGAAACTGAAATTATAGGATTTAATTATTATAGCATTCACCTTTCTTATAATACAAATGCATACTACATAGGGCGGTTTAGGGGTTTAAATGAAATAATGCATATACAGAGCTTAATAGAGTTCCCACCATAAACCAAGACCTGCAGTAAAAGTTCATTGTTATGAGTAGGTAAACTGTGTTTAGCTGACTAGGGAGGAAAAAAACTATATTCGATTATTTTCCAAAAGATTATTAGTATTTGTTCATCTAAATAAATTTTTTCCCAATTAATTTTATTTTATTTTTTCAGTGTTCCAAGATTCATTGTTCATCTAAATAAATTTGTATCTGACTAATTTTTTTTTAATTTTGCATTTAGGGTCAGTGCTGAAGCTTTCAGTATCTTTTATAAGTCAAAAATTTATAGTATCAAAATGAACAGAAGCACTCTTTTTTTCTCATATCCCAGCATTATACTTCATCTCTAAAACTTAGTGTTTCCAAAAGCTCTTTTAGACCTATCTTATTTTTCCTATATCCATATCTAATGTAAAAAACTCAGGGGGTGCCTAGGTGACTCATTTAGTTGAGCTACTGACTCTTGGTTTTCGCTCAGGTCATGATTTCAGGATCCTGGGATCGAATGGGGCTCCACACTCAGTGGGGAGTCTATTTAAGATTCTTTCTTTCCTCCCCCTCTGCCCCTCCCCAAGCTTGCTCACACATGCATGCTCTCTCTCTAAAATAAGTAAATAAATCCTTACAAAACTCAGAGATTAATAATGTAACTGTTAAGGGAAATGAGTGTGAGAGTTAAAAATAAGTCATGTTGACCTTTTGTTCCTTAAACTCAGGCCACAAGCATTGAATAAAAAAAAAAAAAAGATGAAACAAAAATAAACTAAATCGATCTCAAGTCAGAGAATTTAATATTTTCTTGAGCAGCTTGGTAAGAAGAACTACTAGCCAAAATTCTTTGTCAAGTAGTCACTGCAAGTTTCAGGCTATTTGCTTACAATCTGAGGAAATATTGAATTGTCTTTATTTCTTGCCATCTAATTTAAGAGTGTTGGAGAGAACAGTGCCTGGTCAGAATGTTGGCTTGGGTTGAATGATCCATTTTCCTACATATATAAGAAATTAGACTCCAAAGTGACATGTACTATGCCAAAGTAGACAGATCCAAATTCTTAGTCAAACTTCCATGTCTGTGCAATGTAGGTTTAATTTTTCTAAAAATAGGATAGACCCCGATGTAATTCTATTTAAGGTGTAGAAATTGGAATACAACCATGATGGGCACCTTGGTGGCTCAATTGGTTGAACTTCCAACTCTTGATTTCAGCTCAGGTCATGATCTCAGGGAAGTGAGATTGAGCCTTGCATGGGGTTCCATACTCAGTGTGGAGTCTGCTTATCCTTCTCCCTCTGCTTCTCCTCCTGCTTTCTCTCTCTCAAGTAAGTAAAAAAAAAGAAGTTAAAAAAAAAAATGATCCAGTCTTGCTGCAGTCATATGAGTTTGGCAGCTTGATAATCTCAAAAACCTTAGAAGTAGTCTCATGACATGGACTTAAGTATTTAATTGAAACAATGTGTGGCCATAAGCCTTACAGAGATTGAAAACGAAGCTTTTTATTTAAAAAAATGGTATTTGTTTTTCTTTGTTAGAAAGAATTCAATACTACCTATTCACTAAGGTAGACATGGAAATGAAAGGTTGTACTTGCCAACATCCTGTTTGAGTCTCCATGTTGTCTTTCTGCCTATAATTCAAAGAATTATTTCAAAAATATTGAACTCTTCCTATGTGTTTGCAGTAAGTTGTTGATGCTATGAATCCAGTGACTTTGATGCAAACAATAAAACCTCCAAATCCTCACATGCCCCCTAATCCAGATTAAAAAAAAACAAAATAAGACTCTTTTTTAATCTTTCAGTAAATTTGCAGTCTTTTACATGGAGTAGAGTCATAGCCTTAATGTACTTTATGAGGTTCACCTAGAACATGATTTTAGTCTCCAAGGATACTGTGTTCTCTGCAAGGTCACAGTGACACGAACAAAGCAGCCTGAATGACTAATGGAGAAATCTTTTGTGCCTCTGTGCAGATTCCTCAATGCAGACTGTTGGATTTGACATTGGAATTCAAAACAAAATCTGTTTCTGATTAGATATAATTAAAATGTTTGCTTTGTGTCAGGTACAAACTATCACCCCCAACCTCGCTCCAGCTCTGCTTTCTTAGAACTCATAGAGGCTTAGCTCTTGTGTTTAGAAAGCTTACAGTAAAAATTTAAGTCATTTATGTCACAGTTTTCTGGAAAACCAAACAAATAAGCAAACAAGCCAGGAAATGAGGAAGTCAGAATTATCGGAACTCTCTGTTAACTATTTGATTATGTTCATTCTGAAGAAAATGATGTTGGAAAGTTTGTCTTCATTCTGAATACTAATTTGCACTGGGATGGTGGGTGAGGATCCTAGGTATGCATTCATACTGCGCCAAATGGGTTGGTTCTCTCAATGTGCAAGGTAAACAAATAGTGGGATCCCCCTGATGAAGTGAACCTTGGATTTTAGGGCTGTGTGTGAGTTCATCGACTCTCTTCTGAGCCTAGTCTATCAACACAGATTTTCACATAGGATTTCAGATCCTTATATCTTTACACAGTATGGAGTTCCAGAATCTGGATCCCAAAGTTTCAGCTTAAAAGTACGAAAATTTATTTTCTGCTTGCTTTCGAAATTATTAAAAATTATTTCACATTTCCACCCTCATATGTGTGTGTGAATGTACAGATATGGTCAAATCATGCGTACACTTTTAATGCAATAGTTTAAAAAAGTATTTTTTGCTTATCTTGTTCCCTTTACCTTCCTCTCCACTATCCTCTCCCAGTTCCTCAGTGCCCATCTTCACAGTCTAGTAGGTGGCCTTCCATCTTTCTTCTCATGCTCAGGTAATCATTTTAATCATGTAGGAATATTTATGCAGATGCATTATATATGTAATGTATATTCACATAAATATGCATGTAGATATAAGATTTTTTACCTTTATTTTAAAGAAAATAGAATACATGATATACATATTTTGTATTTTTCTTTTGCCACTCAACATAGGACTTCTTGGAACTCTCCCCAAGTTACACAATGGGATAGCAAGAGCAGGGGAGTGGAGAGAGGGATCTTGGCTGGTGAGGCTGAGTATATTATTAACATTATTAGAATTACCAGAATATAACAGTACTAAAAAGCAGAGTGACTTCTAGTTGGGTGTATTGATTGCAGACAATGAACCCCCCCTATTGCTTTCATCTAGATGAGTTGTTTCCACCACATCTCCCACATCTACTTAGTACACCACGGTGGACATGTAGCTCTAATTCATTATCATCAATAGCTGTAAAATATTCCAGGATATGCATATGTGTCTCATAACTCACAATTGATCAAATTATTTTCTTATTGAAGGACATTCACTTTTTGTTTTGTTTTGTTTTCCATAGTTACTTTATTATTTTGGATTCTTATGTTCCAAGGTTCTTGTATTTTTTATCTGTCAAGGAAAGTTTCAAGATAAAATTTTCTTGTTCCAAAAATAATATGTATTTTAATTCTATAGATATTTCAAGAATATTCTTGGAAAAGCTCTAACGATTCCAAGTTTTCACCAGCAAAGATGCTCTCTCCCTCTCTCCCTCTTTTGTTTAAATTACTGTGATGGATATAAAAACTTCATTTCATTAGGATTTACATTTCCTTGAATTTTATTGAGCTTTAGCATTTTTTTTTCATCTGCCTGTGACATGCTTGTTTGCTTCTTTGCTCTTCTGCATTTACACATGTCTGTTGTACTCTTTATTTTTAGTAAAAAATTAGGAGCTTTTGGATATTATAAATTGAGTTCTGAGAATCAAAAATGCTTTTTTTTTCAAAAACAAATGTTTATCTCTAGAGTTTATTTTGCTACTTTTTCCATTTACTTACTCACTAATCAAACACATATTTATCGAATACTTGGTATGTGATGTGATAAAATCCCACTTGGAAAAGATTTTAAAAAGAATAAAAGGAAAAAAGGAGTAAATAAAAATAGTTTTTATACAGACGGGTTTTAATCATATTAATATAGGTCCATCTTTTTTTTTTAATCCCTTGGGTTTCTAGTCTTGATTAAGAAAGTTTCTCCTATCACTAGGTAGGTAAATATAGTCTTCCAGATTTTCTTGCTGTATTTTTATTTGTCTTGTTTATATAGTTTTACATATGGAATTGATAAATACAATTTAAGATTGGAGTCTGTCACAGGTTGGTTCCCTGTTAGGCTGACTCTAAGATGAAGATTTAATCAAGCACAAATTTTATCAAAGTGTGCTCTTGGAACTGTCACCTGTGAAAGTAGGATTGGACCAAGAGAGTTGTTGGATCACCATGATGTCTCAGTGAGAACTCCATTCAAATCCATTCAAATCCATTCAAATCCATTCAAATCTATTCAAATCCATGAAGGCTCCAAAAATGGGATTTTTTTAAGTTCCAGCAAGGAGGCTGGTCCAGTTATTGGTCAAGGCTGCTTTGGTAGGTGATATAAGTTGGGTTAAGCAGCTTTTTTCAACTGGCCAATTCCAAAGAAGATTGGCAAGACTGTCTATAAAGAACACTCTCAGCAACTGGGGTGAGGAGGGAAATTTGGAAGCACATCATAGCATCCACTACAAGATCCAATCTTATATTCTAACCAGATAGGCAGCCAGTCTTATCTGTGCCATTATGGAATAATGTCATCAAATAAAATACCACATTTATCATATATTAAATTATACTGACATATACAACAGGTATTCTGGGGTCTATTTCCAGATTCTCTGTTCTTTACCAATTATCTATCTGCCGCATAACAGAAAGGTGGATTTGTGGATAAAAGAAGAAGTGTCTTAAGTACATGGCTTACTATTTCTGTAAATCTACTGATTTACCACCTCCTAAATACTTGCAGATAAGGCATTTTCCTTTAACTATAGATCTCTCCCCTTGATTTTAAGGAAAGACTAGGGGTATTTTTTTCTTTGAACTTGGAAAACATTAGGATGTAGAGAACTTTATATGTAGTTAGACACTACAGAGAACTAAACCTCAGAGAAAAATCATTTTCTTTTGTGACTGTGTCTTGCCTTTGAGTCAGTAATCCTGGAGGTTGATACTACATAACCAAATGTATTGATACTTCCTGGTCTATAACACAGGCCAGGTAGGAATGATACACAAGAAAATGTGAATTAGAAAATGAAGTAAAATTGCTATATTGTCTAGCAAATATAAACCTCGGCATTGACAGAAGAGCAGTCAAAGCAGTCAAAATGACCGAAAATTCTGTTTTCATAAAAATGACCTTTTGTTTTACAGTTTTTGTCTATATGAAAAAAAGTTGTCATCATGGGGGTTAACAATTAAGAAGCTCAGCTCTCACTGGACATTTCTGAATATAAACTTTTAAGAACAGTAACAGGCATAGTTATTTTGATCTGCTTTGTGAATTTAGATAATTATGCAATATTTAGTAGACTACATAAATTATCAAAAGTTTAGTTTCTCCATATTTGTAATTAGATAGATATAAATAAGAACTTTAACCTGAGATTAGTGGAGTCAGTTTAGAGTTTGGATACAAAGTTTGTATTTTTCTGGGGAAGGAAGATTGATAACTTCCAACAAATGTTCTTATACACCCATGGCCCAAAAGGTTTCATAAATACTCTCAGGATATTTGAAACAGTATGTTAGATTGTTGTACCACTGGGCTTGGTGTATCTCCACTACTTTAATGGAGAAAACATATTTAATCTGTGCTGCTCTCTTCTAAGAGTTAATATTTGTTGGGGGTGTACCATGTTCTGAGAATTCTATGGAACACTCTACATGAGTATCTCATTCAGTTTTTGCAGTAAGAAAAAGTAGGAGTTAATACCACCCTCACTTAATGAATGAAGAATTCAAGGGTCAGAGAATTCATATTACTTTCTATAGCCTTAAAGTTTGTACACTGCAGCATCAGAATTTGAGGCCAAGTCTTGAGCCAGTTGAACACTCTTATAATCCTTGTGCTCTAATGCATTTGAGGGAGAAATGCTGCAATGATAATGCTTTCCTGAACTGGAGGGTCTGGACAAAATCATAAGTAATCATGGATTTATGAATAATTTATCAAAAAGATAAAATATGAGATTGGATTCTAACATCCTTGGGAGGCCAAGAAAGCCTAGTTAGTTCAACAAATACCCAGTGTCACTGATTCTGCCTTAATCCATTATTCTTCCCCCTGCAAAGTCTTTTCAAAAATTTCTCTCAATGAGGCAAATGTCCCAATTATCCTCTGCTTGCTGTAAGGAAAATCCTAGATGTTAGTGATTCTGCAGGGTGCCATACATGGGCACAGGAGTTTCTTCATGGTATTAAAGCAACAAAAGAAGACATGATTGTCTTTGGGAGAAGAGAGATGAAATAAGGATAATCCACGTGATCCACAGCTTGGATACTCATAGACAATCCTGTAATGGATAGCATGGGATAGTGAGTGGAAATACATGCATTATTATCAGGAGAGGCACCTGGGGTATTATAAATTGATGTAGTAAAATCCTTTTGGAAAGCAATTTGGCAACCTGTCTGAAAAGCTATAAAAACCTTTATACCTTTGACCCAGTAATATCTCTCCTGAGAATTTATGCTAAGGAAATAATTCAAAAAAGGAAGACAACTGTATGCATACAATTATTAATTACAGCATTAACTCTACCAGTAAAAAGGAAAAAAAGAAACAATCTAAGGACCCAACAATAGAAAGATAGTAAATTATAGGTCATTAAGACAAAAAGTATCAGGTAACTGTTATAATTGTAATTATGAATACTGTAGCAACATGAAAAATCTATACAACGGAGTTTGCGAAAATAAAGACTACAAAATGATGAAGATTTTAAAAAGAGATTTGCACAGGACAAAGACCAAGGGAGATGGAAGAAAGCAAAAGCAGTTGCATATTATAATAGTGAGAATTGGGGCAAAATCAGTGCCTTATGGACATATTGTCATAATGCTATGAGCAAACTGTATGTAAATATCAGAACCTAAGGACCTGTGCTCCTAGGTCTTATGTGTTCATCCTGCTTCCAGAGTACTTGTCTGAGATCTGAGACAAAGGACCAGTGGTTACCTGTATTCATCGTGCTGATACTTTGAAACCTGTCCTCTGTAATTTTGCTATTTTGAATTACTGTTGGTTATTAGAATAAAGCTATTGAGTCTGAGTTTTTTAACTCCATATACATTAAGTACTTTTAGTTGTTTCTTGTTGCATTATTAGCTAAATTCCTAACTGGGTCTCTAATTTATTTACCTCCTGTTTTCAAAATGCAATTTGTGAAAGCATGAATACAAGCCTATACACATTCTTTTATTTTGAATTATTCATTGATTTCCCAATATGTACAGGATACTCTAAGTCTCTCCTATGCTTACAGAAGATAATTGCCTTACATTGTAATCAAGGAACCTCAAAACCCATATGCTGTCTCTTGACTCTCCTATAAAACTTTCCTTTGTGTAGCCAAAAAGCAGCGCCTGCCAGCCAAGTACTCTCCATTTGCACTTTCTCATACCTGTACCCTCATGAACCTAAAAACTTTACACAAGTCTAGAAAGCCTCCCATATATAGCCTGTATTTTTTTAATTAATTTATTTCATTTTATTTTTTCAGTGTTCCAAGATTCATTGCTCATGTACCACACCCAGTGCTCCATGCAATCCATGCTCTCCTCAACACCCACCACCAGGCTCAGCCAACCCCCACCCCACTCCCCTCCAAAACCCTCAGTTTGTTGCTCAGAGTCCACAGTCTCTCCTGGTTCATCTCTCCCTCTGATTTCCCCCAATTTACCCTTCCTTTCCTTCTCCCAATGTCCTCTACGTTTTTCCTTATGCGCCACACTAAGTGAAACCATATGATAACTGACTCTCTGCCTGACTTATTTCACTCAGCATAATCTCTTCCAGTCCTGCCCATGTTGATACAAAAGTCAGGTATTCATCCTTTCTGATGGAGGCATAATATTCCATTGTATATACGGACCATATCTTCTTTATCTATTCGTCTGTTGAAGGGCATCTTGGCTCTTTCCACAGTTTGGCAACTGTGGCCTGTAAGTATTTAGGTCCTATCTATGTGTCAAAAAACAGTTAAAGCTCTTTTTTTCCACCAAAACGCCTTTCCAGAAAGTACCCACCCTAATTGACTTCTCCTCCTTTGAAATTATATGCCACTGCTATTTAACATTACTTATATTACTGATCTGTATTATTACTGCACTCTCAATATTATATACTTTTACTGTTTGTGAGCCTTTCTTTCAACAATTAGATTGTTAGGACTACAGGGAACCAACCCCCCCCCCAATCCTTAAATAAGTGGATGTAAGTAAGCAACCAATACGCAGATAGTAATTAAATGATATTGGTAATGTGCTTAAGAAACATTTGTCATTGGTTTTAGAACTCACTGAGTTCTGAGTTCTACCAAACTTATCTAATACTCCCATTATAACACTTTACCCATGAATGGCAAAGTTGTAATATCATTTTGCACACTATTTCCCTTCAAGAGGTGAGGTTCTTAGACTAAGAGGTACAGTGCATGCATTATCCCTTTTTGTATATTCTGTATACAAATTTTGTATATTCTTTTTGTATATTCTGTATATTTTTGTATATTCTGAACATGAGTATAGTCTTTGTCACAGAGAGGTTCACTAGTATATTTATTGAATGTATACATCAGTTAATCAACTTCATTTCCTTTAAGGTTCTTACATTTATGTATTGAATTTTTTTAACCATAATACTCACTTGGAATAGAGTTTACAAATAAAAAATTACTTTACTTTGCCAATAAGTAAATAAATATTTAAAAAAGGAAAGGAAGAAATGAACATTTCTCAAGGGCTCACTTTGTGCCTAGGCAGGTGTTTTAATATATATTTTTTACTTTAATTTTAACAATAATGCCTATTTCTTTGACTGTTTAATATTTGCAAGTACTTTTTCAAGAGCTTTCCGTGTAGAATTTTATTTAATTCTCACAACACCATAAAATATGTACAGTTATTCTCCGTTGCAAGAGAAGTTTAAATTACCATTCAGAGATTTGTAATTGTAGAATTTGGTATTCCCAACAAAGAAGTCGGATAGTGTAAGGCCTAGAGAAATTAAGTTTTTCCAGAAGATGACAAATAACAGAGAAATGATGAAATATAAAATTGATTTAATTCATTTATAAAGATGAAGCCAGACACTTGAGTTGTTCCCTGAAAAGCACATGCTCATATATCTTTTAAAATTTTTCACTGAACATTTTATGGTTTTATTGAGGCCAGTGCATAAATAGATTTTAGAAAACAATTTACTATAAAATTCAAATGATTGGATTTAGAATGGTAACTCTATCTTAACGATGTGTTACACCCTTAAAAGGACTAAAATAAAATATATGCAGTCTAAGTTACTTTTCCAATTCTTAAATATTTAGCATCATTTGATAAGACATCAACCTGTTTATTGAAAATCAGAAATTTTTACAGCTTGAATTACTTTGTGCCCAGGGAATATTATGAGTCAGACTATTTATGAAGAATTAATCATAAGATTTATTTGTTTTCTGGAGTGTTGATAAGCAAACTTTTTTTTAGTCTAGAAAACAACATTTCTGGACTTCAAGGAGATACTGGCTAAGCTGATTTATCTATTTTATTAGAGGTTATAAATAACTAAACAGATCAAACTGATATTTATTTGAAGTTCTCTTGTCTAGTTGATAAAATGAGACGATTTTCCATCAGAATTTTCGTAAACCAAATATACAATTGTGCCCTATGGTGTAACATAATTCTAGGTATAGCCAAAGCCATCACAATGACATTTGCTTTGCCCCTAATGGTTAGAAATTTTGTACTGATTAAAATAAAATAAATATTTTTATTTTAAATTAAATAGATATTGTAAAATAAAATAAATAGCCATGGGTTTATTCAATTCTTGTCTGAAAATTGCCAAATGATTCAACTTCTACCCAGCCCTGATACCTTGATTAATAGACCCTCTGGGAAGGAGGCTTAGGATTGTTTATATAAACTTAACTGTTTTGTCTAAAAACATCATTTGGAGGATGAAGAAATCTTTTCTCCAAATGAAATGTCATGCATTAAACCAAAGGACAGTTTTTTTGTTCCTCTTTTTTTTTTTTTTCCTTTCCGTGAAGGTCCTGGAGCAACAATAAGTTTGTCTGAACTGTTCTACAAACAAACACAAATTCGTCTTTTTTTTTTTTTTTTTTTTTGAGAAAGTAAGTATGGTGGCCATAATGCCAGAATGGAGAATTCATGTTTTCTTACTTCCACCCTACCTCTAACTTTCTTCTTTGGACCTCAAAGGGCTACAGCTAGTGGGAAAGAGAAGGAAAGAGGGATAAACATAGTACTCCTAGCTGTACCCCGAGAGACGGCACAAGGCAGGATAAAAACAACAGGTTCTGGAGGCAGACAGACCTGATACTCATATTTTAAATTAATTTTGTTTGGCAAACACTTATGTGGATCTAGCTGTATTCAGCCACATTCTAAGCTCTTGGCTAATATCGTCTAATCTAATCCTTATAGTAATTCAAATGAGGGAGGAACTCCTTATACCCATTTTGTAGAAAAAGAAACTGAGTCACACAGAGGTTAAGTAACATTCCAGGGGTGCCTAAGCGGCTCGATGGGTTAAGCATCTATCTGCCTGCAGCTCAGGTCATGATCCTAAGGTCCTGGGATGGAGCCCCGAGTTCAGCTCCTGACTCAACGGGGAGTCTGCTTCTCCCTCTCCCTCTGCCCCTTCCTCTGCTCAGGCTCTCTCTCACACATAAATAAAATCTTAAAAAAAAAAAAGCAACATGCCAAAATCACAAAGCCAGCAAGCGACAGAGGCTAGACCTAAGTGCTATGAAATGCGCGCTCTTCACCACCATGTATGTACAATGAGGCTGTCCCTCCAAATCTTGGCCAAACCACTTGGTGCCAGATCTTCTTGGACACTTAACCTCTCCAAGCTTCAGTTTCTTCAGTTGAAAACTGGAATCATATCCACAGTCAATGACTGCTATGAAGAGCCGTATAACATTTTCTGATGGTCTTATTCCTTAGGAATATCTTCGCAGCACAGATAGACCCAGAAACTTTTCCTTCTCCAGATACTGCCACACTCAGTCACATATATATATTTGGGGAGGATAGCCCATTCAACATTATTAGAGTTGCTATTTAATGACATTTTCATACACCAAATTATATTCTAAAACATATCCTTATATTTCTTACTTATTTTGTACTTCTCTTATTAGATTGGTGGCTGCGTCAGGGTGGGCAAATGTGTCTGACCTATTTTAAACTGTATCCTCAGCATTCACAGAGGGCTTAACATGTGGGAGAAATTCAGTAAGTATAATGTCATAAAATGATGAGGGAATGGTTTTCCTACTACCTGTAACATTTCCATCAACAACATGTGTTAGTAAATGCATCTTCATTAATAAGTATGCTATTAATGATAGCATTTCCTAGGAATAATAGCAATATAAGTGATCCAAAAGAAAGACATCAAATGAAATCACAATTTTGCCAAAAGAAAAAAAAAAGGTTCCAAGGCATTTGACAAGTCTTAAGTTTTTGAGTACCAAATTAGTGTCTTTTTCCTTTGAGACAAAAATGTGAATTACATTATGTTATGAAATGAGAATCACCAATCAATAAAAGAAAAACAAACTAAAAAATAACAACAGGAGGGGCACCTGGATGGCATAGTTGGTTAAGCCTCCGACTCTTGGTTCCAGGATCTCATTAGGCTCTATACTCAGCTGGCAGTCTGCTGGAGATTCTCTCTCTATGCCCCTCCACCCATGCATGCCTCACTCCCTCTCTCTTTCTCACAAATAAATAAATAAGTATTTAAAACAAAATGATTGCAATAGCAAACAGCATCCAAAATCATAAAGCAAGGTATCCAAATAATATTCTTCCAACAGTATTGATCCTGTCCAGATGGACATGAGAGCTAACTCCCAGAGCCACATGATTTAGATGCTCACTTCAGTCTAGGGAGATGAAGGTGAACGAAATCTCCATATGTGATTACCAGGTATCTTAAGTACCTAAACTTCACCTTAAATTGTATTCAGGAGACAAAGGCTTGCTCAGCACAGCCACAGCTCACAAACACTCATGAATGGCTCCATATGACTGTGTCTGGAAGCCAGTGCGTTCATACAACTCAAATTCAGAACTGAATTATAATGAAATATTAAAGGCAAAATTGTATGTGCCTTATACTTCAATGAAAAATTTTATAGGAAGCAGACTTTTTTTTTCTTAGTTTGGAGATTTGCATTTCTATTTATTCATATATATGGATATAGCTGGATGTGCAAAACAGCTCACTAAGCTGAGTGTTTGACAATATATTGACTTACCATGTTAAAAAAAAAGAAAAATATATGAAACCTTTCTAAAATGAAGAGTGACTCTGCAGAAGGAAGCTGAAGTGTTTTTACAAAAATGGACTTGAAGTCAAAACCAAAAGATAAATGTGTGTGTTTAAAATTATTTGTGGGCAAGCCTCTCATCTTAAATATTTGAAGTATTCAGGCCTCTAGGCACCTGTTCAAGTTCTCCCCGAGGCAGCTGCCTCACTTGCCTCTGCCTCAGGCTGGTCTTGAACTTGGTCCAGGATGAATCATTGATGAACAAGTCCAGCTGGTGCTAAATGACAGGTGTCGGTTCCTGATTGCCTTTGGTGGCGTGGGATAATTCTTAAATAAAGAAGGAAAGAAAGGAGCTATGAAACACTTGTCCTAAAATCTACCTTTAATGTTTGTGTTCAGAACAAAAGCATATACTAGAAAAACTAACAGGCCAATATCAGGCTAAAGAATACCTTTTTAAAAATTCTTTATTTAAATTCAATTTCATTAACATACTGTATTATTAGTTTCAGAGGCAGAATTTAGTGATTCATCAGTTGCATATAACACCCAGTGCTCATTACATCAGGGCCCTCCTTAATGCCTGTCACCCAATTATCCCTTCCCCCCACACAACTCCCCTCAAGCAACCCTCAGTTTGTTTCCTAGATTTAAGAATCTCTTTTGGTTTGCCTCCGTCTCTGTTTTCATCTTATTTTATTTTTCCTTCCCTTCCCCTATGTTCATCTGTTTTGTTTCTTTAATTCTACATATGAGCGAAATCATATGGTATTTGTCTTTCTTTGACTGATTGACTTTGCTTAGCATTATACACTCTAACTCCATCCATGTCATTGCAAGTGGCAAGATTTAATTCATTTTGATGGCTGAATAATATTGCAAAATCTATAAAGAATATCTTTTCTTAATGCAAAGTTATAGACAATAGTAGCACAGCAAAGAGGTGGCAGGCAACATTGGTGGGATTTGAGACATTTATAATATTCTCAGAGAACATGCCCTTGTGACCACTGAAGCCTTGAATCCATGTAAATGGGCTGACCCACTGGTTTAGAGTCATGAAGAACTGCAAAAAGTCATGAACATCCAGACCCTGGGTCCCTGACAGTGCAGGCACAGAACACTTTCCATAAGGGTATGAAGCTAAGAGCAGTGCCTCTACAACCAGATGGCCTCAGAAATGCTCCCAATCCCATCCTAGAATCCAGTGAGACTTTTCTGCATGACAACATGGTGTACCTCAGGAATCAGCAAAATATGACCCACAGGCCAAATCCAGCCTGTCTTGATATACTCATGATCTAAGAATGGTTTTTCCATTTTTATGTGGTTAAAAAGAATCAAAAGGAGAAGGATATTTAATGACATGTGAAAATTACATGAAATTCAAATGGTAATGGCTACAAATAGTTTTATTGGAACAAAGCACATGCTCATTTGTTTACATATAGTTCATGGCTGTTTTCATGACAGAGTAGTTGTGACAGAGACTATCATCCATAGAACCTAAAATATTAACTATCTGTCCCTTTATAAAAAACAATTTGCTGACTCCTGGCATAGCCTCCTAGTAGCTGCGGTAATAGGAAATGTATAACACACTCTGAGCCTCAGTTTCCTCATCTGACTACAGGGTTGTTAGGAATATTACTTGAGATAAAGGCTTGTAAAGTACCTAACATAATGGCAGTAAATGGTTGCCATTTTTTCCTTGGTGAAATGGGAAGGAGAGAAGTATATCTTGGTTTCTGTGCTGTGATGCTACATAATGGAAGTGATCACAAGTCTCACTGAGATTTCTGGCTGTTTGACACTCTATTGGATGCTGTCTTAGTCATGTCTAGCTGCATAACAAAATACTGTAGACTGAGAGGCTTAAACAACATACATTTATTTCTCACAGTTCTGGAGGCTGAGAGTGTCATGGTTTGAGCATGTGGTCAGGTTCTGGCTTGCAGATGTCCTCCTTTTTGTTATATTCTCACATGGTGAGGGGAGAGGAAGAATGTGCTCTGGTGTTTCTTCTTCTATGAGTACTTATCCCATCATGGACTCCACCCTCATTACTTCATCTAACTCTTATGACCTGCCAAAGTTCTCACCTTCAAACACTATCACTCTGGAGATTAGGACTTCAGCACATAAATTTGGGCAGAAGTGGGGCAAGGGGACATTCAGTCCATGACAGATGTTACAGCTGAATCCCCAGTAGCTTATCTACAATTTCTTCAATGTGTAGCAGCATTTGATTTTACACAAACTTTAGGAAAGGGCCCTCATTAGGGGAAGCCTAACCAGCGAGGCACCCCCACTGAAGTCAAACAGAGGGAGACATTTTTAATTATCTCAGTGCCTAAAAGGTGCCACTATACTGAGTGACAGCAAACAAACAAAAAGATATACAGGTTTCTATTCAACAAAGAAACGTTACACCAAAAAATCTATAGCACCCCTGATAAGTATCACCCAGGGTTATGTAGCCCATCTTGCCATATTTCCAGGTAATCTACTCCTTAGCCCAACCCTATATGTCCAATGAACATGGATGCCAAGACACTTGCTGAGAATTTCAGGACATAAATGTTTTCTCTTCTATACAGTGTTGTCAGCAGATACGAAACCTAAAACTAGTACAGCATGTCATTTCATGACTAGGGAATCCAGCTTAAAGTGAAAGAAGCAATACAGAGCTGAACCAAGCCATAAGAATCAGAGAACAAATAGTACCCTAATCAAGCCACATCTAGACCATTTCCTACCTGTGAGCTTCTCAATACTGCAGAGCTTAAGCCACTTTGAGTTAGATTTCTTGAAATTTGCCAACAAGATCAATTCATTACTACAGTCAAGACCTGCTTGTAAGTTCAGGTTGATGGCGGACCCACCTGTCCTGCTTACAGGCCAGCAGTCAGAGAATCCGGAAATTAACTTGGCAATGTGCTAGACATTTATGTGTTGGAATCCATTCACAGTTTATAAAATCCCGCATATGCATTGCCTAACAAACTTAACATTTTACTTAGTGTCACTGTATTCAAAGCTCTGTGCTCAACCACGGGAGATGCAAAGATGAATCAGGCATGTGACTAGTCCTCAAGGACTTAGTGACCTCGTGGTGAAGAACAACATACAAACTACACAAGAAATTAAAGTAGAAGGCAGAATAAAGTGAGACGTAGGCTCTGCACAGTATTAAAGCCAGAGAAGGAGAGTTATCGCCCCCATTAGATCCTCACAACAGCTCTGTGGGGAGATGGAGCAGATGTTTTTATCCTCATTGTTACAGATTAGAAGATTCTGAAAGGTCCAGTGTAACTGGAGTAATTAGTGGCACATTAATTGTGCTCAGAGATTCTGGCTCAAAGCCCAATATTCTTTCCATGCTTCCAGGAAACTTCTTAACAATAATAATAGCACCATAGAAAAAAAGGGTATTGTTTATTAAACACTGCATAAAAGGCTGACGTACAGGAACCAGACCTATACTGTCAAGGAATAAAATGTGAAATGTATAAGATAATAAGGACCAATAGAGATAGTGAAAAACCAGAAGCCACCTGTTCCAATTAAGGGGAAGAAACCACTCAGTTCGTTATTGGCCAATATTGTCAGAGCTTTACATTTTTTAAGAAATTCTGAAATCTGAAAATGGATATTTATAAAGTATTTTAAAAATTTTATCAAGGCCTATCAATTCTTTCTTACATATCCTCCAAACAGCAGTCAGAGTGATCTATTTAAAAATAAAGGTTATCATTCCTCCATCCACCTCACTTATTTGTCAGTCAGAATTTCAATCACAAAGCCCAGCCATCCTGGGTATCATAAGAATTATTAAGTTATTATAAGGGTTAAATCTTACATAATGTGGGAAGAGGTAGAGATATGAAGGAGTCTAAAAGCTGAAGTCAAAAAACCTGGGAAAGAGCCACTGACCCAACATCTAATCCAATGGTGTGGGTATGCGTGTGTCCCAGTGTGTTTGTGTGTGTAAATGTGTTTGTATGTGCATTTACACACACATGTATATGTACATATACTTTTCAATAAGCACATTTTATATGAACTCCCAAGTTTATAATTCATCCTATTGTAAATATATGTACAGTTATTAAAACTGATAAATATATAGGCATACCTATAGTTAATGGGTATATCAGTAATAGTGCAAGAATGTTCAGCCCCAGGTATTGGATGAAATTTGGACTCCGGCACACTAGATAAGCAGCATCTCCTATAGAGTTCAGTCTCTACACAGCTCGTTTCTAGGTGGAGACACTACGTGTGTTTCACACTTAAAAACAAGTGACGAAATCACCCGTTATTTCCCAAGGAATCATCACAGAGATGATTCCTTACTCAAAGACCATTAATTTCCAACTAGGAAATTCATATCAAATAGTTAACACATCAAAGTTGTCCAGCGAACCAAAGCACCTTGCCAACAATGCCTAAGCTTTTCTATTTACTCAGTATCTAAAGTTTTCTTGTTCACAAACTGGAAAGTCCCATCATCTAACTACAGGTGTTCAGGCTTCATAGACGACTTGGTCTCATGAGTTTTTGTACATTTTATTTCCTGATATTAGGAGGAGTGAGAAATCCCACTCAACCCTCTCATGAGATCCCTAGGATATGATACTATTAAAGCTCTGAAATAACACAGGGGCAGCCTCTGGAACAGGCTAATTTGATTGAGCACCACACTGTTCAAAGGGGATCTTAGGGAATTCCACTTTGTCTGCATCCTTCTTACACCACCTGATACAAAACATGTGCCTAATAAATATTTGTTGAATAAACGGTTGAGTAGAATGAATGAAAAATAAATATATGCTAATGTGGACATGGGATTCTCTAGAATTTGGGGCTTTACTTTCTGGTGCAGCTAAGCAATAACAGAATTTAACACCAACACGTTTTCCATTTTATTTTATTTTATTTTATTTTTTCAGTGTTTCAAGATTCATTGTTCATGCACCACACCCAGTGCTCCATGCAATATGTGTCCTCCTCAATACCCACCACCAGGCTCACCCAACCCCCCACATCCCTCCCCTCCAAAACCCTCAGTTTTCCATTTTTAAGCCGACATGCAGCGTTCCTCCAGAAAGAAGAGTCAGATCTCTAACACTGACCACATGAGAGCACCAAATATCTACAAGGCATGGGGACCCATTAGCCGCTCGGTCCACACAAATGGCATCCTTGGGGTCAAGGAGCCTTCTCCTAATTCTTTACATACTAGACATTTGATCTGAGATGTTAAACTCTCTTTAAGCAGCCCGGCCACTGTCACCCCAGCCACTCTGGGCTGGATCTGCTTTCAACTGTTGTGTTTTTGTGCACACTGTGCTGGGCACTGCCTCCATCTAATATTCTGTCTGCTAAATCAAACACAAGACACACAATGAGGTAACAGACCGCTTTGTCATATCTCTCCACAGACAAATTTAAGAAAGAAGAACAAAGGTTGCACCTCTCAAATGGGTGAGAAGTAGCAAATTAAATCCTCATCTTGTCCCTATCGCCACTACAAATAGAAAACCAATCCGGAAGCTCTAATGTCTTTGGACATCACATTACATGCATATCAAATTTGATAACTGATTATAACTCATTTCAAAACAACACAAGAATTTCTCCACAACTAAATAATTGGTGCTGTACATTGTGAATGCCAAGTGGAAAGACAAAAAGAATGACAATCTTACAGAATATGTGGGTAGCAGAGCAAAACCTGTTTATGCCTGTCAAGTATAACTGCTTCAGTTTTTTCTTTTCGACACATTTGAAATTAAGTCAACACAAGAACATGCTGGGAAAATCTGTCTCCTGGGATTGCTGAAGTATAAATAAAATATAACAAAGGAGATTTGGAGATATAGATATAGATGATAGATAGATAGATAGATAGATAGATAGATTTTTTATTTTTTTATTTATTTTTTTTACAGATCTTGTAAGACTATCTGTCCATACTTGTCTCCACAAAGATGACTGAATGAGCATGGCTTTAAAATCTCAGTGAGGCAGAATAAACATTTTCTATCTCTTCATCAGTTTTCCCTTCCAGATTATACTTCTTTACACATCCAAAAGTACACTTATTACCCCTCTGAGGTTTTTAGGGTGTTCTCTTATCTAAGATACTAACATGTTCTACCATGTTTGTTTTCTGTGTCTTTATCATTTCTTCTAAATCACTGGGTTCCTCAATTTTGTCCCTTAGCAGCATTACCAGTTTTTAGTTCTGCATATTGCTTTTACTTGTTTGATTTTCTCCCACTTTTGTATTTCCTCCTCTCCCTATCTCTTCACCTCCTTTTCTTTTCCTTCTTTTCCTCTTTTCCCATCTTCATCATACCTCTTTCTTTTTTTTCCCAATTACTTTTATTTTTTCAGTGTGCCAAGATTCATTGTTCATGTACCACACCCAGTGCTCCATGCAATACGTGCCCTCTTTCTCATGGTCTCCAAGATTCTGCATGATTGACTCGTCTGTTTCTTTTAACCACTGTCTCCCATTTTTTTTCCATACACACATTAGTCTCCAGAATTGAACTAACAAATTTCCAAGTTAGAACACTTATGTTTGCTATTTGTTTGACCTAAAATGCTCCTTTCCAAATCTTCTTTTCCATCAGTTCGATCACATATGGCTATGCACTGCATACAGCACAACTCCAGGGACAGCCCTAATTTAGACTGTGATGTGACTGGTTTTCCTGGAGTTTTAGAACAGAGCAGGTTGTTTTTCCATTTTAAGTAACTTTACGTCTATATTATATTGTCAAAGAGGTCTTTTCTCCCAACCATATCTAAACCCCTTCTACCCATCGTGCCCTACCCAGTAACTCTTTATTTCATCATTGTATTGGTTTCCTTCATAATAGTTATTGGAATTAGCAATTGTCCCATTGATTGATTTGTTACATATTCATCATATCTCTTCTCTAAGCCAAAGTTACTTGTGAGTTTTGTGACCTGTGACTTTTTCCACCTTGTTCTAAACTGTATCTTTTAATGTCTGTAATATCCTAAACCATGCCTGATACATACAAGGCCCTTTATAAATCAGTATTGAATAAGTAAAAACACAAATGAGTGAACTGGTAAATACATTTTCTCTGAACATATTTATTTTTCTTTCTCATTGTCAAGGTCGCCATTACGATTAGGTAGAATAAAAACCAGCCTCAAAATAACGTTCTCACCTTCCAGCTGCTGTATAATACATTTCCTCAGTTCCATGAATCTTTCCCTTCTTTGAAGACATGTGATTAAAATTTAATTGTGCCTGTGAAATATAGCTTATCAGTTAACATCACTTTAACATTTTTGTTGATGCACATAATATGTTTAATGATGGCAAGACGCAAGGGCTTATGTCAAGTTAGTGTAAGATAGTGAATGGGGGAGAAGGCAGAAGAGAGTTTATCAATGAAGAGATGGGACAACCCCACAGAGATTTTTCCATCTGGTTTATAATTCTAACCAAAGCCTGACTCTTCACTGTTTAACAGGTGCTAAGACTGAAACTGATGTTTGCGATGTCCTAAGCCATATTCCTTCTGTCCACTTGATTTCAGCACAGTGGTGGTGGATAGTTCCCTTCACTTTGTAGCTTTCTGTTAAGGCAGTCTCTCTCTCTTTTGCTTTCTGCCTTGAAGGGCCATTCAGCCAGACACAGTCACAACCTAGAACTGGAGGACTAGAGAGAAGAATTAATGCCCCTGGGAGCAACTTTAGACTGTAAAGGTAGAGGATTTTGTAGCAAATGTTTTAGACTATCTCCATCTTTGTTGAGACACTTGTGAAGCTGTTTCTACATTACTATTCAAAGGGTCAACTGAAGGGTTGAACCACAGTTACTCAGAAGCCAGTGATGCACTGGATATTGGGTTCTTTATTTTCCTGGTTTCACCTTCCACACTTTCTTACCAGTGCCTTTTGGAATCTCTTCCCAAGTCCATGACCTGGATGCAATTATTTGTTTTAGTACCTATTTCTGGGGGAAACCCAAAAGGTAAGGACTCTAATTGTGTCCCTTCTTGTTTCATTTGTACCCATCCATCCTCTTCACAACAACCTCTGTCACAGTTCTGTATTGTTCAATAATAAATTCAGAACTTTTTTTAAGTAAAAAAATACATAAAATAAACTCATTATCAAAATAAGGCTGTTTAAAGGTATATAGTCCAAATTTGAGCATTCTTATTTAAGCAATTTTATTTCTTTTGGCTAAGCCCACCTCATCTTACACATGCACAAATTATATTTATCTCCAACTTTACAAATGAGATACTGAATAAAATTTTAGAAGCTAACAAACTAAAGTAAGACACAAAAAGACTTAAATTTATATACAGACCTAGGATTTACTACATTCAGAAATGAGGAAATTGTTCTTCATCTTTCTAGCTTTATTTCCTCTTTTATAAATTGGTGAGCAGGACATCCATCTTATAGGTTAATGTTAATGGTTAGCTTTAAAGCACACTTCCTTACACTAGTCTTCCATGTTTTAATTAAAAGAAGAAAAGACCAAAAAAAAGTACAGTTGATTCTGGAACAATATGAGTTCGAATGGGTCCACTTATGCACAGTATTTTTTTTTTATACATAGAGTGCAGTACTGTAAATGAAAGGTACTTCTCTTCTGGGTATTATGTTAAAGTCAGACTGAGAAAGACAAATACCATAGGATTTAACTCATATGTGCAATCTGAAAAACAAATGGAATGAATAAACAAACAAAAAGAAGAATCTTCTCTATTATTTTCTTAATATTTTCTTTTCTTATTCTTTATTGTAAGAATACAGTTTATAATACATATGACATACAAAATATGTGTTAATCAACTATTATCCTATTGAGCTGGCTTATGATCAATAGCGGGCTATGGGTAGTTAACTTTTAAGGGAGTTAAAAGTCATGCACATGGAATAGAGACACCAGAAAGAGAGACACCAGATATAAACTATGATTATATAGTCAATTACTCTATGACAAAGGAGGCAAGAATATTCAATGGGAAACGATAGTCTCTTCAAAAAATGGTGATGGGAAAACAGGACAGCCACATGCAAAATAATGAAATTGGACCACTTTCTTACACCATACACAAAAATAAATTCAAATGGATTAAAGACCTAAATGTAAGATCTAGAATCATAAAAATCCTAGAAGAGAGTACAGGCAACAATTACTCTGACACTAGCCATAACAACCTTTTTCTAGATAGGCCTTCTAAGGCAGAGAAACAAAAGCACACTACTGGGACTACATCAGAATAAAAAGCTTCTGCAGAGCAAAAGAAACAATCAACAAAACTAAAAGATAACCTACTGAATGGGAAAAGATATTTGCAAATGACATACCTGATAAAGAGTTAGTATCCAAAATATATAAAGAGCTTATATAACTCAACACCAAAAATCTAATTAAAAAATGGACAGGGGGTTGCCTGAGTGGCTCAGTCGGTTAAGAGTCTGCCTTCAGCTCAGGTCATGATCACAGAGTCCTGGGACTGAGTCTCACATCGGGCTTCCTGCTCAGTGGGAAGTCTTCTTCTCCCTCTCCCTCTGCCTGCTGCTTTGCCTGCTTGTGTTCTCTGTGTGTGTGTGTGTGTGTCAAATAAAAAAATAAAATCTTTTTAAAAAACGGACAGAGGAACTGAATAGACATTTTTCCAAAAAAGACATACAGATAGCCAACAAACACATGAAATGATTCTCAACATCACTCATCATCAAGGAAATTCAAATCAAAACCACAATGAGATATAACCTCATGCCTGTTAGAACAGCTAAAATTGGGAAGACAAGAAACAACAAGTGTTGTCAAGAATGTGGAGAAAGAGGAACCCTCATGCACTGTTGGTGGGAATGAAAATAGATATTCACTGTGGAAAACAGTAGGGAGTTTCCTTAAAAAATTGAAAATTGAACTGTTGTATAATTCCACTATTGGGTATTTACCCAGGGTAAATGAAAAAACTAACATGATAAGATTTATGCACCCCTATGTTTATTGCAATATTAGTTACAATAACCAAGACATGGAAGCAGATTAAGTGTCCATAAACACATAAATGAATAAAGAAAATGTGATACACACACACACACACACACACACACACACACAGGAATATTACACAGCCATAAAAAGGGATGACATCATTCCATTTGAGACAACATGGATGGACCAAGAGGGTCTTATGTTAATTGAAGTCAGTCAAACTGAGAAAGAGAAATACCATATGATTCCACTCATAAGTGGAATCTAAAAAAATGAATAAACAAAGAAAAAGAATCAGAACTATAAATACAGAGAAAAAACTGATGGTGGTCAGACGGAAAGGGGATTGGGATTGGGCAAAATAGGTGAAAAGGACAGGGAGATATAGGCTTCCAGTTGTGGAATCAGTAAGTCACAAGAATAAAATAAAGAATATAATCAATGATATTTGATAGCAGTATAAGAGGATAGATGGCAGCTACAGTTGTGGTGAACATAGCATAATGTACAAGCCTGTCAAATCAATAAGTTGTACACCTGAAATGTAATACTTTGTGTCAACTATACTGAAAAATTAAAGAATTAAAAAACTTAAAAAATTAAAAAATTAAAAAAAGTTGTACACAGGTTTCCTCTGTGTGGGGGCTGGAACCCCTAACCCCCACCATTGTTCAAGAGTCAACTGTACAGCTAAATATACCAACATGGGAAAAATCTCCAAAATATAGATATGAATAAAACAAATTTTAGAATTATAACACAGACTGATTTATGTTTAAAACAAACCTATAACCCTTTAAAACTATGTATATCTCAAAAAATCTCAATCATAAAAAAAATCTCAAGTCACAAAAAATCTTAGGTAGGTATGTGATTTTTAGATAGACCATTGACTGAAAGTGTAGTCAAAGAGAGTTCACCTTTTATTCTATATTCTTCCCCAAATTTTGTATTTTATGGTACTGAGAGCATCTATTCATGTATTCCTCATATAAATATTCTCCAACCCTTTCTATACATAGACCTCATGTGAAATTTACCAGTCTAGACTGGAAGCTCTGCACAAAAAAGCTTTATTTTACCGTGGAAACGAACGAAAAGCAGAATTTGTTTG
>CM052883.1:162559310-162581524 GCA_028534135.1 Potos flavus | reverse complement strand
GTTTCCATACCCCATATTTTTCTTAGATTTCTTGGTACATCTGCTACGATTCATACATTAAACCTTACGCTAGTAATATCTATTCACCCGATATCTCTCTACTCCTGAACTATCAATACTTATAGGTAGAAACCTAATCTTGATTATCTATGATTCTACTCTTCACGTGCAGCGCCTTGCATCATCACGTCTTGCAGATAGAAGTCCAGTACTAGGATTATTTGTTGAATGAATCAGTTAATTAGTTATCAGTGAAAGGTGAAAAACTGCAGCCATGATCAGTGCCTTCATTTGTTTCAATACTCTCATGATTTTTATCTACTTTCAAAGTGTCCAGAAATGACATCAGTATATGACTGAGTCAGGCCCATCTTTGTGAATTTTCATGGTAACAAGGCCCAAAGTATGACACTGACAGTCTTTTTATGATTTCTTTACTATTCATGTCACTTGGCCTCTCATACTGTAGCATTCAGGAAAAATATGCTCAAATATCTGAAAATATTCATAACAGGAAAAGTTGATTAGTAACCATTGGGATTTCCTTTTGAAAGGTTGTCATTTCCAAAAAAAAAAAGAAAAAAAAGAAAAAAGAAAGGTTGTCATTCCCATCAATGTACAAGGAGACCTTCCCATGTGGTGCACACATGACTAGGCTATCAGACCGAAACAAGAGAAACAGCCACGCTCATATCTCACCATACTTAAGTCCTTTGATCCTTTATTTGGATGGATGTATTTTTCCTAAAGGAATTAAAGAAAAAAATTTATATCTAATGAAAACCACTTTCTTTTAAAATGAATAAATAAAATTAATGCCACAACAACCCTAAGAAAAATTATCATATATCATATATATATATGTGTGTATATATATATATATATATATATATATATATATATATATAGTGTGTTCATGTGTGTGCTGTGTAGACATAAAATGTTAGGTGCACACACAGAAGCAGAGGAATTATCAATGCATTAAAAGTGATATTATCATTAAAATTATTCATATTTTAAAAGGAATTCAAAGAGTATCTATACTTTTACTAAAAGCTCTCTAGACCTTTATACCTCCATTATATTATTAAGTTCTACTTTTAAAATTAACTAACTTGAATAAATGATAGATATACAGAATTAAAAAAAAAACTAAAGGGTATAAGAGGTTAAGAGTGAAAAGAACTGTCATCAACATTAATTCTCCATCCCCTTCTCCACCTCATAAAGTCTCCAGCTTTGGATGGAAACCATTGCCACCAATTCTGGATTTGGACCTACAGAGATTTTTCATCCTTTTATAATTGGCTTCTGTCAATACAATATAGACCCATCTCTTCTACATATTTAAGAGGTCCGTAATACCCCATGGTATTGATGTTATATTTTACTTTAAATATTTGTTTATTTGATGGATTCTCTACTGGAATGAAATTCAGAACGTTTTTATTACTGGTTTATGTCTCTCTCAGCAGAGCTGATGCTTGCATTGTGGACTGAAGTCTTTGACTTACTATAAACTTTTAATTACTGATCAGCAACAAAAGTATGGAAATTGAGTATCAGTATTCACAAAACTTAATAGAAAATTGATAACGTTGGACACCTGGGTGGCTCAGTCAGTTAAGCGTCTGCCTTGGGGCATTGGGCTGCATTAGGCTCCCCACTCAGTGGGAGGTCTGCTTCTCCTTTTCCCTCTGCCCTTCCCCTCTGCTTGTACATATATTCTCTCTCTCTCAAATAAATAAATAAAATCTTTTAAAAAAGAAAATTCAAAATGTTGCAATAACTAAGCACATATTCAGTGTGTTTTACAAAAGTATCAGTCTACAAAAGATTGTCGGGAAAAATATGCCACTGGTTACAGTTTGAGAAATACAGCACTTGTTTATGACCCATGAACAATGATAATACAGTGTAGGAAGTAAATAAATACCTGTGGAAAGAATAAATAATGAGTATGTATTCTTTTTTTCAACTTTATTGACGTATGATAGACAAATACAAATATATAGTTATGTGTATGTGTTTGTGTTTGTGTTTGTGTGGTGAGAGCACTTGAGATTGACTCCCTTAGCAAATTTCAAGTTGCCGTACATTGCAAATAATTATATTCACCATGATATATCTCAGATTTCCAGAAATTGTTCTTCTTATAACTGAAAGTTTATATACTTTAATCAGTATCTTCCTTATTCTCCCCCTCCCCACTTCTAGGAACCACCATTATATTCTCTATTACCTCGGGTTTGACTTTTTCTTTTGGATTCCACATGTAACTGAGATCAGGTGATATTTGCCTTTCTGTGTCTGACTTATTTCCTTTAGCATAATGCCCTCTGAGTTCACCCATGTGGTCACAAAAATCAGGATTAATTTTTTTAAGGCAAGTAATATTCCATTGCATACATACAGCACATTTTCTTTATTCATGTGTTGACTGAAACTTAACTTGCTTCTGTATCTTGGGGATTGTGAATACCGTGGCAATTAACATGAGATATCTCAAAGATATCTCAAAGATATCTCTTTGAGATCCTGTTTTCATTTTGTTTGGATATATTCTTACAAGTGGGATTGCTAGATCATATGGTAGTTTTATTTTTAGTTTTTTTGAGGAAAGTTCATGAAGTTTTCCATAATGCCTGTACCAATTTACATTTCCACCAACAGTGTTCAGAGGTTTCCTTTTCTTCACATCCTTGCCAACACTTACTATCTCTTTGTCGTTTTGATGACAGCCATTCTAACAGGTGTGAAGTGATAGTTCATTGTGGTTTTGATTTGCATTTCCCTGATGATCAGTAATGTGGAGCATCTTTTTATATATCTATAGAACCACAAACAACCCCAAATAGCTTGTAATTTGCATATCTTTTTAAATTGCTTTCCTAGTAATTCACATTTTTATTATATTTTTCAAAAGTTTTTACTTGGCAATAAATTTAGAATTTTTATAACAAAACAAACTGACCTTCCCTTAGATAGTTTCAGAATTACTGTCCTAGAATATTGGCTGATTGAATCAATGTTTTGGGTGTCATGAAACTACATAAGTTTTCTAAGACAACACATTTAGCAAAAAAGGAACAATAAAATGCTCAAAAGAGATGAAATGTTTTTTACTATTTTTGGATGTGTTATATTATGATCAATAGGCCAAAGTAATACAGTATCTAATAAGTATCAGGTTATTAAGAAATGTAAGTTTTTAGAAAATAACCAATGGACATAATTATACTTTTCTAACATCCACTCACATCTGTTATTTACAATCTCATTGCTTTTATCAGCATTTTCATATTCAGTTTGAAGGTATATAAAATTAATTTTCTAAAATTCCATTATAATTGTATTAGCTTGCTTTTTTTTTTTGCTTATTTGTTTTTAAAAGTTAACTGATTTATGTTTCTTTCTCTTACATATTTATTAAAACAAACGAGTTTTCCTGAAAGTTAGTACATGTATGGGGAGATAGACCATGGCAATGTCATGTCATATGAAAAACTTTCAATGTTTTTTTAAATTTCTTATGTACCTGAGCATTGTCTATTTTTTTTAAATGGACTGTGTCTTACATATAGTGATTTATTGGTAAATACTTAATGAAGATTTGTTGACTGAATGAATGGATAAGCCAATAAATTGACTGTTACTTCTCACAGAATGTTAATGAAATTTATATTCAAGTAGTAGGAGAATCACATTTTGACCTGTATGAGTTAAACAGACATCTAAGACACACTTTCTTGAGGACTTTCATTATTCCATTCTACTATGAAATTAAGGTATTTTGCAGAAATATGATGATATTTCATAAGGACAACAAATTTGAAAATCTCAACAAAAACCCAAATTATATTTTTACCAGTAGCTTAGAAAAACTGTGTATTAATCTGAAAATGTGAATAATCATTGATGTGATTATGAGAACAGATCTGAAGGAATCAGTCCATTTCAATATTGTGGAACATTATTAGATCTATCATTAGAAGGGATTCAGCCTCTACTTAATAAGGATGACAACTGATCTGTTAATTATCATTCCTGTTTAGCTGTAATAATTTTGATTAGTTTGGAGCGCACAGGTATGGGAATCTTCTGTCAATTAAAGCCTTGACTTGTTAACCAGAAAATAATGGCTAGGGGCGCCTGGGTGGCTCAGTCATTAGGCATCTGCCTTCGGCTCAGGTCATGATCCCAAGGTCGTGGGATGGAGCCCCGCATGGGCTCCTTCTGCTTGTGTTCCTTCTCTCACTGTCTCTCTGTGTCAAATAAATAAATAAAATATTTTTTTAAAAAAGAAAATAATGGCTAATCTAGAGACAGGAGGACAATAGTACTGACATATGTAAATTTGTTACCTCACCTTACAAATCTGAATGCTGTTTCTCATTAATAAACAAATATCCAGATAAATAATACCTTAGATAAGTAATGTGTTTTATCTTTTTGATGCTCACAACCTAATAGTGAACAGTGTAAATCTCTAAAATATACACAGTCATTCCAATCATCAAGTTTGTTTTTGTTTTTGAATAGTTATGGGCTTAGCCTTGTTCTATGCAACAGAGACATAGAAAATCTTGTAACACAATGTTTCTAATAACTTATGGGGAAAGGAGTCTCATAAAATATTTAGATATTTATTTCAACATACGTAATACCGGTTGGGGCTTTACATGTATTAAAGTCTGTTGAAGAAAGAATCTAGTGCATCACGGGAGAATCTACAGATTAAATTGTGTCCCCCACTCCCAAATTCATATGCTGAAGCTCTAACCCTCCATTGTGAATATATTTGGATATAAATCCTTTATGGAGGTAAATGCAATTAAATAAGAGCATGAGATTAAGGACCTTAATCCAATAGCATTGGTTTCCTTATAAGAAGAGGGAGATACCAAAAAAAAAAAAAAAAAAAAAAAGAGGGAGATACCAGGAATAATGTGTGTACACAGAGAAAAGGTCATTCGAGGACACAGCAAGAAGGCAGCCATCTATGAGCCAAGGAGAGAGGCCTCAGGAGAAACCAAACTAGACAACACCCTGATTTTGGATTTCCAGCCTCCAGAACTGTGAGAAAATCATTTTATATTATTTCAGCTTCACAGTCTGTGGTATTCTGTTATGGAAGCTCTGGGAGACCAACACATGGAGATAGGACTTTCACAGAGGCTTGGAAGGCTAGATAAGCAGGGTGAGACCTTCTTCATTCCAGAAATGGTGGCCCTCCATTATTTCTTATAATAGGAAATGATATCCTCTTCCACCGAGGTGCTCAGCCAGAAATCTAGGATTTGTCCCCATGTCCTCCATTTTTCTTACTCTGGCATGAAATCTATCTCTTAAATACTTTTAGAATTATTTTACTTCTCTCCATTCTCACCGTCACGGACCAGTTCACAGCGCTGTGTCCCCCAGTCTAGGCCACTGCTTTCATTCTGACTTCCTCCTATCCATTTTGCATTCTGTCTCCTAAGGGAATCTTTCTTAAAAGTAAGTGGGGTGCCTGTGTGCAATCTCTCCACAATAAAATTTTATGATCTTTAATTTTCTTAATGAAGATCTGGCCCCCACTTCTCTCTTAAAGATTCATCTTTATCGGACTTACTCTTGTCCATTTCAACAATATGAGATTCTTCTATTCTGTGAAGATACCACAATCTATCCCCTTCAGATCCCTAAATTAGCTGTTCTCTCTAAAGTTCTCATGTATGTCCTTTCACTTACATGTCTGTCATACAACCCTTTTCTCTTCAACCATGAGGCCCCTGACCTGCCCCTAGTTTCTTTCTCATCCAGAGCAAATCAAGTTTCCAGTTGTTAATTAGTAGACACGCTTTCATTTCTCTTCCTTAGCACTTATTTCATGTAAAAAAGTAACTTTAAGATGGCATTCCCTACCCCACTGAAAATTTTAAAGGGTATACAACTACTCTGTATGCTCACTGCTTCTCACTCCTAGTTATCTGGTAAACTGCATAACACAATACATATTAATTAAGTAAATGAACAGCAATTTTAAAAAGGAAAAAAAAAGGGACGCGTGGGTGGCTCAGTGGGTTAAAGCCTCTGCCTTCGGCTCAGGTCATGATCTCGGGGTCCTGGGATTGAGCCCCGCATCGGGCTCTCTGCTCCATGGGGAGCCTGCTTCCCTCTGCCTCTCTGCCTACTTGTGATCTGTCTCTCTCTGTCAGATGAATAAATAAAATCTTAAAAAAAAAAAAAAGGCTACTTGAGGCCTAAATTTCCAGTTTAAAAAAATAAATAAATAAAAATAAAAAGGAAAAAATGGATTTCCTTCCTAAGGAATTATAGCGTGAGTTCTAATAATTTAACTCTACTCAAAAGAATAATACGTCGGTTCATGTAAACTATACCATCGAGAAACAGTTTAGATACAGATACAGACATGGACACAGATTATAGATAGAGACAGATACGGATATAGCTAGATAGAGGTATAGATATAGATACGGATACAGATACGGATATGAATATAGACAGATACAGATACGGATATAGCTAGATAGAGGTATAGATATAGATATGGATACAGATACGGATATGGATATAGACAGATACAGATACGGATATAGCTAGATAGAGGTATAGATATAGACACGGATACAGATACGGATATGGATATAGACAGATACAGATACAGAGAGGGAGACAGATATAGATGTGGATTTGGATACAGATACGGATATGGATATAGACACATACAGATACGGATGCAGATAGGAATACAAATACAAACAGGATACAGACTCTCATGACCATGACTGCTCCTGCCCGACATGTGGTTTGACATATGACCACAGGGACTCCTGATTTCCTATGCAGGCACCTGGTGCAGAGTCATGCTCATTGTGTTAGCCTGTCGCTGTTCTTCCCACATCACCAAAAATTTGATGCTACCTCCATTCCTTCTACTCTTTAGGTGTTAACCAATTTACCGATTTTAATTCAGTTGACTGATTTCTGCTCTTGGTGTTAAAAGTGGGTCCTGATTTCTAGATCCAGAAACTCTTCTCAAGCATGCTTAAAAAAAGTATCCAAGGGGCGCCTGGGTAGCTCAGTCGGTTAAGTGTCTGACTTCAGCACAGGTCATGATCTTGAGGTCCTGGGATCAAGCCCTGTGTCGGGCTCCCTCCTCAGCAGGGAGCCTGCTTCTCCCTCTCTCTCTGCTGCTCTCCCTGCTTGTGTTCTCTTGTGCTCTCTCTCTCTTTCTGTCACATAAATAAATAAAATCTTTTTTTAAAAAGTATTCAATTTATCATTCTCAAATTTTTACTTTCTTTTTCTCCTCTGTGTTTCTCATCCTCCCTTCACTTGCCTCACTTTATTTCCACTTTATCTCACTTCCTGAAAGATCAGTCTATACTCTATCTCTACTGGATCATAAGATACATAGAAAGGTAAAAAAAAATCATGTTTTATGAGATGAAAAGAAATGCAAGACCCGATTTTCAGGGTCTCATAACATGTCAAAGAAAGCTCTAATTTATTATCTTCTCTATCATCATTTCGATCAATCAAAGATAGATATGTGGGGAGCCAGAAAGCAAAAACTTTCTCACTAGCAACCTAGAATTCAAACTGAAAAACTTATGAATTGTGATATATTGGGTGGGCTTGAGTGAGGTTTTGATGTGAGATTAAATTGAAGCTTTCTATTACCTCCCAAAGAGTTCTAGACATTGGAACATGCCTATGTTCCAAATACCCTGTCAATCACAAGAGGAATTACAATCTGGTGCACAAACCCAGCTGCAAACAGACAAAGAGTATCTTAGAGCATGGCTTCCCTGCCTGCTGTTGAAAACCAGATTCTCAGCTTTGGCTCATGTAGGTCATTGGAGATGAGAGAGCCAACAGCCCTTCCAACCTGATCATAAGATAAGGAGCTCCAGAGAAAGGAGTAGAGGTTGACCCAGTGTTGCCTTGGAGGTGGTCAGGAATAAGCCAATCTACATCTTCTGAGTAAGTAAGTGTGGAAGGTCTCCAGAATTTCTGCAAAAGGTGAGGTGGTGACAGAATGCTTTTCTTTTATAGGCTGACACCGGCAAATGAGGAGAATAGGAAAGATTTCGTCTGGTACAGGGGAAAAGCAAGTTCAGTTCCACATCTTACAATGCATAGAAAAAGATATTAACTTAAATGGTAATATAGAGGGAGGTAGGAAAATGAGTGAAGTTGCAGCCTGGAAAAAAGCCAACATTTAAAGTTTGGGATAAGAAAAATATGTTAATAATGGGGTGGAATATTGACCATGTCAAGTTTTATCTTTCCAATTAAACTTTTGTTAAAATTAAATATTTCAGTATAAAAGAAGATTGATATTGATAAGAACGGCATTGATAAAAATTACTAGTTAAGAAAAGAAATTTAGATCAAACAATGTTTTTTATAGTGTGCGAAAATATGTTTACTGAGAGAGCCTGGGTGAAAGCCACTGATCTTGCTAAGTGCAGTACATGATGTTATTTAATAAAGCAAACAGGTGTTAAACACACAGTTGTCCGTGCTGCCTCAGGAAATCCTACACCCACCATTGAAGATGTCAAACTCAATTTTGAGCCTTTAATTCATATTTGTAAAATTATTATTTGAACTTCTTTAGCCTTCTGTTAGCATTGCTTAAGAAAAATAATTACTAGGTACCTGAATAAACACAAAGATATTAAAGAATCATTAAATAATATGCTGGAAAATAATGGGACAGATATTTTATTTTTTTAACAGACAATTATGCAGGTAAATCAAATCTTTTAGTGTGAATGGAATCCCAAGTAATGCTATTGTCTTCAAATATCATTTGCCAGACAGTTGACACTGTTTCTAAATAAGGAACACCTGGAGATTCTTAGGTTGTTATATTGTTTAGGGTATAGTTGTGGCTACCATGATTGAGAACCCAAATAACAGTGGCTTAAACAAAATAGTTTATTTCTCTCCCACAGGAATCTGGACCAGACATGGGGGGCATCATGACATCAAGGACTGACCCTCTTCCATCTAGTTGCTTTGCAGTCCTTGGGTATTGTCCACATCCTCATGCTCCAAAGTAACTCACAAGCATTCCAGTCAGTGTAGAGGGGTAAAGGTAAGAGGAGGCCATGCACCTCTTTTTCAAGGTATGACTTTGTTCTCATATTCCATGTAGCAGAGTTGTCTAACATGGACATATCAGACTACAAGGAAGTTTGCCAAGTGCACTCTTGTCTGGGAGGTCATCAGCACAACAATGCAGGGGTTTTATTAGTAAGAGAAAGAAGCACAGCAAGGATATTAAAGCTAGTTGCAGTATCCACAATTGCTTTAGGAAATTGAGGGATCAGCTCCTCCTGGGGAAAGTATGTCTACCAAAATTGGCAACCCAGAACATATGAAAGAAAAGATAGGGGCGCCTGGGTGGCTCAGTCATTAAGCATCTGCCTTCAGCTCAGGTCATGATTCCAGGGTCCTGGGATCAAGCCCCTCATTGGGCTCCCTGCTTGGCGGGAAGCCTGCTTCTCCCTCTCCCACTCCCCCTGCTTGTGTTCCCTCTCTCACTGTGTCTCTCTCTCTGTCAAATAAATAAATAAAATCTTTAATAATAAAAAAAGATAATTTATACCTGACTATATAAAATTATGAAATTTTGCCTGTGACAGTTAGCAAATGACAGTTAGCAAATGACAGATTTTGAGAAAAATCCTTATAATTCAGATGCTCCTAAAAGTTAAATATGTTTACTATCCAAAAATTTCATGTGAGTTGATTGGGAAAAGACATACACCACAATAGAAAACAAATTCAAATGTCTCCAAAAGGTAAAAATATGGTCAAACCCACTAGCAATGAAGTGTAAATTAAAGCAGTAAGATATTATTTTACATCCATCATACTAAAAAATGTTTAAGTTTCAATATATATTGCAATATAAGTGCAAAAAAAGGAGTATGCTCATTTACTGTGCAGAAAAAATAAATTGTTATAGCTTTTTGGGAACCAATCTGGTAACACTAGGAAGTTTTAAAACAACTTCATTTCAATTCCACATAGGGATCTATCATATATAGAAGAATCAACTGGTAAAACCATAGGTAGTAAAGTACTTAATGAAAGCCTAGTTTACAATGATAAGAACCTGGAAAAAAAAAAAAAAGTGAATGCCTAGCAGTTGTGAATAGGTGAATAAATTATCCAGATCTCATACTTTGGACTGTTATCCAGACATTTAAAAATGTATTAAAGATAACAGTTGCCTTTGAAATATTTCTATGAGGTGTTATTGTATGAAGAAATGAAGATGCAGAAACTATATGTGTATGGATGTATATATGTCCTATAAACACCTATTGTGGGTTGAATTGGGTCCCACAAAAAGATATATTGAAGTCCTACTCCTCACTACCCTTACATATGATATTCTCTAAAAATAGGGTCTTCAATGTATCAAGTTAAGAGGAGGGCATACTGGATTAGGGTAAGCTTTGAATCCAGTATGACTGATGTCCTTGTAAGAAGAGAAGAGACACAGATACACACAGGGAAGAATGTTATGTGAAGACAGAGGCTGAGATTCGAGCTGTGTGTCTACATGCCAACCAAACCAAGGATTGCTGGCAATCACCACAAGCTAGGCGAGATGCAAGGAACAAATGCAACCTTCAAAAGGAAACAATCCTGTCAATACCTAGGATTTGGGTTTTCTATAACTATGAGAGAATAAATTTCTTGGGTCATATTATTATGGCCACCCTAAGAAACTAATACATACCTAAACACCCATCCCTTTATTTCTTGATATGAACATGGGAGAGAGCACACAGAGATGAACAAAAGACAAATATGGTAAAAAATGAAATTAGAGACAATTTTGGAAAAATCATTTTATATTAATGTATATAGATACAAACATTTGAAATTAGTAACTTAAAAACACAAACACATACAAACACACACTTCTTCACCTCAGCTACTGAATTTTTATTACGATAATACTGTCTTTGAGTAGGTAGGCTTATCTTCTTTTTGTCCCCTCCATCTTAAATAATATATAAATGAACTTTCTTTCACAGAGAAACAAGATACAGAGCCAGTTCATCTGTTGTCTCTTCATATTAACTTCATCTTTTTATTGCAGAATATACCTAGGAACTAAAACATTTTTGCGCGAGATTTTGGTCTAATTTGAAATAATATTAACTTAAGAAAGATCAGAGGTTCTCCATAAACATTTAGCCTTTTGTTAATTTAATGAAATATTGGTTAAAAAGCTTCACAAATTGTTTAAATTAAATGATCATACAATAACATATATCAAGCTCAAGGTATACAGAAGAAAAAATTGTTATGAATGCCAATACTAGGTTTTTATTTAAAAACTTGATGATGTTTGTATATCAAATTGAATGATTTTTCAAGCATTATTCAGTCTTCTTAGTGATTAGTAACGGTAGTTAGTTTGGGTTGAAAATTTATCTTTCCCTTCTTTTGATTTTACCCTAAGAATATTTATGAATATTTAATCTCTTACCACTACCATTCTCCTCAACTATGTAAATTTTTATGACTATAACTTTCTATTGAGTACATTTGATGCTATTAAAAACAATGCAATATACATCATTTGTATATACAAAATAATATACATTGTTTTGTATACACTGTATACATAAAATTTGACTTCTGTGACTGACTAACCTAAATCTATGCCAGCTAACTGCACACTGATACATGAATTGATACATGAATTTTTCTCCAAGGCTGTGATATTTATATGTTACTAACTTGAAAGACAAATATATTACCCTGATCTTCCTCATATATTAGAGTATAATTCACTAACATGGCTTCTGAACAAACAAATAAAAATTTACAGGAATTCAAAGTTGTTTCAAAAACTGAGTATTAAAGCCTATATAGGGGCGCCTGGGTGGCTCAGTGGGTTAAAGCCTCTGCCTTCAGCTCAGGTCATGATCTCGGGTCCTGGGATCAAGCCCCACATCAGGCTCTCTGCTCAGTGGGGAGCCTACTTCCCCCTCTCCCTGCCTGCCTCTCTGCCTACTTGTGATCTCTCTCTCTCTGTCAAATAAATAAATAAAATCTTTACAATGAAAGAAAGAAAGAAAGAAAGAAAGAAAGAAAGAAAGAAAGAAAGAAAGAAAGGAAGAAAGCCTATATAGAAATGCTACTAAAAATTTAAAAAAGAGCTAGAAATAGAAATAAAGGTGAATACACCAAGTAGCAATAAGGACTTTCACTTAATAATCACTAAATGTACTATTATTAAAAAGTAATACTATGTATATGTATATACATATATGTATACTGCATATATATGTATATATATAATAGTAAGAATATAGTAATACTATAAATATGTATATATGTATATACATATATATCAGGTTTAAGGAGATCAAAATACTTTAAAGATTTCTAATTAATTCACTGTTTCCCTTTAATGCAGAGAAGGAGTAAGCATTCACTTCATTGTATGATGTGCCTTTTAATAACTGCTCCAGGAAATACTCAAAGAACAGCTATTTGCCACCTATAGTTAACTTTTTTTTTTTTTTGGTGGCAGCGATTAGTCATTTTCCAAGCAGACCATTCACTTCAAAATAGAAATGCGAAGAAAGACTACAAAGTCACAATATACTATTACAACATATATCAAGCACACCCCTATTTTAGAAGGTTGTCAACGTGGCCAAGGCATCAAGGCTACTATTTATGTTGCACTTTCAGTCAAATTGTTAAGAGGATTGCCCATGAATTTCACTGGGATATTTTGTGATAGAACATCTTTCACTGCTAGGCAAAGTCAATTCCTAGTTCAGCAGAGAAGATTTGTATCAGTTTCGTTTTGGACTCTTTAAACATTGGACACATTAACAGAGAGGAGTGATAACCTTTAAAAGTAAAAGACTTAGATGATCTGACAGCTGTAGGAAGAGGCAGAGTGATCAAGATGCCCCCACAGTGAAGTTAAAATTTTTAATGGAAGTACAATAATTGATCAAAGAGACACTCAGGCCTCCTGGGTCCAGAGCGAGGCTATTCCAAGTCCTTAAATCTGCCATAAAGCTCTAATGGACACCCAAGAGGACACTTCTAACAATTTATTTTAGTTTAAGTGAATTCCAAGACCTTAAATTACCAAAGAGAACCTAGTCACTTGCTGCATTTGCTTGCATTCCCTGTTTCCAATTACTTTCTGGATTAAATTAAAATATCTCATCATTGCTAATTTTGTGATAAGCAACAAATGGCTAAAATTATATCATTAAATAGTTCCACCTATATGTAAATTTCATTTGCTGGAAGCATCCGAATTTTATCATCTACGCACATTTATAATCCTTGGTTCAAGTTCTTAAAATATCCTTTATGAGTGTACAAGTTTCATTTCTCTTTTTTTAATATATTACTTATAAAATAGTGATACTAACACACACCATTAACCAACCACAGATGTATGCTAACTTACCAGCATCAGAATAGAATCTGATGATTATGAGAAATCTTGGTGAAATTTCTCAAGCAATAGCCAAACAATTGTGGAAAGAAATATGTTTTTTGCCTTGTATAATATAGATGGTCGTCTTCCAAATAGACTGTTCAAGTAAGCAATGGTTTTGAATCTCACTGTGACCAACATCTGGAATGGAACTGTCATTGGTTTTATTCTGACAGCTACACAGGAGGGAATATAATTTTGAAAAAATAAAATAGAATCGTAAAGGCCAAATGTTAGAACATTTTAGGTTTAAAAGTACATTTGTGTTAATACTGACTAACCACCCACCTCAAATTTTCCCTTTTTTGAGCACCCAATTTATTAAGAATAATTTACTGAATGTCTGCACAAGGTAGATATTTTGATAACTCCTTCTTCCTCTGCAAAACCTATGACTAAATATAAAACTCTGAAAACCAAAAAAACTAACAGAAATTAAGTTTCCTGAAAACCATTCCTGATTTCCAAATATGAATGCACATAAACTTTTTAAAATTCATTTTTATTTAATTATAAATTTTATATACTAAAATTTGCCTGTTTTAAGTGCTCAGTTTGTAAATTTTAACAATTGTAAATAGTTTTGTAATCACTTCCACAATCAAGATTTACATCAATTCAAAAATTCCCCCAAACCCACTGGAAATCACTTTCTCCCCTCACTGCCAGCCCCTGGCAAACACTACTGTGTTTCCTGTCACTGAAACTTTGCCATTTTACAACTTCATATAAATTAAATCCTAGATTTTATAATATTTTGTGTCTGGCTTCTTTCACTTAGCATGAAATTGTATCCTGCTACTTTATCCAATGTGAACGACCTCTGCCTTTTCATTGCAGTATTTAAACTATTTACATTTATTGTAATTACCAATATGATATCTATGTTTTCTATTTGTTCCATTCATTGCTTGTTGTTTTTTCTTCTGTCTCTGCCTTTTATATGAATTGATTATCTGTGATTTTATCTCTGCTTTAGCTTTATCATTGGTACTTGTTTGTTTCATTATTTAGTAGTTGCTTTAGGCTTACTGTATACATGTTTAATTTACAAGCTTATACTTAAATAATAGAATGTCTTTTAATGTATAACACCTTACAATAGTATACTTCCAATTCCTCCTTCCTCTTCAAAATGTTATAAAATCCATAAGACATTTGTATTATATTTGCTTTAAATAATTATCTTTCAAGAGATGAAATAATGAAAAGCAAACATGGATGGATCCAGAGTGTATTGTGCTAAGTGAAATAAACCAAATTAAGAAAGACAAATATATCATTTCAATCATTTGAGGAATCTAAAAAAAAAATCCAAAACAAATGAGTGAACAAAACAAGATGCAGAATCAGACCTATCATTATAGAAAACAAACTGATGGTTGCCAGAGTGGAAGGGAATTAGAGGGATGGGAAAATAAGTGAAGGGAAATGGTAGATACAGGCTTCCAGTTATGGAATGAATAAGTCATGGGAATGAAAGACATAGTATAGAGAATATAGTCCAGTGATATTGTAATAGCGTGGTATGGTGACAGATGGCAGCTACATTGTGGTGAGCATAGCATAATGTGCAAAGATGTTGAATCACTATGTTGCAAACCTAAAACTAATGTATGGTATGTCAACTATACTGAATGAAAAAATAATAAATTTAAAAATAATAAGACTACAATGAGTACAAGGAAAAATATAACAGTGGTGTACTCACTGCCCCAAATTGGCTATATTACTTCATATTTTTCTCAAAAACATTTTCATTAAAAAGATTAAAAATAAATTCTATTATATTTATCCACATATTTACCATTTCTGCCATTCTTTATTCTCTTTGTAGATCTAAACAACCTAGGGAACCTTAAATATTTCCTTAGTAACCGATCTCCTGGTGAAGAATTATCTCAGCTATTAGTGTTCTGAGATAATTTTTTCCCCTTTATTTTTGGAATATATCTCTTTCTAGGTATAGATTCTGGTGAATAGATGTTTTTATGTCCTTTATAAATGATTTAATATTTCCTGGCCTCTATAGTTTCTGACGAGAGATCAGCCATCCTTCTTATCTTTGTTTTTCTTAATATAATGTGTTTTATTTCTCTGAAAGCTTTTAAGATTTTCTTTGTCACTGGTTTTCAACAATTTAATTATTATAGACCTTGTTATGATTTTCTTTGTGTTTATTCTGCTTGATGTTTATCAAGTTTACTGTTATTACAGATGTTTTAAATTTTCATAAAATTAGAAAACTTTCAGCCATTATATTTTCAGATTTTTTTTTCTGACAAATCCTTCTTACCCCTTTTTTGGGAACTCAAATTACATGTGTTTTAACCATTTGATATTTCCCTATAGATTTTTGAGGCTCTATTCTTTTTATTGCTATTGTTGTTTCAATATTTTGTTTAAGTTCTATTTTTGTGCTCCATTTGAAAAGTTTTAATTTCTGCATTTTTTTAGATTCACTAATTTTTTTTATTCTGCAATGACTCATCTTCAATTAATAATATTCAGTGTATTTTTAACTTCAGATATCATGTCATTCATCTTTAGGTGTTCCATTTGGATCTTTTGAAAATGTAACCCATTTCTCTTCATCAAATTCATTTTTCTTTATACCCTTTAGTATACTTGTAACATTCATAATAACTTTTAAAACTTCTTATCTACTAATTCTCAGTTTTTTTGGTTTCTGTTTCTTCTTATTCAATTTCCCCTAGCTATGGACCATATTTTCTTGCTTCTTGATTGTCTTTTAATTACGTTGTTGATTGCTGAGGCGTTTTTTTTTTTTTTTAATTTTTTTTTTGAAGGATGTTGGACTTTGTTCCAGCGTTTCATTAAATAACTATGAATTAGTTTGATCCTTTTGAGACTAGTTTTTATTAGAGTCCCAGATAAAACCTTATTTTGGGACCAACACTACTAGGGCAAGATGCTTCTGAGTACTCTGCCTAATGTCCTATATATTATGAGTAGTTCCCACTTTGTCTGGAAGAAGCATCAGATATTCCCAGGCCTGCATGAGCTGTGGGAGAGTTTTAGGGCTACTTCTCTTTGATGGTTCTTTCCCTAGACAGTTGTAATTTTCTTCCCATCTGTGCACAGATTACTTCTCAGACAAAGAGCCAGAGCTCTCTCTTTTTCTGTGAGTAGCTTTTCTTATATATTCTGCCTCACAAAAACTAGCCACCTTGAAAACTCTGCTGTCTGTCTTCTCAGCACATTAAGACCATCAGGCCCTGTTTGGTTAGCCCACCCTGCACTGTGGCCTGGAAACTATCTTCAGGTTATAAACTGAAACAATTACAGGCTATTCTTATCCATTTTCCTTCTCTTAGTTATCACAATTCTGTACTATCCTTTTAGTAATGTCTGAAAACTGTGACTTCTTGTATTTTGTTTAGTTTATATGTGCTTATGGTGGAAGGATAATTTCCATAGCAGTTATTCCTTCATGAGCAGGAGTGGAAGTACTATATAACTCTTTAAAATACAGATTCCCAGGACACCTGGGTGGCTCAGTTGGTTCAGCATCTGCTTCAGCTCAGGTTATGATCCCAGAGTCCTGGGATCGAGTTCCACATCAGGCTCCTTGCTCAGCAGAGAGCCTGCTTCTCCCTCTTCCTGCTGCCCCCACTGCTTGTGCTCTTTCTCCCTCTCTGACAAATGAATAAATAAAATCTTAAAAAAATAAAATAAAATACAGATTCCTGAGATCCCAAGATGGAAAGTATAATAAATGAAAACAAACAAAACTAGAAAATTTGACATAGACACAGAGACAGGAAAGTTAGCAGGACAGGCTTGGAAGTCACATCTTAATGCCATTGTCCATCACTGCAGATGCTTAGTTCCATCTCACCATTTACTAGAATAGCTCAGCTACAGGAAAGTTAGATCTTTGACAAATAGCTTTGTATAGAATATGGTCAAGAAGCAAAATGTTTTTACAGGTCTCTAAATAGCAGATCATACATCACAAGAGTCACACAATTCCCATGTGATGGTACATGTATTCGGCTTAATCAGAGTTTTTCAGTTCCCCATTCAAAGGGTCTTTTGTATTCTTTACTAATTTATAATATACTTAGATTTTATTAAGGCATAGTTGACATACAATATTATATTAGTTTCAAGTGTACATCATAATGATTCAGCAATTATGTGCATTATGAGATGCTCACCACGATAAATGTAGTCATATCAGTCACCACACAAAGTTATTACAATATTATTGACTATTCCCTATGCTGTCCTTTTCATCTCCATGACATTTATTTTATAACTTGAAATTTCTACCTCTTAATCCCCTTCACCTATTTCACCCATCCCCCCATTCTCCTTCCCTCTGGCAACCACCAGTTTTCACTCTGCATTTATGAGTCTGTCTCTGGTTTTTGTCGTTCATTTGTTCAGTTGTTTTATTTTAGATCCTACATATAGGTGAAATCATATGGCATTGTCTTTCTGTTTGACTTATTTCACTTAGCATAATTCTCTCCAAGTCCATCTATGTTGTCACGAATTGGAAGATTTCATTTTTTATGACTGAGTAATATTCTCTCTCTCTCTCTCTCTATATATATATATATATATATATATATATATACGTATATATATATATATGTGTGTGTGTGTGTGTGTGTGTGTGTGTGTTTTCATTTATCAATGAACACCTATATTTCATTTTCTAGTTCATAGCAAGTCAAAGAACAGGATTTCCAGTGAAATGTTAGTGGACGAAATCTTAAATGTAAAGAAAGACAAGAAAACTATAAAAGGCTGAGGAAATTGAATAACATACTAAACTTGATGGTTTTTAATTCCAGAATTAAGAATATTTTTATGATTTATTTAGTAATTATAATGTGTTAAGCACAATGTAGTTGTTAACACCTTTTAGACTTCTAATTTGAATTTTATTAACAAATGTAATATAAAATTTGTTTAATTTTCAAAAAACATCACTGTAACTAAATTGTACTATCCCATTTAGTAGATGAGAAAATAGACTCAGTGAAATTAAGTAACTGAATCTACTTTACATAGTTAATAAATGGTAAGGTATGGTCAAGAAATTACATCCCTTAGAGTCCATAGTTATGTTTTTGAATTCTATATTAGTTGATATTTACAATTCAAAAAGTTTATATAATGTGCCCATAGTCATATAACTGGTATTTGGATTAGTAAGAATTTGAAACTTTGCCTACTCAATTGCAAACCTGTTGCTAGTACCTATTAAATTATACCAACATCTGATCAGCTATAAAGACAACTGATCATCTGCATTAAAAAACGGTTGATGATATTGAGAAGGGCACGTATGGCATGGAGCACTGGGTATGATACATGAACAATGAATCTTGGAACACTGAAAAAATAAAATAAAATTAATTTTAAAAACCAGTTGATGAAATTGTGCACTATAGTTCTAGTTACATTTCTAATATAGCCTCAAAAGAAGTATTTCAATAAATTCTTTTAATTTGCTGTCAGCTAGAAGCAATTATAATTCTGATTTTACCCCTAAATATCCTTGGAATTATATTAAACACTAATTATAAAAAATTGAGTTGTATGTGAGGAATTAAAATAAACATCAGGCAATATATATTTGAATTATAAAAGATCAAAGGAATCTTCCAGCACTTCTAAACATATTCTAATAACCAAAGTAATTCTTACCTGATTTTTGGCTGCAACTACTTTCCATTCAGTATTATTTTAGAAGGTGAAAAAGAGTATTAGTTTACATGTTGTTAAGTTGTTTTAAAATTTAAAAATATTCTCTGGAAATTAATTAACGAGATACAACTATGTTACCTATAAAAAATCCACTCTAATATAAAGATACAGATGGGTTATTTGTAAAAAATAGAGCTATAGCATGATAAAACTAATGAAAACAAAACTGGAATTGCTGTTAACTTTAAACAAAGGAAATTTCTAAACAAGAAAAATTATCAGGCATAAAAAGATATATAACATAATAATAAAGTGTTCAATTCTCCAATAAGATATATAATCCTAAATGTGTATGTACTTAACAAAAGAGAGTCAAAATACATGGGGTAAAAATGACAAAATCTATATCAAAACCAAAGAAATCACAAAAAATATAAAACTACAGGCCAATATCTCTTATGAATGAAGATGCAAAATCCTCAACAGAATATTAGCGAGTAGAGCAAAAAGAATTACGCACCACAAATAAGTGGTGTACAGGTATGCAAGACAGAGTCAACATTCAACAACCTATCAATGTAATCCATTACAGCAACATGCTAAAAAATAAAAATCATATGATCATATTAGTAGGTGCAGAAAAAGAATTTGACAAAATTTAATACCCATTCATGACAAACAACAACAAAAAACCATCTTAGTAAACTAGGAATAGAGGAGAGCATTCTCAGACGACAAAGAGCATCTGCAAAAATCCTATAGCTGATATCATACTTAATAATATGACTGGCCACTTTCTCCCTATGAGGAGGAACAGGGCAAAGATGCCCTCTCTCACATGTATTCATCATTGTATTGGGAAGTCCTGACAGTGCAATAAGACAAGAAAAGGAAATAAATGTGTGATGGCTAATTTCACGTGTTAACTCATCTGAAGCATGCAAAGTCCAGATATTTGATCAAACATTATTTTGCTTGTTTCTGTGTGTGTTTTGATTAGGTTAAGATTTAAATTAGTAGACTGAGTTAAACAGATTACCCTCTATGATGTGAGTGGGCTTCATCCAAAGAGCTGAAGGCCTGAATAGAAGAAAAATGCTGACCTTCCCCTCAGTGTATTCTCCTTGCCTGATAGCTTTCAAATTGGGACACTGGCTTTTTCCTGTCTTCAGATTTGAACTGAAACATTGGTTCTTCCCGGGTTCTGATCCTACCAGATTTCAAACGGGAACTACATCTTTGGCTCTTTTTTTTTTTAAGATTTTATTTATTCATTTGAGAGAAAGAGCATGAATAAGTAGAGAGGCAGAGGCAGAGAGAGAAGCGGATTCCCCACCAAGGTGGGGCCCGACGTGGGGCTTGATCCCAGGACCTGGAGATCATGACCCGAGCCTAAGGCAGCCGCCCAACCGACTGAGCCACCCAGGTGCCCCATCTTTGGCTCTTTTGATTCACAAGTCTTCAGATTCAAATTGGAACTAGACCATTGGTTCCAACTTTCCTACTCACCCTGTAGATCTTGGGACTTGCCAACCTCCTCTCTCTCTCCCTCTCTCAACTATTAAGCTACCTCAAGAAGTGTAGTACTGGTGATAAAATAGAAACAAAGATCAATGAAATGGAATAGAAAGCCCAGAAATAGACTTGCACTTATAGTTAACTGATCCTGACAAAGATGCAAATGCAATTTAATTGAGAAAGTATGCTCTTTTCAACAAATTGTACTGGAACTGTTGGACATCCATAGGAAAAAGAAAAGAGAAGAAAGGGGACAGGAGGAAGGGGAGAAGCAAACCTAAACAGAGTCTTTACATAAAAATTAATTCAAAATTGATTCAAAATTGATCATAGATCTGAATGTAAAATGCAAATAATTAAAACATCTAAAAAAATGCATGTGAAAAATCTACATGACCTTGATTTTGGTAATTAAAACAAGAAAAATCTTAGAAATGCTCACAGTTAAAAAGGGCTTAAGGAGCCATGAGTATTATAAGTAATGTGGTATCCTAGATGGTATCCTGGAACAGAAAAAGACATTAAATGAAAACTAAGGACATTTGAATAAACTAGATTCTAATTAATGATAATATATTAATAATGGTTCCTTAGTTGTGATGAATGTACCATGATAATGTAAGATGTTGACAGAGAAAACTGGAAGTCAGCTATATGGGAACTCTCTGTCTTCACAATTTTCCTGTAAATCTAAAACAAATCTAAAATTAAAATTTTATTCTAAAAAAATAAAAAATGAAACTTTAAAGGAAATGATTACATCTACCAGATATTGAAATAGTACTAAAGGGTATCTGTCCCCTTGTGAGGAAGAGAAAGCCCTGATGAGCTGCTGTTCAAGTAGATAAATCAAGTTTGTTTTCTATTCAAGCTGATATTGATGAGTAGTTATGCTTCTCTTCACAGTACTTTCATTTATGAACCCTTCAGAAGAAAGACATAATTGCATGTTACTTTGTCTTTAACTGGGTGTTTTAACATCTACTAATCTCTATTTAAAGAAAGGTGCTAAGGGGTGCCTGGGTGGCTCAGTGGGTTAAGCTTCTGCCTTCGGCTCAGGTCATGATCTCAGGGTCCTGGGATCGAGCCCCACATCAGGCTCTCTGCTCAGCAGGGAGCCTGCTTCCCCCTTTCTCTCTGCCTGCCTCTCTGTCTACTTGTGATCTCTTTCTGTCAAATAAGTAAATAAAATCTTTTAAAAATAAATAAATAAATAAATAAAAAAGAAAGGTGCTAAGTTCAAGGACAGAAGGGGAAAATGGAGTGGTTTTTGAGATTCTCTGATGAACAAAGGGACAAACTCTTAATAGGCTATCTAAATAAAAAATTCAATATTTAAACCATAAAATTCTATGTTTACAAACCCATGGGATGGGTATTGTAATCCATATAAATCCATAAATCCATATAAAGCCTGTGCCTATTTCATTTAGAATTTCACTTATTTAAAGCCTGGTGATTTTAAGGGAAAAATTGTAAATTGGTT
>CM052883.1:162539766-162558810 GCA_028534135.1 Potos flavus | reverse complement strand
ATAATAGGTATCACTATTAGACTCTTTCACCTAAAAAGAGAATTTATTTCTACTAAATTTCCTTAAGTTATATTATTATGGGCCATAGAGATTTATGGCCAAGCCCAAAGTTTCAGACCATACATAGGTGCATCTGTCTAGTTTGGCTTCCTCCATTCCTTTTTAAAGAGAGAGAAAAAGAGAAAGAAATCATACACAAAGCTGAATATTTGCATATTGCAGAATGTATGTAGTGTCTTTTGTCTCAAAGTGCTATCCTGTATTATGCTAATAAGAAAGTATGTGCCTCAGAATAGCTACTTAAAATGAATCATTGTAAACTGTTCACACTGGGGGCATTTAAAGTACTTTTTTCAACTGCCAGTAAAAACAAAAAAAATCATTTTATATTTTTTGGCAAACAGCTAAGTAGGTACTAAAATAGCTCCAGGAGCTAAAAAATATATTGTGAAAGATTCAAGTAACGCTTTCTTTACTATTTTTTCTGGGAATCTTTAACAGTGGAAGAGATAGTCCCATCATTTTGATGGATATATCTGAAGAAACTGCTCATCTTACTTAAGTGAGTAAGTTCTGGAATTCAGTTCTCCTATAAGGAAATTTCGTTTCTGTTGTAAGAAGAGTCGAGTAAAATAAATATGAGAAATTACAAATGACAAAAAACGCTCTTTTTAGATCATAATGGATGAATTATAAACATTTATTTGAAAACTCGAACTGGTTCCTCCACTGCTTTTTTTCCCAACAAACTTTCCCTTCTGTGTTAACTGGTATCTTTTTCCTTTTCGAACCCAAGAAACCCCCAGTATTTTCCCTGTCTTTTATATTAAAAGTATCTCCTTTTTTATTTCCTATGCACTTTCATGTTCCACCTAAGCAGAGTACTTAACAGTTATTTGTGATTTTGATGAGAATCAATGTGTCTGTGGTAAAAGAGTTAGGAAGGTAAGTTTTGATAAGCATATGAATTTCCTGGTCAAACTTAGCCAAGTATATTACCTACATTTCATAATCAATATAAATATACCCCTTTAATGCTGCTCTAGGCAACATTGCTTTGTAATGTCTTTGAAAGCTTTTTCTTAAAAACATTTATATCCCATCATATTGCATTTTAATATACATATATATGTGTTTATGTGTTTGTGTGTGTCTGTCTTTATGTATGGGTATGTAAGTATATAAAGATGGATGTGTGGACTATCTTAAGCTTTCAGCCATTGAAAGCTCTCAGAGCCATGCATATTATACATTCTTATGCATCTTCTTATATTTTTATACAGGATTTTAATATTTGCATTATACTTTTTGGGCTATGGATATTACAATATCACATGTGCTCTCAGCTGATGAATCCTCTACTACTGTCTCATCTGAATTTTATGGTTAGCACTTATTTATTTTTAACCTATACGTTAAAACGTAATGAATTTGACACTTTCAGTATATGTAGCTCAGTCTATCTCGGCTAAATCTTGATAAGTTAAAACAAATGATTTTGGATGGATTTATACAGAAGGGTAGCAAGACAAGGAAAAACAGCATGCTATTTTGCTTTGAGTAATAGTTACAAACCTCATTCCATGAGACCCTTAAGATCTGAGTATTAAGTAAAATGAATGACAAACGAAAACAAAAGAATATAGAGATCATTAGGAAATTCAAGACTGATGGAATTAGGCATTATTAAGTGTTCTGTAAGCATCATGGTAGCCTGGGATTATTAAGGAAATATTGCAGGAAAATTAACTGGAAGAAACTATGGATGAGGTATGTTAAGACCACTGAGGATCAAAAAAGAACAACAGCAACAGAAAAAATGACTGATATAAAATGATGGGGAATGCACTTATATAAAGAATATATAACATGCCCTACATGGCTAGAAGCTCACCCATCCAATCATCTAAAGACGTTATGGTTTCCTGGGGTTTGATTTGGCAGCCAGTGTATATAACCTAGTAATAAAGTACTTGGTGATGTCAGGTTAAGGCTCTAGATACTCTTTGAGGTTTCACAATGAACATTCACTAATGTTAGAGTCAGTGAGCTTACAAAGGAATACTTCCACTAGATGTAAGGGATAAACCACCAAAGAATGGACACCACAGTTTAAGTTATAAATTATGCTCTAAGCTCTACTAAAGAAAACCAAAGAAGACCACTGATTATGAGATCAGTTTTGGTTTTCAACAATCCAACAACCCTGCTCAGTTAATGATGATGGTAAGCTGGTCAATTGTACCAAGTACTGGGAAAGGAAATTTCTGCCTTATGCTTCCTTAGAGCTAAATAAAAGACTCATTTATAATGGGAACAGAGTTTCCTTTCTTTAGGCATTATGTTACCTATGATCCCATGCTGGGTGCCCTACAAAATGATACCAGCAATGAAAACATACATCATTTCATGTATCATTGATAAGCAAAGTGACCATGACTAAGATCTTATGCCTATGTGACATGAATATCACAGACTATAGTCAAATTTGGAGAGGAGAAATAATTTTAGCTATGCCAGAATGTAGGCTGAGTACTACTTTCTCTAATATTTTCATAAGAAGCTGAAATATTTGATCCAAACATTTAATCTCTAAATTTCAAAGTTCTAGTTCAAATTTATGAAACTCCATAAAATTCAAATAAACTGTCTTCAGCTCAGATTTGCTCCTGAATCTGTCATTTTCAAACTCCATTTGACTGAATTGACTGCATTGACTGAATTCACTCAAGTGTTTACCATGTTATTGTTTATTGTGCACTATCCAACCCCCCGAAAAATTCTTTTGTTGTATAAGCAACACTGCTTCCATGTGTATGAATTTATTTCTGTCCTTTCAGAAAATTAAGAATATAAGGCCTGGTTATCTTAAATAGAGTAGAAATACTGGATAGTGAGCATAGTGCATGTCACTTACTTATTCTTCTGGAAGGAGGGAATAAAGAGGGAAGGAGAGAGGGAAAGAGGGAGGGAAAGAAGGAGAGAGGAGAGAAGGAGGGAAGGAAGAAGAGTCGGTATGATAGAGAATGTTAATCTTCTGAAAAGTCTCAAAGATACTCAAAAGCAAGTGGATCTTTGGTGTGATTGTATATAACAAACTTCTCTGAAAGAATGAACAGTGGGATGGTCCTGGAGTTCCAGATTAGCCCTGTGACACAGGCTGGCTGTGCTCAAGCTGGGAATGATCCCACCTTTCCCAGTGTGGGCGACCTTTGTGATGGTTAACTTCCACCACTCATGGGCAGGTAATCACATTCACAAGATTACCTTTCTTTCCTTTTATTTTTTTAATCTGGCCTTAAATTTAAAAAGCCTCAGGGTATAAAACACAATAAAGTCATTCATTAAAATATTTAGTCAAACTGATGGCAACATAATACAGTATATTTCATACTGCCTCTTCATCTTGGCAGGGCAATTAATAAGGCAGGTTTTGTTTTATGTCCCGAAGATTAATAAGCTGGGGCTATAATAGCATCATACTCAGACGTGATTCACACTAGAAATTGTTTTGCTTCTGTTTCCCCTAAAGTATATATAGGTTGCCTCAAAATCTATTTCATAAGGTAGGTAGAATAAAAAAAAAAAAAACACAGGTAGAGTAGATGTGAACCAATACATAAAATAAACAGCAGAAATTTATAAACAGCATAAATTACGGGATGATTGTTAGGACACACAAGTCAATCAACTGTCTAGGAAAAGCATAGGGTGATTTGACACATAAGTGGAATTTAAGAAACAAAACTGATGAACGTAGAGGTAAGGAAGGAAAAAATAAAATAAGGTAAAAACAGAAAGGGAAGCAAACCATAAGAGACTCTTAACTATAGGGAAAAAAATGAGGGTTGCTGGAAGGGAGGTGGGTGAGGGGATGGGGTAACTGGGTGATGGGCATTAAGGAGGGCACATGATGTAATGAGCACTGGGTGTTATATGCAACTTATGAATCACTTAATTCTACACTGAGATCAATAATACACTGTATGTTAACTAACTTGAATTTAAATAAAACCAATAAAAAAGAAAAAGCAAAGGGAATGGATGTCTCTTCTGGAAGCCCAGAAGTAAACCACATCAGAGCCTTCTCTTCAAAAGCAACTGTGGCTATGCAGGAACTAAGCAATTAAAGGTAGAAGGAACAGACACAGAATGATACAGAGGATAGTACCACCTTCTAGTATGTTAATCTGGTTTAGATTCTTGTACCATGGCTAATGGAAGTCTGCACTACCTGAAGATATACAGGTCATCATCATGTACCGATGGCTTGTCAGCCTATCAAAACATACTCTGCTACAAGACAAAATTATGATCAGAGACAGGATTTATTAACCCAAAGTGGTGCTTGGAATATATAGAGAAATGGCTGACATGCCTTTGCAATCTTACAATATTCTTCTATTTTTCACTTACACCATCTCAAAAGCAGCATGTGTTGATAATATTATCATTCTATAAATGAGAGTTCAAGGCTCTTAAAGTCAAAGGGGCTTGTCCACAAAAACAGAGACACCAGTTGAGGGAGTCAGATCTGGAATCTGAGCTTTCTGGCTTTAAATTCTATGTGCTTACAACTTCCCCAAATATATCTGTCCCCAAACTGAGATAACACAAACAACACTGTTTCTGGAACCATGGTTCTTCAGCTCTTCAGAGACTCCAATTCCCTGTCCTTACTTTGTCACCTCAGTGTCTTTGCTCCACAACATACAGGGGCATGTTGCTGTGTCAACATACAAGCTGCCTTGATCAGAAAGGAAGGAGTATGCTTCTGAGAAAAGGGAATGCAAATTGTCCAAAGTAAAAAGAAATGAAGGGGAGGTGCAAGAGAGAGGAACACAGAAATAGATGGGGCAGTAGAAGACCAGAGAGCAAGATCGTGTTTGGGGTTCAGATGGGGAGCAAAGCCATCTCAGTGTCTGCAGTGATGGAGGAAGGAAAATGCTAGGTACACACCAGAGATGATGTGGAGGATCGAAAAACAATGAGTATATAAAGGGTGAGTACCAGAAGGATGATGTTGGATCACACCCCTGAGTTAGAATCCATCTCAACCATTCCCTAGTTGTGTGACCTCAGGCAAATCACTTACTTTCCCTGCCTCTCAGCTTCCTCATCTGTATAATGGAGGTAATCACACCTGATTCACTTAAGACATGACTCCTGTGAGAATGAACTATGAAATGATTTCATAAAGCACAGTGTGTTTGATAAATATGAGCTGCCATTACTGATAAATATGTATGATATTGGGTACCTCCCATTCTTTTCAGATGAAAAACAATACATTTGTGTTATCAGCGGTCAGCCAGAATGCACTTTTCAGGGTCCATCTGCCAAACTTTAATAGAAGTTTATTAAGTAATCAGACACACAGATAAGAAAATAAAACTCGTTATACAAATATGGCACTTGTGAAGCAACCAAATCTTTAGCAAACATTATGCAGAGTATAAATTCTCATTCTAATCATTTTCTATAAAACTTATATCTATTATTTTGTATTATTCTCTATGTGTCCATTTCTAATTTGCTGTCTTAAACTTAAATCAGAAGTATTAGAATTCCATGCAAACATGGAATAAGTAGTATACTAGAATTCTAGAATACTTCTGGAGTAACTAGAAGGCATACAAATGGCTAACAAGTACATGAAAAAATGCTCAACATCACTAATCATCAGGATAATGCAAATCAAAACCACAATGAGATATAATCAGAACTTTTAGAATGGCTGTTAGCACTAAGACAATGCATAACAAGTAATATTGAGGACATGAAGAAAAGGGACCTTTGTGCACTGTTGGCAGAAATGTGAATTGGTAGAGCCATTATGGAAAATAGTAGGTGGGTCTTCAAAAAATTAAAGATAGAATTACCATAGCTATTACCAGCAATGTCACTTCTGGGCACATAGCCAAAGGAAATGAAAACAGGATATCAAAGAGATATCTGCACTCTCATGTTCACTGCAGCATTATTTATAATAACCAAGATGTAAAAACAACTCAAATGTCCATCAACAAATTAATGGATAAGGAAGATGTGATAGATGATGTGTGTGTGTGTGTGTGTGTGTGTGTATATATATATATATATATATGTATATATATATATATGATGTATTCAATACATATGAGATATATGTGAAATATGGACTATATGGAATATTATTCAGCGTTGAGAAAGAAAAGAATCCTGCTGTTGGAGATGACATAGATGGACACCAAAGGTATTACACTAAGTGAAATAAGTTGGAAAAAAGACAAATCCTGCCTGGTATCATTTACATGTGAAGTCTTTAAAAAAAAAAGTCAAACTCATAAAACAGCAGAAAAGTGGTTACCACTGGCTGGGGGGTGGGGAATACAGAGAGTTAGTAAAATGGTACAAACTTTTAGCTGTAAGATAAGTAAGGTCTGAAGCTCTAATGTATAATATGGTGACTGTAGTTGGCAATACTGTATTGCATAATTGATATTTCCTAAGAAGCAGGACTTAAATGTCAATCTCTATACACACACACACACACACACACGGTGATGGATTTGTTAATTAACTAGTTGAGGGAAGTCTTCCACTACATATGCTTACATCAAACATCACAATGTACACTTCAAATATCAAAACTTCATTTGCCAATTATAACTCAGTAAAGTTGAAAAAATAATTCCCTATTTAACCTGAAAATTTTTTTTAGAAGACTATAAATTAATAGAATTTGGGGAGCATGCCTAGTCATAGGCAATTAGACAAATAGGAACACTCAAATACAGCATCTAACTTAGATGTCAGGAGACTGTTTTTAAGTGAAATATTTTATTCTGAGTTGTGTTCTTTTTTTTAAGATTTTTATTTCTTTAACAGAGAGAAAGAGAGAGAGGGAATGTGGAGGAGCAGAGGGAGAGGGACAAGCAGACTCCACATTGAGCATAGAGCCTGCTGCGGGCCTCAGTCCCATGACCATGAGATCACGACCTGAGCTGAAGTCGAGAATCAGACGCTCAACCGACTGAGCCACCCAGGCTCTGAGTTGTGTTCTGAGTTGATGGATCAGCCACTACTGATTCCTGAGAAGGACACTTGTGGCAAACATTCTTTCATTCACACAACAAACTTGCCTTTAAATAAATACTTCCAGGTCTGTGGTAGACACTAATGATGATACAGAACTAACAAAGACGAGGGACTCATAAGTTGAAGAACAAGAAATACTTTAACAGACAGGGGTATCAAATGTAAAATGTCAAACCTTCAGTGCATTCACCCTGAGTTAATCTAACACCACATTCCCATTTAACATGTTAATCATGTTAACAGATATGATTAACATGCTGTTAATGGACAGCAGCCATTTTTAATTTATCTTCATTCACCAACACATTGCATGGGTTTACTATAAGACTACCAGGGAACGTTGGTCTAACTGTAATTCATATACTGTTGCAATTTTTTAATGACTTACTGGTTCCGGCAAACCAGGTATATCACTTTAAGGCTATGTGCGTGCATTCACAATCCAACAAACACTCCTTCACAGTTAACACTTTCTCTAGATTTGTGGTTAAGGTGAAGAAGAGGTTTGTAATGCCAGCAGCTTCACCAGAATTTCCCAAAACCATCCCCTTTGGCTGATCTTATTTTTACTTGGTGTAGCAGGTTGAATGGTACCCCCCCCTCAAAACGAAATGCCCACATCCTAATTCTAGGAGCCTGTGAATGTGATCTTATTTGGAAAAATGTTTTTGCAGGTGTAATCGAGTTAAGGATCTTGAGATGAGGATATCATTCTGGATTACCTCAGTAGTCTTAAAACAAATTACCAGTGTCCTTAAAAGAGAAAGGGAGAGAGAGATTTGAGTCAGACACAAAGGAGAAGACATAGACAGAGGGAAGGAGGCAATGTGACCACAGACAGAGATCAGAGTGATTCAGCTGCAAGTCAAGGAGTGCCAACAACCACCAAAAACTGGAAGAGGCAAAGGATAGTTTCTTCCCTAGAGACTCCAGAGGGAGTGTGGCCCTGCCAACACTGGGAATGTGGACTTCTGGCCTCCAGAACTGTGAGAACAAATTTCTCTTGTTCTCAGCCACCCAGTTTGTGGTCATCTGTCAGGGCAACCACAAGAAACTAATATACTTGGTCTTGTTCTCTGGTTTCACCTCGTGATGATGCCAATGCATTTCTGTCCTTGCAGAGCAATGACTTTCTCGGGTCCCTGAGTTGCATCTTAGTCTGCTTGGGCTGCCATAACAGAACACCATAGACTGGGCGGTTTAAACAATAGACATTTGTTTTTCACAGTTTTGGAGGCTGGGAAGTCTAAGATCCAAGTGTGGATCAATTAGGTTCCCAATGAAGATCCTCTTCTTGGCTTGGGGACAGCCACCTTGTCAGTATCCTCACACAGCAGAGAGCAGAAGCTCTGTTTTCTCTTTCTCTTTTTATAAAGGTACTAATGTCATATGGGCCACTCCCCTTACCTCATCAAACCTAATTGCCTTTCAATGGCCATATCCTACTACCACCACATTGGGGGTTAAGGCTTCAACATATGCAATTGGGGTGGGGGGTAAGAGGGGAACAAACATTCAGTCTATCACAGGTCCTCTATTCCAGCTCAATGTACATGTGAACTACATTCACCAAGCCTTTCATTCTTAGAACATTCCAAATTGGCATTGTTTCTTGCTTTAGGAAATGTGTATTTAGCTTACAGGAACCTTGCAAAATGCTTAGGAGATAGCCATGCTGGGGAAAGCAGTCCCTGCTTTTTGCTGATTTGGAGGTTACTCTAGTAATTCCTATTTGACATCCACATCCCTGTAGACAATTATGAGTGATCATTGTATGTTTTCATGTAAATGCATCTTTGCCATAGCTTTTGTTTCTTTCTTTTAACCAAGGGGTGTATATTGTAGAAACCTCCATAGAAATATTAGGTATTCAGTTCATTATTGACAGAATGAACGGCATGATATAATGAATGAATGAATATTTATACAAGTAGTGCCTAGTCCACAGAGAGCATACTTTTTCAACACTTCGCTATGAAAGGCAACTTTGCTGAGATGCTGAGAGTGTGATCTCCAAAGCTGAAGCAGACAGAATTGAAGTCTGCTCCACCACCCATTCACTATGTAATCTTGCGTGAGTTACTTAAACCTCTTTGCCTCAGTTTTCCCTTCAAGAAAGTGGGAAGGAGGATTAAATGTGTTAGCATATGTGAAGAGCTTAGAAAATTTTCTGGCACAAAAAATACTATATATCAGAATTGGTTGCCACTGTCATTATGGACATTTTATTTCACACAATCTGTGATTTTAGAAGACTTCCTCTATGGGCTCAGTATAGTAGATGTGGAATCATATGGCATTGTACCCCTCAAGAATGGAATCACTTCATTTCGCCATCAGTATCTACTAAGAGTTCTCACTCTTAGTAAGGTCTGAGGCTCTGATCTCTTGGCTCTCACACTACTTTGAGAAGTTGATGATTCTTTGAGAAGAAAGATCACCTCTTCTTCATTTACATGTCTTTCAAGTATAGGACCTTATCCCCAGATGCTTTTTCAGGATAGATATCAGGGGCACCTGGGTGGCTCAGTCAGTTAAGCATCTGCCTTTGGCTCAGGTCATGATTCCAGAGTCCCTGGATCCAGCCCTGCATCAGGCTCCCTGCTCAGTGGGGAGTCTGCCTCTCCCTCTCCCTCAGCATCTCTCCCCACTTGAGCTTTCTCACTCAATCTTTCTCTCTAATTTACTGTCTCTCTCAAATAAATAAATAAAATCTTAAAAAATAAAGATAGATATCAAAATAAATGGACTGATTAGATTCATTCTTCTTAGATGTTTTTAGGCATTGTTCAGAGAACTTGCTGGAGTGTCCTTGGCTTTTTAAAAAGAGTAACCAGGATGGTGAGTGGTAATGATGGCTGCTTTTGACAGGCACATTCCTTGTCTGTGCACCAAAAATGTGACTTGGGGCTAGCACAGAAGTACTTTGAAGTGAGACAGAATAGCTTGGAAGCTATGATTAAAGAGGACTTGTTTACAAAATAAACTTCAAGATTATAGGAAAACTTCCTCAGTGACTTTTTTAGGTCTTTGATTCAATGAACCAGATCCTGCTTTTCTCCCATGGGGTGAAACTGACCTAGACCACAATAGAGAAAGTCTCGCAGATACTCTTGCCAACTCTAGGCCAGAGGCAATTAGTGGGAAATAAACTGTAGCCTTTAAAGAGCAGGTGGAGGAATGATAAACTAAAACAACATCAGTCTCTGGCCCTATCTCCTTTCTCACTGACCATTCACAATTTTTGCAAACATCTAATTAAAGAGAAGACTTTTTGTTTTTCATCCTGGAGCTATAAATACAACACTATCAATCATAGAGATTGTTGGGGCAGGTGATGAAACAGAAATTTCTAACTAAAGGGGAAGGTCTTTGAGTGTCATGTAATTTTAAGACTTCTACTCTCTCACTTTTGTTATTTTTGTGTTTGTTTTTAACATCTGACTTTTTTTTTTTTTTTTCCAAGATGGTACTCCTCACTGAACCATGCTCTCCATTCTGGAGGGTCAGTAATCCCCAAAGGCTGGTCTGAGGTAACATTGAAGGCTGTTTTGGTTAGAATTATGTTTCCAGCCACTAGCCCACAGCAGGAAACATTATAAGTATTTGACAAATAGTTATTGAATAAATTTTTAAAAAGCCATTAGGATCTTGTCCTCAGTTGTGATCTATTTTTTAATTGTTTTCTTTTCATCTGCCAGATGTAATGACATTTGAATAAAGCTGTGAACAGACATACTTTAGAGTCAGCACATGTAAAATTCTTTCTGAAGGTGTTTTACACTAGATTCCTCCATCTGAAATCTTGTCAATCAATCGAAAGATTTCTCTGAATACTCTGTGCATTGCTGTCTATATCCACTCCACGTATTTTCTACTGTATTACTTTTTGTCTTCATCCCACTTATTATTATTGAATTTACATGTTTATTGCCTGTTTTCATCTCTAGAGTACAAGACACAAGGTCTGGATGGATGGGGACCTGGCGTCCCTCATTCACAGCTCTACCCCTGAAACCTAGTATAGCACCAAGACCAAGACCATAACCTATTTGTTTAAAATGAATTACTAAATTAAAAAACAACATACGTTTTTATATTCAATAGAATTCCTAACTCATGTTTTAAAAAATTTTCAGACAAATTTTTGAAAAGTTTTTAGTCATCTTATATCCATACGATATCAATCATGATATTCAAGGGATAGAGTTGGGGTGCCTGGGTGGCTCTGTCGTTTAAGTATCTGACTCTTGATTTGGGCTCAGGTCATGATCTCCAGGTCATGAAACTGAGCCCCATGTCAGGCTCTGTGCTGGATGTGGAGCCTGCTTAAGATTCTCTCTCTCCCTCTGCTGCACCCCACTTTTTCATACTCTCTCGCTCTCTAAATTAATATTAATTAATTAATTAATATAAGGTATAAGGTTATTACAGAACATGAAAGAAACATTCTGATTTCACTGCAACTGACTTATTTGATTTTGAATTTAGGTTTGCTTCAATTAATAAAACTTTGCGCTGGGGGTTCCTGGGTGGCTCAGTTAGTTAAGCATCTGCCTTTGGCTCAGGTCATGATCCCTGGGTCCTGGGATCAAGCCCATTGTTGGGCTTCTTGCTCAGTGGGAAGCCTGCTTCTCCCTCTCCCTCTGCCGGCTACTTCCTCTGCTTGTGCTCTCTCTCTGTCAAATAAATAAATTAAATCTTTAAAAAAAATAAAACTTTGTTCTGTTACATGCATAATGTTCATATTGTTGCCTAAATTAGTACCATATAAATTTACATTCACATTAGTTCCATATGAATATAAATGTTTGGGACAAACTGCCAGTCATCTTTGCCTTAATACTTATTCTCACAAAATTCCTCTAATAGGTGTTATTAGAAATTTTGGTGCAGTAAAAATGAACTGAAGAAAGATAAATTGCTAGAAGCTACACATAAAATCAGGAAGGGAGATAGGAATCACACCTATGTACTTGTGACTTTTTTGGAAGTTTTGTGCATTCTGGTGTATTAATAGAGACTATTATCCTTAACTATTATTTATTATTTAAGTGTAATAATGCTTATATAAATGAAAGGTTTCCTAAGTCATCCAGACTTAGCATTTTATAATTTTAAATTTTTCTGGAATTGAATTGAAAATGTATGATTTTTCATTAATCTTGGGGCAAGATGTTTGTAAAATTCATAGCAAGAAATGAGTTAAAGTCTTCTTAGTATAAACCAAGGTGGTAGTAGTAACAAAACTTTCTCTCCTTGCCATATGGTTCCACTTTTCTTTTTCCTGCCAAAAAGTTTCCTTTTCCCAAATTACCACCCCATTAGCCACACTCCTTCATGGTATCCTTTTTGCTAAGTAAAGATGTTATAGTCACTCTGAATATAATGTAAATTTTATTACACATTTTAATTGGAGATTATAAAGGTCAGTGTTATCCTAAGAACACTTTGTAGTAATAAAATGTTTTAGTTCAAATTCTTTTTTGCCCAGTGTGGTAGTCAATACCCATGTGTGGCTATTGAACACTTGAAATGTGGCTGGTTTTATTTCATTTTATTGGATTATATTTAAATAGACACATGTGGGTAATAGTGGCCATATTGGACAGCACAGTTATAGATTATGCACTTGAAAGACTCTTCCTGCTTTCCTTTCTCAAACACATAGTATAAGTTTCAGAAGGGCCAAATACAGTGGCAGTTCTCAATATTTCTGCAGTTCATCTGGCTTAAGGACTGAATGATCTACCACCAAGTTAGAAACCAAACAATATTTCCCACCCAAGGTTGTCCAAGCTTTTCTCTTTATTTTTCACTCTAAAGTTCTGGCTGAGTTTAGAACCCAGAGGGTCACAGGGAGGCTGGTTTCTCAGGCTTCCCAGCTGGGAGTAGAAATGATGATGTGAGTGCCAGATAGCTCATGAAGTAGCCAGCACTCATGAGATCCACAGCCAAGATTACCAGATGAGAAAGGAGAGAGGGACAGAAAGAATCAGACATTAATAATACTAATAAATGTCTTGTTTAGCTAGCTCTAAATCTTTTTTTTTTTTTCTATATTGATCTGAGGTTCAAACTGGGTGGTAATCTCACTGTATAGCAAATAGATATTTTCAGAGTTTGGGAGTGGGGAATATACAAGCATAAAAAATAAGATGAGAAATTCAAAGATTTTCAAAGATCTGGAAAAAAATTTTTTTTTCCTTCCAGAAGACGTAACTATTATTTTAGTTTCCTGTAAGTCATGAGGCTTGGAATATAACACATTACATTCCACATAATTTTTAAATTGCTTATTTTTTTAAGTATCATTACCTACTTATTGTGCCCCTGAAACAAAAACAGAGATTAAAGTTGTAGATTTCCCATAACTGTAAAAACCACATATTTCTAAAAAGATTTAACTCCCCAAAGGGGTACGAAATACCTACCCTTTTGGGCCATTAATAGTTATTAATCCCTATCACGTTTTAGCAGATACACAGATATACAACTGTGAGGCAAGCTTAACAGGTTTGTTGTGCAACAAAGAAACATATTTTTGAGGGTTGCTGGAGGAGAGGCAGGTGGGGGGAAGGGATAATAGGGTGATGGGCATTAAGGAGGGCACTTGATGTAATGAGCACTGGGTGTTATATGCACCTGATGAATCATTAAATTCTACCTCTGAAACTAATAAAAAGAAAAGAAAAAAGAAAGAAAGAAACCTATTTTGTAAGAAAGAAACATCTTCTGAAGTCACTTTCACTTTTTTTCTGATGAACACCTTTTTTCTTCAAGCATATTTTTGGAGTGCGGAACTCCACGTCAGGGAAATGGAGCTCTCTGCTATCATGTAGTATAACGAATCTGTAGGGGGAAAGAGTGAAAATCAGAATCACAGAAACCAGCTTCCTCTGCTCTATCATCCTCCAAAGGAAAACAGGTTATATATAATGTATGTAATGGAGTCTTACGGGCCAGAGAAAAATAGCATGTGCTATTCTATTTTCACTCAAAAAGTTATATTAGAAGGTGCCTGGGTGGCTCAGTCGGTTGGGCATCTGCCTTTGGCTCAGGTCATGATCCCGGGGTCTTGGGATTGAGTCCCACATTGGCTTCCTGCTCCGAGGGGAGTCTGCTTCTCCCTCTGCCTCTCTTCCCACTCTTTCTGTCAACTTCTCTCTCTCTGTCTCTCTCTCTCTCGAATAAATAAAATCTTAATAAAGGAAAAAGAAAAAGAAATGGGAAGCCACATTTAAAAAAAAATTATATTAGAAATGCCACAAAATGAGCCAACTTTTAAAATGCCTACAACAGAAACCCAGAAAAGATAAGCATCTTCAAATAGAGATGTATTAATAGAGCTCTCTAGTAGATGCATTAATGAAATATTCATTGAAAGGAGTTATAGAGAAGTCCCTCAAAAGTCAGTGACCACCTAATTTATCATCCAAATGGAGACATATTGGAGAGCAAAATTCGGTGCTATTAATAATGAAGTTACAACCTCCGGACCAGCCAAGGCAGGTGGCTGCCGGGGTGTGAGTTTTTCTTTCTTAGCCCATTATTCACCCCTCCGGATACCCTTCCTCTACTCAAATACCACCCATATTTTAAGACATCTCATCATTCTCACTGTCTCGATAATACTCTCAGGACCTCTCTAGCCCCCTTCTATTTCCCTATCCCTCCACATCTGCAGTACTCGTAATCTGTGCCACACATTTGCCTTGCATGTATCATCTGCTAATATTACACATGTGTTAGTTCTATTTCTATAATTACCTTGTAAGTTCCTGAAACCCAGGACTTTGTTCTATTTTTTCGATCCCTCCAAAGCCCAAAACTAGCCCCTGGAAACCGTCACTCAAAAATAGCCCTGTAGCATGGATCTCACTGCTGGTTTCCTGTACTTTCAAAGCCAAATTTGGAGCTTTCCTCTACCATGCGGTCTTCCCAAATTAAAGCAGAGGTAATATGCCCCCTTCCTCTGACTATAGATATTATTGACCACAATACTCAGCCTCATAGCAGTGCTTTATTTTATCAGCACAGATCACTCTATGTAATGTACTGTCTTTCCAGCTAGATCAAAGGCTATGGAGGCTGGGTATTGTCTCGCTCTTCTTTGTATCTCCAGGGGCCTTCACTCTCCTTACAGGTAGCAGTGCTAGTAAAATGTCTAGTATTGGCTCGCCTACAAGTATCAGAGTGACTTACCACTTTCCACCATCTTGATGGATTAAGGCCAGATTAAAATGGCCCAAATATCAGTGAAATGACCTCTTCTTGAATTGTCCATCTAGCTCCCACAGTAACAGGGAGAAGCTCTGGTCTGAGGTATGCTGGGACAGGCATAAAGTAGAGCAAAATGGGATAAAAGGAAGCTGGAAGTAGTTCTAGCTAAAGGTACAGCTCCTTTTTAATCCTTTGGTCTTGCTTCAGCAGAAGGCTTCTGGAAATCCATATAGTTGTCTATAGTTGTCTAGTCCACTCCTGAAGAGGGGATCTAGGTGGTCCAGCATAAGTCAAGCACGGCTTAGGCAAGTGCACTACAAGGTGGTCCTACAGGGTGATCGAAGTGAGACTCCTGGAGGGACCAAGAGGAAGATAACTGTATGGACTCAACGGTAGGAGAGAAGGTAGTCCATGCATGTTGCTGGTACTGGTTTCCCAAGGAAGGAGACAGGGAGGAGCTCGGCTGGGAGTCAGGGAAGTAATCGAGCAAAGTTAGATTTCAGGGTGGCAGTGGAATATGTGTGTGGCCATTGTAGGGAACAAAGATCAAGGCAGAATCCCCGACTTCTGAGACAACACTGTGAGAGAGGAGAGAAAGTAAATAAGGTGCCATTGGCATCATGGGACAGACCTGGTCACCGTCCATCAGATCATGAGTAGGATTGATCATCTATATGAGTCTAGGTTGTCACACAGCTGGAGCTTCGGAGCCCGTAATGATGGAGGCGGAAACCAGATGGACCTGGAACCCATCACCACCCCTGCCCCTGCTAAGAGACACTAAGACAAAATGAAACAGGAATGGAGAAGGTGAGCAGAGAGTAGCCTTTCCCTGCATGCATTCTTTAGGATGCTGATCTAAGAAAAGATGAAATGGTAAGGTAAGTCCCAGAAAAGCTGGGTGAAATAAAATTGGCAAGATTCTTTACCAAATCCTGGCATGTACAGAGTCAGTCTCCAAGCATGACTCTTTTTTTTTTTAAGATTTTATTTATTTAGTCACGAGAGACGGAGAGAGAGACACAGAGAGAGAGAGAGAGAGGCAGAGACAGAGGGAGAAGCTGGCTCCCCGTGGAGCAAGGAGGGCCATGTGGGACTCGATCCCAAGGCCCTGGAATAATGACCTAAGCTGAAGGCAGATTCTTAAATGACTGAGAAACCAAGGCGTCCCAGACACAACTCTCTTATGCGGGGAAATGCTCAGAAGAGGTTGATCCCCTAGAACCTGTGCAGAAGTATGTCCTCAGGCACAGTGGTGCTGTAGGGATGGCAGAAGACAGTGTAGTGACACATACAGTAGACTCCTTGTCCCCAGACACCGCCTCCACAGCTGACTTGGTGAAATCTTACACAATGCTATACACAAACACTAGTGGTTTATTTGCCTTAGACTCAACTTATGGGACAGATAATGAAGAGTTGGCTTGGAAAAGAATAAAATGTGAAACATCTGCCAGGAGCGACACAATTAATTAATTAATTTTCCCATTCATTTTGGTAGCTTATAGTTCTTCCTTTATTCCTCAGACGTCTCTACGGAAAGCAGTCTAAGATTGAAGCTCCATCCAGAAACGAGGAGAAAAAAGTTGAATAATGCCAATGATGACCTAAGTTCTATCAATTTTAGTTAGTTACATTCTAGGGGGGCTGTTTCATGTGGGTTCCCTCCAATGTCATTCTGTGGTTCCTTCTTAACATACGTAGTTCATCCATAAGTTGTAGGAGACGGATTGTAACACAGCACAAAGAGGCAGCGGACAGGCTGTATGGATGTGGCTTTGTACACAGCTCTATCACTTATGAATTTGGGGTCTTGTGCTTGTGCACTGGGCACAGTTTTATGCTGCCCAGATGCAATCCCCAGGACTGATGCATGACTAATGTGGGCTCCTGGAGGCTATCTGATGAGGGCTCCCTGGAAATCACTCTCCAGCAGAGGGTGCTGCCTTGCCCTGTGTGATGCCTAGTTACTCGAATCCTTCCCATCTGGACTAGTCCAAGAGCAGGTACAAAGCCTAGATCCATCTCAGATGGAGACAGCTCTAAAGGTCCAGCCTTGCCCAGACTTTCCTGTGACATCGGCAGAAGATAATGGTAGAACTGTATTTGCATCACAGATTAACATCCCCCCATCCCCGTACCTGCCATCCTCATTCTCCCCCACCCCCAGGTGTTACTGCTGAAAGAACTCTCCAATATACTTTCTGCAACCAACCTCTGTCTCAGAGTCTGTTTCCAAGAGAACTGTCCATAAGAGCTGATTCGTCATCTTCTCTGGGTCCCAGGTCCCTCATCTGTAATCAAAGAAGGGTATGAATAGCTCGATTGCATGAGTGATTACTAGGTGTCAAGCCCTTTTCTAAGCATTTTTTAGGAATTATTTTAATTCCTAAAAATCTTCTGATACACTATTATCCTCCCCCTTTACACAGGAGAGGAACCTGAAGCAGAGAAATTATCTAATGTGGTTAGTCACTGTGTCTCCAAAAATTATACTCTTAACTCTTACACTTCATTGTGTTTCCCCACAGAACAATGGTTAAAATTAAATGAGAATATAGAGCATACAGCTATCACAGTACTAGGACACAGCAGTTAATCAATAAATGTTTATTTTCTTCGGTCTGCATATACATCTAAGTGTCACAGGTGTTGGGAGGATGGCAGGAGACCATGCGATGACGCGATGTGTGTGGGAAGTCTGAATATCAACTACCAAGTGACCAGTACGGATTTTTCAAGGGGGGCGCATGGCCCAGTGGTAGGAACCAATGCTCGAGAGTCAGACTGCCTACTCTGAGCTTGGATTCTCTATCTGTTACTCTAATCTTCTGACCTTCAGTTTCTCATCTATTAAAAAGGAAATCATAATATTATCTATCTTCTAAGGTTGTTGGGAAGATCAAATTAACTAATGTAAAGTGTTTAGCACATTGTCTGCCATAGTAAACACTGAATAAATGTTAGTTATTATTATAACTGTCATTATAACTAACATTACTTATTATAGAGATGATTTTTTTTTCAGTTAGGATTAGGCTTGTGTTCATACAACTTTAAAAAATGAAATTATCTTAATTAAGAGGAACTTTATTTCCCTCTCTTCTGAAAGAAGTCTGGAGGTGCAGAAGTACCTGATGTCAATATAGCCTGGATACCTTCCAACGCCATGGACAACCAGCTTGTTTTTTTCTTCATGGTCCAAAGTGCCTGTCAGAGCTCCAGCTATCACATGTGCAATCCAAACCAAAGGACGGAAAAAGGAAAAAAGAAGGAGACTGTTCCTCCATTTGAAAAATGCCCCACCAAAATTATCACAGCTCTATCTCATGGCTGTAAATTGTTCACATGCCACATCTAGCATGTAAGGAATGTTGAGCTATGTGGATTTGCATTCCAGGCAGTGACGATTCAACCAATGTCATGACTGTTATGAAGGAAGTAAAATAAGCCTAGACATTCAAAGGCACCAAACAGTTCCCACCACAGCAGGTGAGCCTTCTGGGCACCTGTTTAACATTAAGTTGTGACACTTCTAGTAGCAGACACAGAAAAAGATAAATTGTTACTTTGGGTATTGCAAATATCCAATGTCAGTTAACTTAAAGGTGGAGACTTTTAATTCTAAACTTAAACATTTTAACCCATTTTTATAATTACTTCTATTTTTGACAATTCTCATTTGTACAGCAAAGCCTGCAGAAAGAAATATCTTATAGGATCATGAAGTAGAAAATAATA
>CM052883.1:162525216-162539666 GCA_028534135.1 Potos flavus | reverse complement strand
TGGATGGAACTAGAGGGTGTTATGCTAAGCGAAATAAGTCAATCAGAGAAAGACAATTGTCATATGATCTCTCTGATATGAAGAATTTGAGAGGCAGGGTGGGGGAGTCATGGGGGGTGGGGGAGGGAAATGAAACAAGATGGGATCAGGAAGAAGACAAACCATAAGAGACTCCTAAACTCAAGAAACAAACTGAGAGCTGCTAGGGGTAGGGGAGGTAGAGATAGGGTGGCTGGGTTATGGACATTGGGGAGGGTGTGTGCTACGATAAGTGCTGTGAAATGTATAAGCCTGATGATTCACAGACATGTACCCTGGGGCAAATAATACATTATATGTTAATAAAAAATAATAATAAAAAGAAAAAATAAGCCAACTGTTTGGGAAATAGATAAATAGGACCTTTGAGTATCAGGACTAGCTCTTAAGGCATCCAATAGTAGGAGACCAAAGGATGGTCAATTGCCAGGAACATTTTCATTACATACAATGAATAAGAAATAGTGACCTTGAGGGGCACCTGGGTGGCTCAGTCGTTAAGCGTCTGCCTTCAGTTCAGGTCACATCCCAGAATCCTGGAATCGAGCTCCGCATCAGGCTCCCTGCTCGGTGGGAAGCCTGCTTCTCCCTCTCCCACTCATCCTGTTTGTGTTCCCTCTCTTGCTGTGTTTCTCTGTCAAATAAATAAATAAAAATCTTAAAAAAAAAAAAAAAAGAAGAAATAGTGACCTTGAAATCCTTTAGGAAATTTACAGTTAAAAAAAAAAAAAATCCCTACTCTACTTATTCAGTTTCCTCTCTTTCTCCTAAATACACATATTAGAACAAAAAGATTTTAACCAAGAGAAAAACAATGTGCAAAGGCCCTCAAATCAAACTCTGGATTTATAATAGGAAGAAATCACCACATGAAAAGAAACCTGTCACTGTCATGGCAGGAATTGAACAGTCGACCATTCTAAGAATGTGTTAGAGAGAAACCACCCACAGTTTTCCATCGTTTTTTTAACCTGACTTCACCATGAAGCCAGCCAGTCAAAATATAAAATTACGGGAACGTGATTTTCAGCTACACCACAAACCTGGAGAAATCCATGTTATTCTTAAAGTATTATCTCATTACAGGCAAGGATTAGCTCACAGGAAAGAGCCAAATTATCTGGTCTGTTGTTGAAGAGGCTCTCATATTAACAGGGACGCCGTTTACTAACTTCGTATTCAGGGAAGGATCCAAATGTCTTCTGGGTCACTCCGTTGGAATCCAAAGAAAACAGTGTTAGCAGAGAAATCACCCTGAACCACAGTTGCAGACTTTTCAAATTAAAAAAATAAAAATTGGGAGGAACCAAGATGAGTGTTTGATGCACTGAGGAGCTGTAGGCTTTCACTCTATAAAATGGAAATGGCAAGAGCTGATCATGTGAACTTTGGGTTTAGGGACCAAGGGATTAGACCTAGTGCAGTGACCCTGATTCGTTCATGTATTTTTGCAATTGGATTGGAAAGAGTGGTTGGCAGTGAGTCTACAAACCTTACCACGGCTCATAAAGCAATCAGCTGAAGAAAAGGCAACTTACTTTTCTGACATTGTAATGTATGGATAGCTTTTACTCGTTTTCACTTCAGTTAAAACTTAATGTGTAGGAAAAGCAGAATAATATTCTAGTAACTCTTCCAACTAAAAAAAAAAAAGTTATAAAAAATTCTAAACCCGAAAGATGCCAAGATGCAAATGTTTCCTTTTTTTCTTCTCTTTCTGTCTCTGTCTCTTTCTCTCTCACACACATACACATAACACAAACTGAAGTAAAAGGGAATATAGAGTAAAGACCAGTTTTTGGAATATTGGAATATAAAAAGAAAACTCCAGGTTGTGATTCAAGCACTCACCAATGTTACCTAAGCTCCCTGCCTATTAGCTTCTTCAACGGATAAATGAGCATAATCACACCTATTTCAAAACAATCTTGGAAAGACACGAGTTTTGTGGTCAGAAAGGCTCCACTGAACCCCGGCATTGGCCTCTCTTGGCCTTCTTCTCACGTCTATTTCCTGCGGTGGTGATGAGACAAGCCTCTAACACAAGGTCTGGCACACAAATTCTAGCCCTCCCCTCCGCTTGTCGATTGCTGCAACGTTGACATTTCTAATGCCACATCGATACTAACAGCCTCCTTGAAAGGATATTCTTTTTCTTTTTCCTTTTAAGATTTATCTATTTATTTATTTGAGAGAGAGTGTGAGAGAGAGAGAGAGAGCGAGGACACGAACGGGGGAGGAGCAGGCTCCCCAGGGAGCAGGAAGTCCACCACAGCCTTGATCCCAGAGATTGTGGGATCTGAGCTGAAGGCAGATGCTTAACCTACTGAGCCACCCAGGCACCCCTGAAAAGATATTCTTATTGAAATCCAGAACTAGCAGATTTAACTGCTGAGCACCCCACCATCTTCATGACCTTTCCTCAGTCTGCTCAGTTGTAGAGCTCTCCACCCACGTGCCGCTGCCAAAGCTCTCGATCCCCTGCCCTGGTCTGCCTTCTCCCAGCCTTGGATTTCAGGCTGAACACCCAGGCACTCTGTTATGAGTAGTGGTCCCACGTTTCTGTATAAGAAGATGCTCAGGAATGGCAAGCTCATTCAAAGGAAGGATTTGTTTTGAAGCTGAGTTTTTACTTAGCTATACAAGACATTTCGTTTTTATTCTGCAACTGTCCCATGCCTTGCACTTGCACTCTTGGTGCCTGTTTACTAAACACTGGGAGCTGCACTCACCCCAAATCTCGGGACCACAGAAAATGCTTGCCCACCCCCATTCCCAAATGTCTACAGAGCATGGAGTAAACTCCACCCCAAATTAAGATTGTGACTCAAACTCTTAGCCCTTGAGAAACAGTGCTATTTTTGGAATCTACTCTACAAAAGGCAACCGTGGGGCCCATGATCAGCAGAAGTTGAAGATTGCCAAATTTTTTTAAGCAACCCCTTCCCTAGTTAGTCCTCGATACTGCCCTCTAGGTTGAGAAAAGTATTTCATAAGTACTGTCAGAACACACATAAATCATGTGGACATTTTTTTCTGTATGATTTATACATTTGGAGTCTTACTTAGTAAGTCTTTTTATACGTTGTGTTGAAAGGTAAAGTGAGGCACATTACAATTTTCAAGAGTTTCTTTGAATATACATCAATTTCAACAGGGCAGTGCCAAACCAAAGGTGGTTAGAAGTGATCCACCAACAGGAGTCTTAAAGAGGTTTTCATAGAGAAGACAGGAAAGCAAAACAGGAAATCATTTGATTGGCTAAAGCTTAAACAGTTGCCTTATTTGGGAAAAACTAGTTGGTGGTTGTGATTAGTGGTTCTTAGGTTTCCTTTTCTGCAATCAAATGTGTTGAGTCTAGCCTTGGTTTCGGTCTGCCTGTGTTGGCTCCCAAGGATTTAGAGCCCCTCAGTCTATTACTTCAACAATTGTTATCTTTAAAAAAATTATCTCTATTTTCTTCTATCACTTAAAAATTCTGCTTTTCATACTTAAGCCATTAATTAAATCGTCTTGAATTTACATGTCTGTATGGGGTGGGAATCGCATTTTGTTTCCAATGGAAACAGAGTGGATCCGTGCTATACACTGAAGGCTTGTGTTCCCACAAAATTCATGGGTCAAAACTTACTCTCCAAGATGGTGGTATTTAGAGGTGGAACCTCTGGCCCGTGATTAGGTGAGGGTGGAGTCCTCAGGAATGAGATTAGTGTCTTTGTAAAAGAGGCCCATGTGAGAAGGACATAGCCAGAAGACAGCGGTCTACGAACCAGAAAGGGGGCCCTCATCGGACATCGTATCTGCCGATGCTTTGATCTTGGATTTCCCAGCCTCCAGCACTGTCAGAAATTAATTTCTGTTGTTTAAAAACCACCCAGTCTGAGGCACCCCGGTTGAGCCTCTGACTCTGGATGTCGGCTCAGGTCACTATCTCAGGGTCCTGAGACTGAGCTCTGTGTCAGGCTTTATTCTGAGCGGAGAGTCTGTTTGTCTCCCTCTGTCTCCCTCTCCCTCTGTCTCTGCTCACACACTCTCTCAAATAAATACATAAAATCTCAAAAAACACCCAGTCTGTAGTATTTTTATTTATGTAGACTAAAAGAATGTTTTTTTAAGGTTTTCTATGTACTTTTTTAGTTACTTATAGTAAAATATTTTCCCTCATATTTCTCCATGTCATCTAAGGTTTCAAATTTATTGTACAAGTCTATAGCGTCCTGTATCTATAGGTCATTATTCCCACTTATTTCTGTGCCTTCTCTATGGTACTGAACCAATATGGGCAAAGGACTGACTATTTGATTAGTCTCTAATATCTTTTGGGTTTCTTTGTTTAATATTCCATTGTCGAGGTATTTTTTTTTTTATTCCTTCTTTTCTCCTACTTTCTTTGGGTTTAACCTTTTTTAGAAACCTTCTTTTTCTAAGTTCTTAAAGGTAATTTTCAATTTTTTTTCAGTCATACAGATTTAATTGGTATTATTTCCCTGTAAGCACTGGTCTTTGCTATGTCTTACCTTCTGAAAAGGTAGTTCAGCGTCACTCAGCTCTTATTACTTTATACTTATTATGATTTCTGATTCATATTAATTATTTTAGATTGCCTAAAAGGTTTTTTTTTAATTTTAAAATGTATTTTTAGGTTATTCTCTTACTGGTGTCTAATGTTGTTATATTTTTTACAGAAGTTGTGATCATCTTATTTAGTACTTCTTTTGAAGTATAGAATAATACAATTAATTTTTAGAAATGTGCCATGTTTCTTTGAAAATAATATGTATTACATAATTTTCCCTAATTTTCTAACGAGCTTATTGTGTGTGTGCGTGTGTACTAGGTCCAGCTTATTAAGATTTTTGTTTAAATCTTCATCTTCCTTAATTCTTTGTCTACTAGGTCTGTCAGTTTCTGAAATAAATACTTTTAAATTCTCTAATATTTTCTAACACAATTATGAATTTGCCATTTTCATCATCCAGTTAATTATTGTTTTATGTATTTTGCTCTCTATCGCTGGAAGAATAGAGTTTAGGATTGCAAATTTCCTGGTAAATTGTTTTATATATTGATCCTCTTTGTCTTCTCAGGGTTTTTGGCCTTGAAAGATGCTCTTCTTTTTTTTTTAAGATTGTATTTTTTTTTTTTTTTTTTTTTTTTTGAGAGAGAGGGAGAGGGACAAGTTGGCAGGGGAGGGGGCAGTGTGAATGGGATGAGCAGATTCTCCACTGAGTAGGGAGCCCAATGTGGGGCATGATCCCAGGACCCTGAGACCATGACCTGAGCTGAATGCAGATGCTTAACTGACTGAGCCACCCAGGCACCCTGAAGGATACTCTTTCTGATAGCAATATCTACCATGACAATTTGCATTCAGTTAAGATATGCATGGTGTAATTTGCCTTTTCCTACTCTTTTGCTTTTTAATTTTATAATTAAATTTCTTTCTGATCCCACCTAAACTGATGAAAATTATTGTTTGTCTAGTTGTCAGTTTTTTATATCTAAGTCAGTCTTTTTCTTTGGTAATTTTAAGCATTATTTTCCTTTGGATTTAGGGTTTTGCTGTGACACTATGCCATGGCCTTATTTTACTATATTCAAGACTTGCTATGCTTCTGCATTCTAAGTAAACAAGTTTTTCATTGATTCTAAACATTCTTGTTCCATATATTTCTAAATCTAGCTTTCCCATCATGCTCTCTCTTCCTGTGCATATCCTTTTGGATGCTAGGTTCAAGTCTTTTCGTCTTTATTTTTCTCTGATGCCCATCCCATTTCAAGGTCACAGATACTCACAGCAGCCAAGTCTTGACCTGTCAAACTTGTCCTCTGAAATTTTTTTTAAAGATTTTATTTATTTATTTGACAGAGAGAGAGAGCACAGAAGAGGGACAGCAGAAGGGAGTGGTAGGGAGAGAAGCAGACTCTCCACTGAACAATGAGCTTGATGTGGGACTCGATCCCAAGACTCTGGGATCATGACCTGAGCTGAAGGCAGACACTCAATGGACTGAGCCACCCAGGCTCCCCTGTCCTCTGAAATTTTGATTTAATTACTTTCTTTTTCATTTGCTTAATGTCTATTTGGTTCTTTTTCTTTCTTTTTTTTTTTTTTAAGATTTCATTTTTAAGTAATCTCTACACTCAACATAAGGCTTGAACTCACAACACTGAGATCAAGACCCGGATGCTCTTCCAACTGAGACAGCCAGGTGCCCCATTTTGTTCTAAAATTTTAATGTTTTCCATTCTTTATTTACATCTTTAATAACTGTAAGTACTTTATTTTATAAATCTTCCATATGATTTTATTATCTTTACACTTTGTAGTCCTTCTATATGTTTTGTCTGCTAGCTTTTGTTCATGGTGGATAACTGCCTCATCTTTTGTGTTAGTGAAATTATTTTAGGAGTAACTGATTTATCAATGGCAGTCCCATACAACCAGGATTGTGAAATTATCTCTAACAAATGGTATTGTGTTTGTTTCTGAGGAACATCCCTGGATTTTAGCAATCCAAAACATACGTGACAATTCCTAAAGCCCTTAATGTAAATTTAATCTGCATGGCAACTCATGGTGCAGACTTAGCTGCTCAGTAGGAGCTGTCCTTCTGAGATTCTATTTCAAGAAGAGCTTCCCAGGTCTAGTTCCTCACCTTCCTCAAGCTCAAGATTATATCTCTTTTCCTTTCATACAGGTTGAAATTTCAGGTCCCAGCAGTAAGAGACTCTTAACATTCCAATCCCTGGATAAATCACCTCAGTATCTACCAACTCATGAAATTATACTATCTTCTCCATTTGTGTACATTTGGAGTCACCAAAGCCATTTTTCCTGTCTTTTTCCAGCATTTTCATGTGCTTTTTGGTAGAATTAGAGGCTTGCCTTTGCCAATACTACCATTTTGTCCAAACTGTGTCTCTTAATTCAATCTTTATAGTACAATCCTTTATCTGTTTACTATGCGTGACACACTCAATGACAGATGAATGCTGTCCTCATCATCTGGGCCAGGAGAAAGGAAGATGGACCCTGAACTGTGATACATGGGTGAAGCTTTGTGGAAAGGACCAACAAGCACAGAGAAAGAAGTCATCAGTTGGCCTTGAGGGGGTGAGAAAGAGCTTCACTACAGACACAGATTTGAGATGACCTCTTCTGGGTGATAGGGAGCTCCAAGCTTGGGAAAAAACAAGAGGAGAAGATTCTCTAAGGGAGTTGAATTTGTAGCCTCAGGATTCAGTGTCGGCCTAGAAGTGAGAGTTGAAGCCATAGGAGCAAAGACCAAAGGGGTGCAGAAATTATGGAACAAAAGTAAGATAAGAATGGTGAGTGCTCATGATCAAGAAACTGGAGTGAATGGCAGAATTCTGCCAAGATTTCAAGTGGCAGGAGAAAAAGCAATGGCACGGGATGTGGGAGAAGCAAAGTCAAACAAATACCCTCAAAGAACCTCATGTTCTGTGGTTGAACAAAAGCCTCTGTTGAAAATGAAGCTTCATTTTTTAATCAAAGTATAAGCAGAAAAGATCTTTGTGGGACCTAACCATGAAATGAACTTTCCTTTAAGTAAAAAACACTTTTCATCTTCTATTCTCAATATGTTTTGTTCGACCCTCTTATAACACTAGTTGTGACTAAGTTAATGCTTCTTGAGATCTTGTGGCTAAAGAATAAAACAAACCATAACTAAAACATAAAGACTATTTACTACAAGTTCTGTTACTGAATGAAGACTTCTATAATGTACCTTTTATTATTTTGATTTTTAGAAATGTACTTACCTTTATTTCATGGCACACAAATCCCTTCATGACATTCCATGATCATCCAAAGTGTCACTATAGGCAGTTGACCCTGGAAGGAAGAAACTAAATATTTATTTACTGCATCAAGAAAATGTCTACTCAGTCCCTGAAAAGTCCTAATACATAGTCTACCTTATCTTCAGAATTCCATGGGTTTCTATGATAACATATGCTCCTTGATTCCCTGAAGGTTTACTATCTGTCCAAAGGTTCCTCATTCTAAGTCCCAAAAGGGAATTTTGCTTTTTAACTGTCTGCACTATACTAAAAATTAATTCTAGGAATTGACCGCTGTGCCCTCAAGAATTGAGTAATAAACCCTCTTGTATCCATTAAGGCTCTCTGAGAGTTAAGAGTTCCCCCAAAGCACCAAAGGGCAATTATTGTAAATCTGCCTAGACAGAGCTTTCAGCATAGAGAAAATTTAATTCTCAAATCTTACTCAGAAAATAAAAATAGCCTTATTGAGAAGAATAGCCTTTCTGAGAGTTGTAGTCCAATGTAGAGCACCCACATCCTAGTACCTTTCATCTCATAACTGAACACAGTGTTCGAAGCAAGATTCTCCCAGAAAATGTTTTGTTTATGGTCCCCATACAGCAGTGTCTAACACACAGAAGGTACTAGAGAAATATTCATTGTCTGGATGAAACCATGAATAATTGAGTGATTTAAAAACCTTCTAGTTCAATGGTTAATAACTAGATTTAAAGACAAAGACATGGAGGTCCAGAGACTTTTAGTGGTAGCACTAAGACCACTGTATCAGGCTTATTTTTACCTCAGCCTATTACTTTTTTTTTTTTTTTAAGATTTATTTATTTATTTGAGAAAGAAAGAGAGAGAGAGCGTAAAAGGGGGGAGGAGCAGAAGGAGAGAATCTCAAGCAGACTCCTCACTGAGTGCGGAGCCCAGCGCAGGGCTTGATCTCAAGACCCTGAGATCATGACCTGAGCTAAAACCAAGAGCCAGACGCTTAACCAACTGAGCCACCCAGGAGCCCCTTAGAGAAATTTTGTGTTACTATCTCCATTCCTGGGGCAGGTACACTTGCCATTCATTAGTCATTGCATATAGAATCTTCCTGCTGAACTAGTCGACTCTTAAAGTTTAAGCAGTTCATTCAGGTATCAATGGTAGTTTTGTACTAACCAGTGGTTCTAAATTCTTCTGTCTCCCATGCCCCTGAAAGTCATAATACTCTTGCATCCCCTTCTGTAGTAACTCTTGAACAGAGATTGTCCACCCTAAGATAGTCTTAGAGTGAAGAGGAAGAGGGGTAAATGCCATTTGAAAGAACCTCATAGTTGATTTAATGCCCATCAAAATTTTACTTAGATTATTGTCCTGAATTAAGAATTAGCACGTGCTCTTAATATTTACAGGAATTCAAAATAAAATAAAATAAAATATTTACAGGAATTCTCTTCGTTTTGTCTAATTTTTCTTCAATACCCTGCTTAAATTATGCCTCTTCTGTGAAGTCATTTCTGATTCTTTTTTTTTTTTTTGTCATTTCTGATTCTTACCTCTAAAATTATTCTATCCAAGTGATCAGCAGTACTTTGATTAAAACTCTGTACAACATAACCTATATTGGAACGTTTTTGCTTACAAGTTGCTATAGACTGAGGGTATGTAGCCTCTCTACAATTCATATGTGGAGACCTAATTCCCAATATGATGGTATTTGGAGGTAGGGCCATTAGGAGATGATTAGATTTAGGAGATGATTAGATGAGGACTCTGCTCTTAAGAAACAAGATCAGAGCGTTCCTTCCCCCCTACTTCTGTGTAAGGACATAGTGAGAAGCTGTCTATGAACCAGGAAGCGAGACCTCACGAGACACTGAATCTACCAGTGCTTTGATCTTGGCTTCCCTGAGAACCGTGAGAAATACGTTCTGCTCTTTATAAACAGCCTGAACTAAGACACACACACACTTTTGCATGGGCTCTAACAGAAGCCTTATTTCACTCACCTTTATATCATCAGTTTTTAGCAAATTGTCTGGCCTTGGATAGCCTGTCAAAAAGTATTTATAGGAGAAAGATAAACAGGTAGGTAGGCATACACAAATATCCAGGTATTGATGTTAAGAACTCTCGTACATACTTTATGGTCTGTAGACATAAGCAAGGATAACTAGAAGAAAGATTCTTTCTAATCTAGTTGTCAAGAACTTTGTATTAGCTAAACCTAAATACTTGCATGTCTTTGCATGTCTTATTTTATTTTTGCCTTTGCATGTTTTAATTTAAAGCACTGCATTTTACAAAAGTAAAACAACTTCGAATTACAATAACGGAAAACACTTTGGATAAATTATATACATATTTTTTATGATCAAAAGCATCCAGCATATAATGTTACTTAGTAAAGGAATGTAGTTTCAGGATTTTACTTTAAAAATTCAAGATCTGGGAACGTTTTTAAACAGATATTTCAGAACAACAAAAACCCTTCACAAACTCGTATAATTGCTGGCACTTTTTTCTCCCCCACCATGTAAAAACTCTGCAAATTTGTTTGTATTGATTCAAGTCTGCAAAGCAAACACATTTATTTAGATTGAGTCATGAAACTGGCTGTTGTAATGGGATACTGTACTACTCGTTTCAGTATTGGGCCCTGAAAATCAATTACAGGGCACTGAGGCCATTATTTTCTCCCTGTAAACAAAGGTTCTTTAAATTCCAGGACATGGCCACCACGTTAGAGATGAGGGACCAAGCATTTCATTTCACATTTGCCTGTTTAGAGGAGCTGAGTGCCATGAAATTAATATGGGCTCATTCCGAGTTTTCCAGTTATGCTCAAATGAATACATCATTTTGGGAGAAAAACAACACAAGTCCTATGTTTACAATGGCACTAACTTGCATGCCAACTCTTAAAATAAGAGTTTTACTAAACTCATTTCAAAGAAAACCTAAATTCTATGAAATATCTTAGTCCAAATGGTTTCAAACTAGAAAGGATTCTTCCCTTGGTGCGTACCACTTGGCTACAATTAAAGAATGTTATGGTCTTGTGGAATTTCTGGTTTTAGTCATTTAGAGTCTGACCAACCTTCCATCACATTGGTTTCAGTAGTACTTACTAGATTCTTTCAAAACAGAGTTGTTCTTTTTCTGGAAAGATCACTTACAATTATATCCAAGAAACAATGCTTAGAGTTTATTTTTAAAAAGAAGAGGAAGTGTAAGTCAAGATTAAAGCTACAACCACCACAGAGTCTCCACCCAAAAAGGCCCTTAAATCTAAGTTCTAGGGTTTTTTTTTTGTTGTTATTGTTGTTTGGTTGATTGGTTTTTTAAAAATATACTTCCACAAAGGATGATTTGGAATCCTTGGCTTCTTCCTCTACAAAGAATGAAGGGAATTTCATGGCAAATTTGGGCTGAAAACCCAAACGTTAACTCTTCAAAGTCTTTAGGGAAATAAATCATGGAAATAACTATTTTTTAGTTAGGTTTAAACATTCTCAGAAATTCTCACCGATTTGGAAAAAGAGTTGTCAGTAAGGAGTGGTGTCTCTACATATTAGAGTTACCTCCAAAAGGAGTGATGTTGGTAATGAGAATTATTGTTTTCTATAGTACCTGAGCTATTTTTTTTAAGAAGTCTTTCTAAGTGTTCCACACAACATTCACATCCGCAAAGCCTGTAATTTCAAAAACACTCTCACCATGTTGTTCCATTTTATCTTGACACTGACCTCATAACAGCGACAGGCAGGATTTACATCCCTCAGAGAAGTCTCTGAACCTCCTTTTGTCATTTGTAAGATGGCAATAATAAATAACACTTGACATGTCTAACCCTTTGTATAGTGGAGAATAAAATGATCTTGTCTGTCTCTTATGACAGACACCAAAAAAAATAAATTAATTAAAACTAATGTCTCTTTTATCATGCTAAAGATAGAGAATTGGGGATATCAATTTAAAAAACAGAAGCAATATATTCAGAACTATTAAGGAAATTGAGTTGAATTATTTGTGAACTATATGTATATACAGACAGATACAAATACATCACAAATATATCAAATTCTTTGTCAGATACACACACACACAGACAGGACCTCATCCTGCTTATCTTCATGTTTCAGTCTGGGAACTTTAAAATGATATTTGCTTCATGTTTACCATTGCATCATTAGTTCCCAGAGAAATTATTGAATAATCAAATAAAGAAATGAATATAACAATCCATCTAAAAAGAGGATCAAGCAGATCTAGGAAAAAGACCACATACTGAACCATAAAGCAAGCTCGACAAAAATGAAAGGATTGAAATCATGCAGAGTACAGTCTCTGATTCCAATAGACATTAGCTTAGAAATAAAACAACCAAAATCTAGTAAATAATCGAATGTTTGGAAATTAAGTAACACATTTTTAATTAATCTGTGGGGGAAAAAGAAATTAAGATAAAAATCAAAAATATTTTGAACTAAATGGTAATTTAAACACTGCCTATCAAAACTCGTTAGATGTAGCTAATGGTTTAACGAAAGCTTATAGGCTTACATGCACTTTTGAAAAGAAGAAAAGATGAAAATGAATTTTCTGAGAACCCATATCAAGAAACAAGGAAAAAGAAAAAGAGCAGGAAGATGGTTGTATCTGAAATATATAAAGAACACTTAAAGTTAATTAGAACAAGAGAGACATACCAACAAAAAATATTTTTTAAAGATAAATAAGCACTTAGCCAAAGAGGATAGCCACATTGAGCAGAAATGTCTGAAAAGGTTTCAAACTGATGGAAATTTGGGAAATGAAAATTGAGGCCATAATGGGAGACTGACATATGAGCACCAGAATAACTATGATTAAAACACTAATAACAAGTGTTCATGAGGGTGTGAAAGAACCAGAACCCTAGCAGATTGCTGGTAAGAGAAAAAATTTACACAATCACTTTAGAAAAGTATTTCATAATAACTACTACTGGAGAACATTTGCATAAGCTTTCCAAGGCACTGTAGAAGGGCAGGGGTTTCCAAACATTTACACATTGTAGCATACAGAAAATAACATTTGTTTAGCACACTAAGGAAAACTGAGGAGGCTTTTATGGCATGACATCATCAAATTCACTACCGGTGAACCACTCAGTCATGCTGAGGACTGATGTGTTCAATACATGGGACATTTTCATCTCTGAACACTTGCGTGTTAGGTTTGCTCTTTGAGGGAAGCTCAGTTCTTGGTGACTAAATCCTAGGAAAAGGAAAGAGAAAATTCCTATAAATATTTCTATTTTCTCTATATTTTCAATTATTTACATAATAACAAATACTAAATTCCCCAAGTGGTGTCCCCTGTTAGAATAAGGAACATTCCTGAAGGATGGGAATATAGGAAAAGAGGCCATAGAAATAGTGAAATGTGAGTTATCTTTTTTGAAAATTGCACAAAAGACAATCCACTGAAATCTATGCTGTTGAAAATGTCAGTCTGGCTCTCAGCATTCTGCAATCTGTTTCAAATCCTTGGTGAAATAAGGTGGACATAAATTCATATTTTAAAAAGACAGTTTTGGCTTCTGCTTCCAGGAAAGTGGTGTAGATATACTTTTCCATAAAGTACAGCTATAAACCCTGGACATAACATACAGAGTAAGCATAACAAGACTCTAAAAGAAGAGAGAACAGACTTTCTAGAGACCTTTGGACCAGAGAAACAACATGGTGGCAAGTTCCCTGGATTTTCTTTTAGTCCAATCCAATTGGAACATGAGCAAAGGACCTGAGGAGATATTTCACTGAGGAACATAGACAGATGGCAAGTAAGCTCAGGCAAAGTTATCCAACATCATTAGTCATTGGGAAAACACAAATGAAAGCTAAACAATCTATCAGAATCACTAAAAAAAAAAAAAAGTGCTAAAACCAAATGATATGAGGATATGAAGAATCTACATTGCTTATACATTAAGGGTAAGAATGTAAAGTGGTTCGGCCACTATAGGAAAAAAAAATGGGCATTTTCTTAAAAACTAAATATACAGTCACCAAAAGACCCAGCAATTGCTCTCATAGGCAGTTTCCCAAAGAAATGAAGATTTATAGTCACACAAAAACTTATACATAAATGTTTATAACTGCTCCATTAATAATACTCCAAACCTCAGATGTCCTTCAATGAGCGAATGATACAGTTTGGTAGATCAATACTGTGGAATACTAACTCCAAAATACAAAGGAACAAACTACAGATAAATGTTACAACATAAACAATCATCCCGAGAATGATGTTAGTGATAAAAGCCCAAAAGGTTACATACTACACGATTCCATTTCTTTTTTTCCCCCAAATACTTTTATTTTATTTTTCCAGTGTTCCAAGATTCATTGTTCATGCACCACACCCAGTGCTCCATACAATACGTGCCCTCCTCCATACCCACCACCAGGCTCAGCCAACCCCCCACCCCCCTCCCCTCCAAGACCCTCAGTCTGTTGCTCAGAGTTCACAGTCTCTCATGGTTCATCACCACTCCGATTTCCTCCAATTCACCCCACCCTTCCCCCTCACAATTCCATTTCTATACCATTCTTAAAATGACAAAGTTCTAAAACTGG
>CM052883.1:162501816-162524716 GCA_028534135.1 Potos flavus | reverse complement strand
CGTTTTATTTGTTTTTCTTATTTTGCAAAAGTTATTACTTTTGCTTTTGGTTTCAAACATAGCCATAAAATACCATAAACTTAAAAAATTAACTCTTTTATTAACACAGTTTATATATTTGTATGCCGTACGCAAACAGTAATATTTAAGAAGTGACAGAAAGTGACTTGTTAATCCTCTTCACACTCCAAATAAGCCTTTCTTTCCTCCATTGTTTTTCTTCAGAGGCAGAAACAAGTACATGACACTGAAAAAATAAAATAAAAGTATTTGGGAAAAAAAAAATAAAATAAAAAATAAATAAAAATTTAAAAAAGAAAAAAAAGAAATAAGTACATGCATGCGTGTGCACACATACATAGGAGTACAATATAAATACCTTTTTTTTCTACTCGGTAACACATCTTACAAATCATTCCCTATCAGCACGTAGGCACGTGGTGGACAGGCCTGTTGGTGGTCCCTCCCTGATCTCTACTTCCTGATACTTATATCTGTGTATAATCCCCTCAGTCTGAGTATGAGCCAGACCCATGAGTAATTAATAGACTATGACAAAGGTGCTGGAATGTCACTCCTGTGGTTATTTTACCCTAGTAAGACATAAGATTTCGTCTTCCTAGCAGATTATTTTTAGCGAATCTCCTTACTGGCTTGATGAAGTAAGCAACCACGTGGAAAGAAATTGCTGGCAGCTTCTAGGAATTCTAGGAATGGAGGATGACCTTCAGCCATCAACCATAAACATGGTCCCTCAATCCTACAACCACGAGGAATGAATTTGCGGACGGCTTGCATAACTGTGACTGCAGATTCTTTCTCAAACAAGCTCCTATAGGAGAACACAGCCCAGAAAAAAACTTTACTTTAGCCTTATGAGACCCTGAGTAGGAGCCCTAAGTTAGCAGTACCTAACTCCCAACCCACAAGAACCAAGATAACAAATATCCATTGTTGTAAACCACTCGGTTTGTGGTAATTTGTTATGCAGCATAGAAAACTAATACAAAGGTCTACCTTATGTTTTCCTATTACACAGCATCACCCTCTATGTGTAGACCATATCGAATTTAAAATTTTTAAACTTTTCTCTATTAATAGATATTGATTATACATGTCTCTTTGTACATAGATATAAATGTATTTGCAGGGTTAATTCTCAATAGTAAGATGCTATATTGAACATATATCATGAATGTTTTCATTGATATTGTCAATACACTCTATAAAAAAGTATATCATTCTATGTTTTCTCCAGAAATCTGTGAGGATTCCATTCCTCTCAATGGTATTTCATTACTATTGTTTCTACTTTCCAAAATACTAATAAAATATTTGACAATTTTACTCCTTTTTACAATAGTAATACTTTCATGGATTTTAAAGATGAAATTAGATGGCTAATTATCTAACACACAACTTATCAATACATTGATTTTCCCAAATTATCTGCCCAAGGCAATGGTTACACCCAATTAAAAGCTCTAACACTCAGCAAAATGCCTTTACTCATGTAACTGTTGTGTACTTATAGGATATGGCTAATCTGTCTACAATGGCTTCAAAGAAAGAGTCATATAGTTTTATTAAACTATTGTCATCGTCTATAATACCATAAGTAGAAATATCAAGATGATGATACGTATAACTCAAGACTATAATTTCATGGAGCATTTTTACGGAAGAGTACAAAAACCCAATATATTATCAATGGACTTGTCTTTTAGCCTTCCAGAGCAAGAGAGGGCAAAAGAGTTTTGGATAAATGCCCAGAATCGTTAAGATGAAGAGGCATGAGTGTCAGAATAACACTTGACACAATATACTAATGCACACAAAGAATTTATTACTCTTCTTAGGGTACAGCCATAGATCTTTGCATAGAGATACCCAGGTGTCTATAATTATAAAGACTTCTCTCTCAGACGATGAGAACTAGAAAATCTTCACTCCCCGGAAACGGGAGGTATCAGACACTTTACAGTCGGCCTGTTTCTTCTCCTACTGTACATTGGGTACAAGAAGAGGGAGATCCAATAGGTTCTGCCTCTGGGGCATGGAGACACTTAGCTCCCTTGTGTGAGTAAGTGAGTGCTGCTATGGGAAGAAGAGGCACATGGATTTTGGGTACTTTGGCAGGGGATGTTACTATTCTCTGCAATGTAGTCTCCCCTCCTCTGTATTATTTTGGCAATAGAGATTGCATACCTCTAAGTTTTGGTGATGCACATGATTTCAAGTTAGAGAAATATTTTGCAGCTGCCCTTGTAGCTACTTGTAGTCTTGTGACTCAATTTCAGACAAGGAATTATGAAGTTTTCTCCTTTCTATGTTATTATACTTTCTTCTTTTGGGCTGAAATACTGGTCAGAGAAAAGTTGGAAATCTCTGGTGAAGCTGAAGATGCCCCCTTCCTTTGATTAATAAAGGAAGCTTTTTTATCTTCTAGAAAAATCACTCATAGCACATATAAGGAGACATACACTAAAATGGGTGCAGAGGCATTACTTAAAATAGAAATAGTTTTTAAACAATCTAAATGTTCCTGTTGTTCCTGGGTGGCTCAGTCAGTTGAGTGGCTAACTCTTGATTTCAGCTCAGGTCATGATCCCAGGGTTCTGGGATCAAGCCCTGCACTGAGCTTCCTACTCAGGGGGGCATCTGCTTGAGGATTCTCTCTCTCTCCCTCTCTTTCTGCCCCTCCCCCTGCTTGATCGCTCTCTCTCTCTCTCTCTCTCTCTCTCTCTTAAAAATAAATAAATAAATCTTTGAAAAAACAAAACAAAACAAAAATGAAACTAAGTGTTCCTCAAAAAAAGGAATGAATATATTGTGTTTCATCAATGTTATTGAACAGAATGCAGTTGTAGATTTTGGAAAAATAATATATGTGTATTAAAAGTATAAATAAGCACAGGAGATTGATAAATATCAAATTTAGCACAGCAATCTTATCAGTTATGGGATCAGGAGAAAAAAGAAACTATAAAGTTTTGGTGGATAAGATACATATTTTTAAAATATTTGGTATGTATATATAAATGAGAATGAAGGTATTACATATTAGAACTTGTGAGGCACACTTAAGTACTGCTTAAAGTAGAAAAATATATGATAGCCTTAAATAAACTTTAAAAGAAAAGACTGAAAATAAATAAGATAAATTAATTATTTCATGAAAGAAATTAAGAAAAGATCAACAGATAATAAAACCCATGGAAAGTAAAATATTGAAAAGAAATAAGGAATAAAAATGAAATAAATGGTAGACAGATCATCAATAAAACCAAGAACCAGCTACTTGAAAAATATTAAAAATATAAATCTTTTGTCATATGTTTCAAAAAAAAATAATGAGAATGAGCACAAATAAAATCATACTCAGAACCAAAAATAGGAATCAAATGACAAAGGGAAGATTTAAATCAGATTAATTAAAGACTATAAGAGAATAATTTTATAATTCAGTCAACAAATTTATCAACACATTTTAGAACATGAAAGAAATATTGGAGAAAATAGACATTTCCAAACAAACTCAAGAAAAAATGGATACAAAATACTAAAAAAAAAAAAAAAATGAAGCAACTATGATATACCTGATATCACATTGAGGACTCTCAAAAATTGTATGTTAAGTGGAAGAAAGGGCAAATGCTAACGATCATATTTTGCATGTTTCCATTTATATGAAATGCCCAAAAAATGTAAATCACTGTTAGACTGAAAGTAAATTACTGGTTGCTCAAAGTGGGGGTGTAGGGTAGGGGGTGGGGAAGGCTGGGTGTTGGGAATGGGAGATGGCCGCATGCAGGCACTAAGCGGTTTTCGTGTGATGAACATGCATCAAAGTTGGGTTGTGGTGATGATCGCACAACTCTGTAAATTTAATAAAAGTCATTGAATTTTACATGGGACTTTATGGTATGAAAATTGTGCCTTAATAAAGCTGTTAAAAATAAGAAATGTAATGTTCTCATGAACCCATAAGGATTAAAGTAAATAAGTTGCTTATTAAAAAAATAAGCCTACCTCCCAGCCTCCCTCACCATGATGCCAAAAGAAAATAGGCTTAGAGGATTTTATAGGCAAACTTGCATCAAAACTCCAAGGAGTAGAAAATTCATGTCGTCTACAAATCATGTCAGTGGAAACAAAAGAGAGACATCCACTTATTTCAATGTGCATGTGGTAATGTACTTTGATAGTAACACTTTGTAAGGATGATATAAGAAAAATAATGAAATAACCACACCTGTGAATGTAAATGAAAACATCCCATAAGAAGCCCCATCACACTGAATTCCACGTTATATTAATAAAAATTATAATTAAGTAAAACTTTTTCTAGGAATACAAGAATGTTCAAGGTCAGGAATTTGAGCAAGTTTATGGGCTGTGGTAGAAAAACTATGTGATTATCTCACTAGATGCAAAAAAAGTATTGTAAATACCCATCTATGATAAGGATAAAACTCAGCATGCTAGAAATAAAGGGAAATATTTTTAACATGAGCATTAATTAATTCTTTTTTTCTTTTTCATTCAGTAAAGCTTACTCCGTGTTTTAATTATCATAGAAAATTCAGAAAAAGAAAACATTCACTGTGTTTCTTCTGTTGTCATAATTACTATGCATTTAATTTTATAATTATTAGATAAATTATTTTTGTTGTTTATTGAAAGGGGTGATGCAAAAAATGATTTCTGTGTGTCCAATTATGCCCAGGATCTACCATCAGAAGAGATACTTCAGGTCATTGACTAGGATATGTTATAACCAATATATTTTTTTAAACAAATTTCTTTTTTTTTTAAGATTTTATTTATTTGACAGGGAGGGAGAGAGAGAATGAGAGCACAAGCAGGGCGAGTGGAAGGGAGAGGGAGAAGCCAGCTCCCCACTGAGCAGAGAGCCTGAATTGGGGCCCAGTCCTCCCATAACCACTATTGGCTGGGTCCCCATAACCAATATTTCTATATGAAGAATACTTGTGAGTTATATCTTTGTCTCTCATGCAGTGTTGGCTTTTTTTTTTTCTATGAAGCTTTTAGAAGCTCTCAATATTTTTCTACTCTTGGCCTAGCTCTAAAGATACGTATAACAGTAATTTACCAAAAGAAATCATCATCACTATGCTTACTTTATACATCAGAAATATTCCTATTAATGTCAGGAACACTATACGCCTACCATAGTCCTGACATCGTAACTCTTTCCTAGAGATCCCCAAGTCATTCAATAGGCACTGAAAAGAAAGGAGAAGAAAAATTATTTTTATATGCTGGTGATATGACTGCCTAAATTCAAAGGCCAAAATAGGGGTGCCTGAAGGGCTCAGTTGGTTAAGAGTCTGCCTTCAGCTCAGGTCATGATCTTGGGGTTCTGGGATTGAGCCCCAGGTCCGGTTCCCTGTTCAGTGGGGAGTCTGCTTCTCCTTCTCCCTCTGTCCCCCCTCTCCCCAGAGCTCTCTCTCTAATAAATAAATAAAATCTTGAAAAAAAAAAACAAAAAAAAGCCCAAAATAGCCTTCAAAAAACAAAAGCAAAAACCAAACAATTAAAACTAGGAAGAACGAGGTTACATATAGTCAAGAAGACTAACATATAAAAATCAGCAATGTCCTTACACCAACAATACTAGTTATAAAATATAACAGAAAAACACAGATATCATTCATGATATTTAAAAAATTATGATACCTCAACATTGTGAATACTTGGGAAAAAATCATCCATGATTTGGGAGTCTGTTTCTCCCTCTCTGCTCCATCCGACTGCTCATTCTATCTCTGTCTCTCTCTCTCCCTAAAATAAATAAATAAAATCTTTTTAAAAATAAATAAATAAAGAAGAAACCATATAGGCAGCAAGTTACACATTTGGTAGTTTCCATATTTCTCACCTATCATTTTCAACTTCCAGCAGCCATGGTTTGGGCATAGTAAGGGGACCATTACTTGTCCCACTACTTGCTATAGGGATTGGGGAAGCAGGAAGAAAATTAAGGGCCACATGGATATATGCTGCTGGGAAATTCTGTGTCCTGTTAAGAGACTGCATGGTCCTGGGTGGCTCTCTGATTCTATGTTTGGCTTTCACTTGGCCCCATAAACAGACTTGAGAACAAGACTGAGCCTTTGTCAACCTCAGTAGATTGGTCAGGTTTTGTTTGATTATCTCTCAAAGATGATAATAAACATGATGCCGTATAGAAATGGTTCCAAAATTCTAGCAGGAAATCTGCATTTTGGTAACCTCAGGGATCCTGCTACTGTTAGCTCAGAGATCACAACATTTGGCATGGTCATAACGTCATGAGTGAGCAGAAGTGAGGTGCTGATCCCTTTGCTTTTCTCTTAATGTTTTTCTGACTCCTCCTAGACCATCCGTCTATAGAATGGTGAGCCTCAAACTCTCCCTTTGGATAAAATTCCAGAGGCAAGTTGTACTAGTTTCCTAGGACTCCCGTGACAAAGTACCAGAAAATGGGTGGCTTAGAACAACAGAGACTTATTCTCTGACAGTTCTGGAGGTTAGAAGTCCAAAATCAGGGACACCTGGGTGGCTCAGTCATTAAGCATCTGCCTTCAGCTCAGGTCATGATCCCAGCATCCTGGGATCGAGCCCCGCATCTCCCTCCCCCACTCTCCCTGCTTGTGTTCTCTCTCTCTCTCTCTCTCTCTGTGTCTCTCTCTGTCAAATAAGTAAATAAAATCTTAAAAAAAAAAAAAAAAGAAGTCCAAAAGGGTGTTGACAGAGCCATGCTCCCTCCTAAGCCTCCAGGGAAAATCCTTCCCTTCCTCTTCCAGCTTCTGGGGGTGCCTGATGGTCCTCGGCCTGTGGTCCTGTCACTGTCTTCTCAGCTTCAGTAATCAATCACATGACTGTCTTCCTTCTGTGTCTGTGTCTCTGTGTCCCTTCTCCTCTTAATGAGGACACAAGTCGTGTTGGCCTGCAGGCCGCCCTACTCCAGTGTGACCTTATCTTAACTATTTATGTTGGCAATGACCCTATTTCCAAGTAAGATTACATTCTCAAGTTCTAGGAAGGGCATGAATTTGGGGGAGGACATCCTTCCACTCAGCACACAAGCCTCAAACTACTTAATTAGCTATTATTACCTTGAAATAATGCTAAGCTCTTCAGAAGCAAACGAGAAAATACCCTCTCTCCCAATTTTATTTCACTTCATTAAGATTCTTGTTTAACTCCTGTGGTGATTCTTTTTTAGGCTTTTCCCTCGGTCTGTTTGTCAGAGGACACAAGTACCATTTACTTTAGAATTACCTCATTGCTATCCTTGCAGGATTTGGCACACCCTCAGAAACTAGGAATTCCTTCAATAATATATCTGTGTGTGCATATATGTAGGAGAACAGAATGAAAATCCCCTGGGAAATCAATGCTGCATTTTCCTTTGCTTGCCAAAAGAAAGATTTTTTTGCAATGAACTGAATGGAATAACCTAAGGAAGGATGAGGAATAAGTCTCCCTAACCTTTTCTAACCATTCGAATCTGATGAGAATCACCCATTCACTTTTAAAAAGCAAGTTGATTCATAACAATTCTGAAAGAGATGATGATGATGATGGTGATGATTAAATAGACAGACTAGAGAGACTCCAGAAATTCTGGGTAACATTTTTATTACCTGAGGCCCAGAGATTACAACAGCCATGGAGAGTGTCAGCCCCAAAGAGCTCAGATATCGATGGTAGGTAGCATTGTTAGGGTGGAGAGAGGCCGTAATGTTTAAGAACATCCATAAAAATGACTCAGATTTGGGTTGTGTTTGGTCTTGCCTGTGCAGCACAGGACCTTGCACACTTCAGTCCTTTCGAAGTGTGAAGTTCAAGTTTGATTTACCTTGGCGACACTCCCTCAAATGGTGTTCTAATTTCTCTAAGCCAAATTCAGTCCTTTGTTCTCAGGCAGCTGATCTACTGGGAAAGTCTCTGTGGAGCCTGTGGGGGGGGGGGGGGGCAGCCATCTCTGTATGAATCAGTTGAATTATGTATCCAACAGCCCCATAATCAATTAAATCACGGCAATTTACAAACTACCCCAGAAACTCGGTTTTTTGTTTTTTTTTTAAAAGACGCACTGACAAAGATATTTTGTCATTGTGATGTTGAAGTTTCCAGGATATTCTGATTCCATGGCTTCTAAGTGTTGCCTTTAAAGGGCTAGAGAGGCACTGATGAACTGTCACAACCAAGCATTTTTGAAGACAATGGCTATGCCCTTATAAATTGTTCTTAATCATAATTTATAGACTTGGATACTGGAAGACTCTCATAATGTTTTCCAAGTGGCCAGAAATATGTATGTGTTAGTTTAATAATCATGCATCCTAAAACTGGTCTTTCTCTAAGAGGCAAGAATTTTCCATTTATGGGTAAGAGAAGATGAGTTGGAATGTGAATAATTTGTTTCTCTGAAATCTTCCACCAGCATATCAGGCCTCATTGATAACAGGGTTAGTTGGATGTGTGTGGTACTAATTCACCACGCCTTTGAAAAGTACATATATTTTTAGTAATGTAAAGTAGAATATAATTGTTAAGCAAACATGACCCGAAGTTTCCATGTGCAAAGTATGATAACTGAGGGATGTGGTGAGCATTTGGTAAAATATAAAATAATATGCATAAAGTTCTCTGTGATAGTGGTTCTCAACCTTTGTTATGCTTTACGATCAACTGGAAAGCTTTTAAAAATTTCAACTGTCCCCATTCACTAATGAATGGAGAAATAAATTGTGGTATGACCATACTCTAAAAGATGTCTCAGTATTCTCTATACAGTATAAAGGAATGAACTACTATCGCATTTAACAATCTGATGAATCTCAAAATACCATGCTATGTGAAAGAAACCAGCTACAAAGACTAAATACTTCAATTACATTTGCATGACCTTCGGGAAAAGACACAACTATAAGGATAGAAATCACTTTAAATGGGTGAATTTTAGTGCATGTAAATTGTAACTCCACAAAGCTTGGGAAAAATCAGATACCCCAGTCTCACTCCCAGAGATCTTAATTCAGTTGTGGAATGCAGGCAAGGGAAACTTTTTTAAAAATCTCCCAGATGAAACTAAAGGAGGGGTTGAAATCCACTCCATTGTGTTTATATCAGAAGTCCCAGTCCCCTTCGACTGTAGTATCCCAATCCTACATAATCAAAGGTAACTACCTAACGTATTTATGGTACAAGTATCACATCTTCTCTACAAATAGAACTATAATGCAATTTTCCTTATCAATGAACATCAGTTGATTGATTTGTAATGACTTTAAGACAGTACAGTGGTATGTTTATATTTTTCTCTGTGAAGATCACATTCAGCTATTTAGCTCCATTCGAGAGCACTGGTGAGCACTGGTAACCCCCATGTGACATACAACTACATCTTAAAAATCCATTTGCCTATGATAATACCTATTTTGGGTTAAATTCAGACTAAGACTTCTATGTGAGTCAAGATTTTGATGTGATTCCTCAAATAGCTAAAGAAACATCAGTTTAATAGGAAATAAATATTAAACATCTATTACATAAAAGGCACCACGAAACCTAAGGAATTTTCTCTCTAGTGGGAGAAATAGGGCATGCATGCACATTCAGAACTGGAATATTTGCTAGACATCAGCTGGCACCCTAATCTCTACAGGCAGGGGAGGTAAAATATTTCCCCCACCTGCAGTGCTCAGACCTGGTTTCCCTACCTCTGGTTTCTCCCACATCAAATCTATCAAATCTATGTTACCTGAATAACAGATTGAATGTCTTAGTCAATAAATCTGATCTCTTACACCCCTGCCCGAAATCATTCAACAGTGTACCAGCACCCAGAGGATATACATCAAATTCCAACCTGCTGTGTAAAGGTTTGCAGGCTCTGGGCCCTATCTCTGGCCCCAGCTTCACCCCACCATTGCTGGCTTTTCCCTACAGCCTTCCCTAATGTGTTTGAGTTCCAAGCCCAGTTAATGCTAAATCTGGGGGGAAGAGAAGGGAAACAATGTTTGTTGACCACATACTATGTTACTCTGGACTAAGAATTGTGCTAAGGCAGAGCTGACTTCCTGGCATGAAATCTGCCAGGTAGCACAGGGCACCTTCCCCCCACCCCCAAGGCTGAGAGACAGCCCACTCTTGGTTTCATGTTCTCTTGCCGCCATCTTGAAATTCCTCATCATGTTAATAATTTTATCTTTGACCTAGTGACTTGGAAAGGATCTGCTACAGAACAATGGAGCATGCAGATGAGTACAGGCAATACCCTGGGGGCAGTGTGTATACCCTCGCGTCCGTCAACCAGGGGAGCAGATAGCCCCTGGTCCCATGTGCCCCGCAGGCATCGGGGCTGTCCTGGAGAGCTCCCATTGTTTTTGTAGTGGTGTTTCTCTGCCCAAAACACACATTTGTAATTCACTTCACACTTGCCAATTCACCTTCCATTACCTAAACATTGGAGAAGCTCCTACACAGGCTCCAAGACTCAAGGAAACCATCATCTGTCAGATGAAGACTTCCCTGATGTTTCAAGAGTTCATTATTTCCTCCTCAGGTCCAGCACTAACCCCTATTCCAGCACGTAACACGAATATTACACAATTATTCACGCATATTTCAGTCCTCACTAAATTGTAGATCCCTAAAGGAAAGAACTCTGTTTATTAATCTCTGTATTCCTCACGCTCGGCACAGCGCTCAGCACGTCACTGGCTCTCAGTAAGTGTTTAACTGAATTAAGCCTCTGGCACTTACTTCGCAAATGGGCTTCCTGCTGGTGAAAAATGAATGTGTGGTCAAATTATCCTCTTTATAAGCTCCGACAGGTGTAAGCAAAGGAGAAGCTCAGTGTGTTTGGGGTGCCCTGAACTTTCCAGCAATCCACCAAAGCTCATTCTGATGAGACACGACGGCCCTCACTGCAGTGAGCCTCTCCTTTTTGTCTGCTCCATTCTCTTTGCCTGCCACCTACTCTGTCTCTCTTATGTAAAATTAAACAATATCTCAAATGCACTTGGGAGGAGGTTTTCCCCAGATGAATGAGTTTAATATTGCGGTGTTTACTTTCTGGCTTTTTGCTGAAGATTTAATCCAGGTGTTTACAATCTGGGGTTCTTCTGTTATTTTGGGGTTTTTTTCCAAGTAGATTTTCTGAAGCAGCTGGTGGCACACACGTAAACAAAATCAAAATATTTGTTTATACGTCCCTGTGGTTTTGCATCTACTGGACCAGGTGATGGAAGATGTTTATTTTATAGTTGGCTGTGAATGATGTAATTGAGATTGCCTTGCCTGGGAAACATAAAACAATTGAAATGGGATTTATAAAAGTACGTTAACTATTAGGGTGTATTGGTGTAAAACAGAGACTAATTACAGGTGTGGTGGTTAAATAAAACTGAAGAGAGATATATGTGGATATTGATATAGATGGTGCACTGTATTGAGCACTTATTATGCGTGAGATACTAAGTTAAAGAAGCCCAGAGAATAGAGTATGTGGTTTGTGGGTTTAGGAAAGCAGACATACCTTTGGGGGCCAGATTGTGAATTTGTAAATTGTTTTGCTCATCTAGGATATTCCCTAACGAATTGACCTTAAATAGTATCTGTCATTGTAACTGATTTCCTTAAAAATGTAAAAAAAAATCCTCCTTTAAGAGAGAATTTGTGGGTTAGGAGAAAGAAAGGGTAGTGCCCAAAGGTGCAGGAAAAGCGTATGTGCGGGCAGGGAGCGGGTGTGAAGGAGATCCCCTGGGCATTATCTGAACTCAACATAGCCATCAAGTGAACCCTGCACAGGTGCGGGGCTGGACCCTGGAGAACAATGCAGAATGAAACCAACGTGGTTCTTGTCGGTGAGTGTCCACATTTGTATTGAACGATCACATAGTTCCGTGTAAAGTTGTACCTGAGAAGGATGCCATGAAGAAGAGTTATACAATAAGAGGAAATCCTATGTTAGGACCAGTGGACGAGATTGGATGAGACAGAAAATGATGGGAACCAGAGAAAGGGGACAGCAGAGACAGAGAAAAGCAGGTGTAAGAGTTAGCATTAGATGGAGGCAGGGACTCCTTGCAGAGGGAGCCAGGCACAGGCAGAACATAAAGAATTCTGCCTTTATGCAAAAGTCACAGGAAGCCCTTGCCTTGTAGCCTCAGAGTTAGCTGATGGGACCTGGTCAAGTCCATCTGGCTGCAAATGGGGAAGGACTGGAGAAAAGGGGGCATGAAAAGCTCCTCCACCATTCCTTGCTCTTCTCAGTGGCCCTCATCTGAATTCCAAGTCCAAATGTAATAGATAGTGAAAGGCTCAATATTGGGTGCTGTAACACACACACACACACACACACACACGCACACAAGCACACATGCACACATGTGTCGTTATTATTAATTATTCAGCCTTCCCTTCTAAAGAACCACAATCCCGTGTCAGTAGTGAAAAATATCCACACCTACAATCTTAAAGGAACTCCAGAGACAGCAGGGTCAGGGCCCTGTAAGGTCACACAGCTGCTTAGCGAAATGGCTCTATCCTATAGGCCAGGGACCCCAGCATAAGAAAGAAAAATAACTCTGAGCATTCCTTAGTTAGCCTCGCAGAGTCTGGCAACAGTGCACAAGGATCGGCCAGCCAGGTTCAAGATACATCTCTGTGTGTCAAGGAATGTATAGAAATGTAAACCAGCTGGGCAGTTGATTAGCTTTTGCAGATTCTGACCAAGGGAGCGCATTTTTGCGTGACTGCATATTTGTGCTTCTCGCTAATCAAAGGCACCTGAGTGGGAGAAACACAGAAGTCATTTCCTAATTGAAAACAGTTTGAGAATCTAAACACTGGAGTTGGTCCCCCCACCCTCCCTAGTGAACTCCTTGGAGCTTTCCCAGCATCCAGAATAAAGAGTGGCTCTATGATAACCTTATGCTGGGTGAAACGTCAAGCACCGTCCTGGGCAGAGAGGATACAGCCCATTCCTTGCCTTGAATTGCAAGACGTGAAGTCTTCATGGCATGAATTACTAACGATCCTGATAACATCAATATAAGAAATCTCATTAGAGTATGATTGAGCTTTGGGACATTTGAGTTCAATACCTACAAAATAATTGTCAGATTGGTCTACTGAGTTCCTTCATTTAGCCTACATTTCTTGTACACCACATCAAAAGCCTGATCTCTGAAAGTTTCCTGAGACAAAAAGACAAATGACACACAGAACTTGCCGTTCGGGGGCGTCTCACTAGTGGTAGAGAGAGACTGGTAAACAAATAGGAAATCCGAAAGAAGACTATGGTTGGTGTTGAGTATCATGAAGCCCAGATAGGAGACTGCACATCCTGTGTGAACCTGGTGGGTCTCCACTGTCTCTGTTCTCACTACCTACTTGTCCCTTTGGGATCAGTGGCCCTCCTTCATTCAGATGGCTACCCTTTCATTTCAGTAGGGCTCTTCTGACTAAGCAGATCAAAGCACAGTTGCTTAAGGTAAGACCCCTCCCCACCAGTCTTTCTTACAAGAGACAACTCTAGTCATTCTCCAAATTCTCATCCTGTATCCCCATGCCCTCACTCCAAGGATGAAGTCATGCCAGCAAAAAATCAATTTAAAGCATCCTTCTCATATTTTATGCACTGTGAAATTTCTAGCTGGCCAAAAACTCAAGAAGACTTAACCCTTACCTTATATTTTGTTTATGTAATTGTGTATCCATATTGTGGGGTTTTTTTTGTTCATCACTGTACACATGGACCTAGAAAAGACAAATGGAATGATAGCCTCATTAATATATAATCATATGAATAATAGTATAAAACATTATTGCAAATGAATACCCACTTAAGTCATCAAGAAAAAGTGGAATGGTACCTTGTAACCATTCCTTGGAAATAAAATATGAAAATACAAATATAATTGATGTAGAAGAAGTAATAATCACGTGTGTGTGTGTGTGTGTGTGTGTGTGTGTGTGTCTGTCTGTTTTATTTTTTATTTCCAATTCCTGCTTCAACTCTCTTGGCTTCTAGTTTTTATGCAACTGTTCTACTTCTCCATATACATCTCCAAGTATGTATCAGTCATTCAGCCATTGTCTTCACCAAGCGAGGCAAGAGTAGATAGCATTGCTGTCTGGTTTGGTGCTGATCTATCATGGTTTCTGTCTAATCTGGATCCTCAACACCACTTGTCCATCTTGTGTCTTGTTGCAATGACTAGTCCCTCTTGCTGCTATTAAAAATTTACCGTAAGCCTCAAACATCCTGCCTCATCCTCTCTTCCTACTCTAAGTCAATGTACTCACCTGAATAAATAAATGGAGCTTATCAGGGGGAAGTCATTCAACCTTGTAATACTGCTCTCTCTGGACCAAGCTCCTCCTTCTCAGTCTCTTCTTCCTTTCTTAAGCGGATGCTGCTTCTCTTTCTACATTTTAAAGAGTGGTGATATACAGAGTTGTGTTCTTTTTTCTTTCTTCTCAACTGTCACCGAGTGGCTTCCCTGAGAAGCCAGCTCCGAGATGGAGCCAAGCATACCTGGGCTTCATTAGGGCATGACCTTGGACTCGAAGCCTGTGGGAGGGCGGGGCAGAAGTGGGCAAAGAGGCCTCTCAAGACTTCAGCAAACTGGAGTGGGAGGGACAGGCTTTTATGGTCAGTCTGCCATCAGACGCTGATGCCATCTACTCTGAAAAGGGTTTATGCTCTTGGGAGAGGTGGGTCTCTCTAGTGAGGGAATCTCCAAAAGTAGCTGCAATAGAGCGTGCCAGAAACACTTCCAAAAGTTGGATCATGAGGCTTTAATTCGTGAAGAAGCCTGGGCTGTGTGTCACATCATCGTGTCCACCACAGATTGTCCCTGGACGCACGTACTCACGCGCGCCTGCACACACACACACACACCAAGTCTCTGTGACTTTCCCTCACGTCTGTATCTCAAATCTAACCTACTCTATCATTTCTACTTCCTCTTGGACTCTGAAGTTGGAAGACACAGATTTAGAAGCATGAATTTCCTGTTCCTCTCATCATCTTAGGGAGGTTCATCCATTAGAAGGAAGCCCATGTTCCAGGAGAAACAGAGACCAGAGTGGATGGTCTGATAGTATGTCTCAGGCCCAACTTTCTTCCCATGGTGACAGGAAACTTCCTTTCTTTTCCTCAGCTAATTCATGTAGAGCTTCTGATGCTTGGAGTGCAGGGAGCTCTGACTAACACCGAACATCACCCAAGGCAGGAGTAAGCTGGACCCTGGTGGGTCACTGTGCCCTTCAATGCCCTTCAGTGATATTTGTCTGGGCTTGTTATGTCTGGCTGACTTGTGCCAATATGATTAATCCCTACTGTGTTTTATTTTACCTCCATGCTTTCTTTTTCCTTTATTTTATTTTAATATGCTCGGTTTAAACAGGAAAGTGCCTGCATTTCTCATGCAGTCGACAGGATGATTCATTTCCCAGAGATGTTTATGCCTTTTTTTATCAGAAAGAAAAGAAGTAGGAAAGAAAAAAAAAAGCTTTGGAATTACTTTTAGACACTCACTTCCTTCTCCACTCTGACATTTAATTGCTCGCCAACCCTTAAAGAATTACCATTCACCGACACATACATCTCATATAGCGCAGCTGAAGGGGGGTAAGAACACATCTGACTCATCTTTTACAGGATGAGAATTGGGGGAATGGTGCATGTGTCTATTTGTATATGTGAGTTTGCATGTATGCATAGTAAAAGGTGCTTTTCCGGTGTAGGAGGCTCAGCAGCGGTCTGGTTATCTTAACTTGTCTCCTCCATCTACAGATCATCCACTCTCCTGTTAGAGATTAATTGACCCCTATGCAAGCTGCATGACCATGGTCTTTAGAATCAAGATAACATGAAGGGAACATCATTCTCCAATGCTGTTGATTCTTGAAACAACAAAGCAAAAAGATGTAGGGAAGGTACCACTTGAACTTGTCAGTGATATTTAACTTGCATTTACTTTAAATATCCCAGCCATGGAGGAAAACATATTTTTCTAGAGCAGAGGATCGATTAAAAATACCTCACTGCCACTGCCTCTGTGACGCAGGTCTGAATTTCCAGTTTATAACTGATTTCTAGGAATCATAAGATAAATAACATTCATGGCACACTTTATACTGTGAGACATATATTATTTCCTTTTGTACTTTTCAGTATGACAGGACATTTTGAGAAGTAGTTATTAAATTTCTCAAGTTAGAAATTTAAAAACTAAAGTCAAGGGATGTCAAAAGAAGTGCCCAAGGTCACATTATTAGGAAAGGAAAGAGTTAACATCGCTTGAGTTTACTGACACCAGGGACTAAAATTCATCTAATACAGAGTGCAGGATAAACAGGAAAGAGTTGAGTTTCTCTAAAATATTATATATCTAAATAAGATCATTGGCAGTCTACTCATAACAAAAACAGCGAGAAATTTCTGTTTCTAGGAAAAGAGCTAGAAATAATTCATTCAACAAATACTTATTGAGCCCTTATCCTTATCCCACTATTTTCCTACTGCCCACCAACCTTGTGCTGACACCTTTGACAGCTTTTTTGTATAGTTGAGACCTCGGCGCTTGCCCAGAAATACCCTCAAAGCCATGAAAGAAATGCCTACTGAGTCAAAATTCATGGGGGGGGGGTGGGAAATATGCACTTTTAACATATACTTTGGGCATGTTAAAATCATGTCATGGGTGGCAAAGCTTGCCCTCTGGTTTACAAATCCTGACTCAGGATCCCAAATAGCTTGAATTTATCCTTTTCTTATTTCCAGTACACAAGGTAAATACTGCCAGAGAAATGGATACCACTTTCTTTCTCTTTCCATTATTAGCCTTGAAATAACATTTTCTCTTAAATGATCCTTCTCTGAAGCAATGAACAGGTGCTGATAATTCAGGACCACAGAATCAAGTCACTAAGTACAGGAATATTTGGCTGTGTTTGCTGGAGAAATCTACGAGGGTGGCCCAACCGTGAGGGTTTTTTGTTCTGTTTTTCATTTTGTTTTTGTTTCGGCAGCAATCCCATCAGTTTATCGGACTAAAGTTTCTGCCTGTATTTTAAATGATTTATCCTCTCCTTCTGCCCTGTCCTATGAATTACTTGGCAGAATTTCTGCTATTTTGTAACATCCCATGTCAAGGGGCAGGTATTAGATTATGTATCTGTATATTTCAAGGTGAGCAGATGCAAACGTCGGAAATATTTGTTCTTTTATGGATCTCTCAGGATGATCTAATTTTCTCAACATCTTAAATTTAAAATCATAACTCAGACTTCACATTCTTGAATATCAACTTTAATCTTTACAATCTCCGAAGAATTAAATGATATAGTAACACATATTGACAGAGAATCAGAGTGACAGAATTCTGTGTACATCCAGAAGGAAAGGCTGGGCTTACAAAAAAGGCTTTTACTGTTTAGCTTGTGGCCACTGCTACTATGTGATCTGTGAATTCTGCCTTCCAGGGATCCAGTCCTCTGGGGGTATAAATCCTCTTTAAAGTCCATGTGGGGAAAGCAAGGCAAGAAGAACCTGGATCAAGAACTCATTAAGTAGATAAAAAGGCCAAATTTTTACAATCAACCTGAGACAGAACTTCCAGATTATTTAACAATTGTTCATTAATATTAATAGTCCTTGAGTTCTTTTCTGCAATCTGAAAAATGGCCTCTTTTCTATGTCAGAGTCCTAGTTACACATCAGTCAGCCTCATCAGCGTTTGAGGTGGGAGGCAAAGATTAGAAGGGAGGGCTAAACCAGAGAAATTACCAAAGAGGAGCTTCCCAAGCCACAGGACACAATATCTTTTAGGAGCTGGAGGAGGAATGTTTCTATAGTTCTATGCTGAATGCCAGAAATTTGCATGGTATCCTGCTGTAATTGAAAATGAGTGTGATGGGTGCCTGGGCGGCTCAGTGGGTTAAAGCCTCTGCCTTCGGCTCAGGTCATGATCAGGTCCTGGGATCGAGCCCCGCATCCGGCTCTCTGCTCAGCAGGGAGTCTGCTTCCCCCTCTCTTTCTGCCTGCCTCTCTGCCTACTTGTGATCTCTCTCTCTGTCAAATAAATAAATAAAATCTTAAAAAAAAAAAATGAGTGTGCCTAACCTGGGACTTTTAAACCTAGGACTACTGACACTGAAACTAGGTAAGTCCCTGTTGTGGGGACTATCCCGCTTATTATAGGACGTTTAGCAGCATCTTTAGTCTCTACCCATTTGATGCCAATGCATCTTCCCCATTATGACAACCAAAACGTCTTTAGACATTGCCAAATGTCTCGTGGTGCTTGGGGGAGAGGGAGGAGAATCCCCCCCATGTTGAGAACCACTGAGCTAACTAGGCTGGGTCTGCTACGGGGTCGCCCTCTGTGAGGGTGAGGCAGTACCCAACCCAGACTGAGTCCACAACCCCACCACAAAGGGTAACTGCTCCACTTGTCACTGTTGGCTCTGTCTTCACTGCCATTGGGCTCCAGCTCGTACCCTCTTCCCACTGTATTAGAGGCGAAAGTTTGAAGTGTATCCCTTTGCACAAAATGCCCTTTATTTTCTCCACTCTGTGCTGTACTGCTAAACCCTACTCATCTTTCAAGACTCAGCTGACACGCATACTTAGTTCACACGTTGAGTTTGTGTTCTATAGTAATCATATCTCAATAAGTACACATATTGTAATATAACTGCCAAAAGATAAATTTGTCCCATCCACTAAGTTGTGAATTGCTCAAATAGCTGTATCCTATTAATCGTCTAGATGTCTCCTCTACTACCCAATGGATACTCAATTAATATTTCGCGAAGAAAGAAATACTAGTTATATGCACTTTGGGTTGTTTTGTTTTGTTTTTCTCGATATAAATTAACTAAAGTTTATTTTCCTTATACACTGTTTGATTTTAATGGTGTCATAGCAGGGAAGTTTTTCCAGCACTGCTAAAGTCCCCCCAGGACAAATCTATTGATGATGAGACTAGTTATAGCAACTTCAAGTGCTCTTCATGCGACACTGATTCTCTCTCTGAGGCCAGGGTTGCTCATGCACTGTTGGACACTGGCCAAAAGCACACTCAAAACCAGATTTTTGCCACACCTGCTTCATCTGGTTTCTCAGGTATGACTTAAATCTTCTGATTAACTAGCAGTCAAGTGTAAATGACATTATAAAATGTGCTTCTGGGTGACTTTAAGGAAGCATTTGTTTCCAAACATTTAAAGGCACTATCTTTGCTCTGACAACTATAAATCTCAGGACAACTGAGTTATTATTTATGTAAAAAAAAAATCAAACCATTAGTCTTTAGTAATAGTGATTTTTATCTCGGTCTCTTTATTTAAAAACAAATGTATCTTTGAACTTTCTTAAAACTGAGTCCTAAAACTAAAAATTGTTCTAATTCATATCGACGGGCCCATGCATAGTTATTAAAATATCCATTTAAATATCAAGTATATTAGGGGCACCTGGGTGGCTCAGTAAGTTAAGCATCTGCCTTCAGCTCAGGTCATGATCCCAGAGTCCTGGGATTGAGCCCCGAGTCAGGCTCCCCATTCAGCAGGAAATCTGCTTCTCCCTTTCCTTCTGCCCTTCACCCTGTTTTTGCTCTCTCTCTCAAATAAACAAATAAAATCTTTAAAAAATATATCAAATATATTAATATATTAAATTATGTTTTGGTACATCTTTAGTAAATATCACCTATAATATTAAATTTACTTAATCCAATCCTATGATAAATCATCAACTGCCTTATTGTAGGTTGAAGGATGAGATCGTGAATCCATGACCTGAGCAAAATACCTATATAATCCATCCTCACATACTTGCATATTTGTAAATTAAGAAACAGACACCCAATTCAAAACATCAGAAAGGAGCTCAAACGGAGAATTCCCTCAGTAATATTCAGCAGTGATAGCAGGGTAAAAGGAAAACAAAGCTGATCACCCACTCAGCATTGATTCTCAAATGCCAGCTTTGATAGTTTTTCTGAAAGGCCTTGATGGCATTGGATTTACACATGACCCACTTGTCCATGCAAGCCTCCCTCTTACTCTGCATGGGCACTTTCCCAGGAACCGAGAATCTAGCATTGAGCAAGACACACAGGGTCCCTGCTCCCATGAAGTTTGAATTCTAACATGGAGAATCAGAGAAACAAATGAAGACTATTTCTGGGTGCATTGAAGAAAACAAATACACTGATATATAAAGCGTTAGTTGGAGCACAGGGGGAAAACCACTTAGCAAATGAAATTCTCAGAGAAGGCAATGAGCCTTCTGAGCTCAGATCTGATCTGAAAGATGAAAGCAAAACAACATTTGCTGAAGAGCAGTTGAAGAAGAGGAAACAGCAAGTAGAAAGTCAGTGAAGAAGAAATCAACTTGACAGAAACAGGACTGAATCTTAGTGATCAAGAGCAGATGGGCCAGGACACGTAGGGACTTAGAGATTAAAAAAGGAAATGGGATTTTATGCCAAAAGCAAGATGCCATTGGTAAGTTTTAAGCCATAGAATGACATGATCTTATTAATTTTGTAAGATCTCTCTTCCTGCCAGTGTCAAGGTCCAAACAGAATACCCATAGCAGTAATATTCTTTACATTTCTGGCTGGCTAATCTGCTAACCTATAGCACATTAAGTGTAATTAGCAGCTTTAATTGGGATTTCGTTTTTAAAGACTATCTTTGCATTTTATTTTTATTTTCAGTCATCACCATAATCATTAATGTCATCTGTAATTATTAGAACATTCCTTCTATGCTGCCAAAAACTGTCTTCTAAGGAACCAAAGCTTTCTGTACTTTAGTCGCCGCAGAATATAGACCTTAATATCCTTAACATTTTAATTCTATCTATGACACTTATTCCCCTACCAATAGAAATTATTTTTTATACAAATACAGCTCTATTCAAGGTAATATGAAATATTTACAGTTTTACAAACTCCTTTAATAATGATTGACCACTGAAAATACAGGGTTAACCTTGCAAATCTCCAGAGCTCATACAAAACAATAAATTTGAATCAATGAAAAGTAATTGACAGGGCAATAAGTTATATACTGATATGAAAAAATATGGTTAAATATTGGTTCTTTTTATTGAAATATGTGTGTAAAGTTCAGAAGTAGAAGATACTGTTCTTTCTCTGCACTTTCTGTTTTTAATTGAAGAAATACTTCAAACTTGTTATTGGAAGTAAGGAAGAGCTAGAAAATGATACAGGTATAGAAGAGAAAAGAAAATACTACTAGGAAATCAAAGATGCTTACCTTAAAACCTCAGTCACCCAGATAACTATATCCTATAACACAAAAGAAAATATCAGGAGACTTAGAGGTCAAAGAGAAAAATGTTACAGGTTATTTCATTCTGACTAACAAGTGATATATTAATCAGTGTTCTCCAAAAACAAAACCAATAGGATATACAAATATATAAAAAGAGATTTCTTTAAAGGAGTCAGCTCACATGATTATGGAGGCTCACAAGTTCCAAGATATACAGTTAGTAAGCTGAAGTCCCAGAAGAGTCAAGATTTCAGTTCAAGTCTGAAGACAGAAAAAACTGATATCCCAACTCAAAGGCAGACAGGAGGGCTTCTCTCTTACTTGAGGGAGAGTCAGCCATTTTGTTCTATTCAGATCTTCAACTTATTGGATGAGGCCCACCCACACTAGGGAGGATAATCTGCTTTACTCAGTCTATCCAATTTAAATGTCAATCCTCACAGAAACACCCAGAATAATGTTAGACAAAATATCTGGGCATCTGGGGATCCAGTTAATTTGACCTATAAAAGTAACCATTGTATGTGGTAATGTAATTTTTAAAGCTTAGGCCAGGATTAATTTACCCATTCATTATACCAACATTTATTGATTCCTTGATAAGGTCCATTCTGGATGTCGGGGATCCTGTGAGTCTAAGGTAATAATCTCTGACTTTGGGGCGCCTGGGTGGCTCAGTCCGTTAAGCGTCTGACTTTATTTTGGCTCAGGTCATGATCTCAGGGCTGTGAGATAGAGCCTTGCATTGGGTTCTGTGCTGGGACATGGAGCCTGCTTAAGATTTTCTCTCTGTTGCTCCTTCTGCCTCTCCCCACACCCCACATGCTCTCTCTCACTCTTTCTCTCAAAAAAAAAAAAAAAAAAATCTCTGACTTCAGTGGCCTTGGGAAACAGGAAAATGTGTACAGACATAATCAAAATGCCATGAGGTGGTTACTAAAGAGAATGGATTGGAACGACAAGTAGTAAGAGTCTTAACTCTAAATTTTAGAGAATGGCAATGAGATTATCTGCGAAGAGGAGATAAGCTTCGAAGAGAGAGTGAGTACGTGGTCTAAAGAAATGCCTTGCATCAGAAAGGAAAAGAGTGGGAAAAGCAAATGGACTGAGGAACCACCAGAAGCCTGTACTGTGGAGAAAAGCCCAAGTGATAGTGGGAGGTCTTGTCATAAAAGACTTTGTAGACACTGAGCATTACTCCCTGACTCTTTTTTTTTTAACTTAACTTAATTTATTTTATTTTATTTTCTCAGTGTTCCAAGATTCACTGTTTTGTGCACCACACCCAGTGCTCCATGCAATACGTGCCCTCCTTAATACCCACCACCAGGCTCACCCAACCCCCCAGCCCCCTCCCTTCCAAAACCCTCAGTTTGTTTCTCAGAGTCCACTGTCTCTCATGGTTCATCTCCCCCTCCGATTTCCCCCAATTCACTTTTCCTTTCCTTCTCCTAATGTCCTCCATGTTATTCCTTATGCTCTACAAGTAAGGGAAAACCATATGATAATGGACTTTCTCTGCTTGACTTATTTCACTCAGCATAATCTCCTCCAG
>CM052883.1:162404932-162501316 GCA_028534135.1 Potos flavus | reverse complement strand
AACAGCTTGGCAATTGTGGCCATTGCTGCTATGAACATCGGGGTACATGTGGCCCTTCTTTTCACTACATCTGTATCTTCGGGGTAAATATCCAGTAGTGCAATTGCAGGGTCATAGGGTAGCTCTATTTTTAATTTCTTCAGGAATCTCCACACTGTTTTCCAAAGTGGCTGCACCAATTTACCACGAGCCAAGTGCAGAGTTTTTACTAGATGAAAGGGAATCCAACAGTTGACAAAAAATTGCATTCAATTTTTTAAAAACCATAGTTTTTGCTTGAATTTATCCAAAATATTTTCTTTGAAGACGCCAACTATTAGCACTTGTTCTGCCCTCTAATGACTTGTTTTGTCAAACATTTAGACTTCAAATTTATATCATGACCCTTTTATTCCACACCTATTAATTAAGCACCAACCATGACAAAAAAACATATGATGAATCAGTGGATTATGGTAGACAGGATAGATTGGCACTTTCCTCATAAAGCTGAAAGTTGCCTAGAGAGGGAAGTAAATAGAGAACCGTAAATGAAAATAAACGTGATTACTGCAAAGAATGCAATGTATAGCCACAACTTGGTTGGCAAGGCTAAATTCAGAATCATCCCCAAACAAAAGAACCCCAGAGAGACCTATAGAAATCTTAGGCTGTTTTGTCTTGGAGAATCAGTGACACAATTGGTCAATTTCCTAAACCAACTCTTAGGAGGGCCCAAAAGTCCCCATAAACCCATGGTCTTGCTCAGGCATAGACCTCTTATTTTAACCGTCATCTCCCCCTGGGAACGAGAAATAAATTTTTAGTTCTTTCTCAGCTTCACGATCTGACTCACCATACTTTGTTTCTATTGGTTATCACTGATGAATTTCACCACTGACTTTTCAGCTTTGTTGTTTATTTGACTTGAAAATTATACTTTGAGCCTCTGCTGTCGACATCCAAGAAATGACATAAAGGATAAAAATCAAGTTTGTCACAGTTTTCTGCCTCTGGGCAATTAGAGTTTTATAGCTTCTTCTTATAACTAAATGGGAAACATAAATCCTGCAATTGAAATGAGATGAACTCATTTGCTTACCTGAAGAAAAAGCTGTTTTCATCATGCCAACTCCCAACACCCTGAGCCTCAAACAGAAAGCTCTGGCCTTTGGTGAATTACCACCAAAATGGTTTTCATATTGAGAGGGGGAAGGGGAATAAGAGAAACCCGGAAGCCGAGAGCTGGTTCATATTCACCAAGCTCTGATCCAATTCTCCTGATTGGTTGGTCTGGGTATTAAAAATATTTGCAGGGTGCTTGGTTGGTTCAGTTAGTTAGGCATCTGCCTTTGGCTCAGGTCATGATCCCTAGGTCCTGGGTCCTGCATAGAGCTCTCTGCTTAATGGGGAGCCTGCCTCTCCCGCTGCCTCTCCCTCTGCCTCTCCCTCTGCTTACTTGTGATCTCTCTGTGTCAAATAAATAAAATCTTTTAAAAAATTAAATAAATAAAAAAGAATATTTTCAAGCTGCAGTAACTACTGCCCAAACAACTTATTGAGACCTTTCTCTATCTGCCTTGTACATGCAGTTGGGTCTTCCCACTGAGTTCCCACTCCTTGGTCTCCTGTTGCTGTTGGATGATGGCCATTCCCATTCACCATCCTGCATTAATCACAGACCTGCTTCAAACTGCCTGGGCCCAGGCCACTCTTCTTTGGAAAGACCTTCCTCCGTAGCATCCATGCTCACAGGTGATGTGACTAAGGCGCTTTTCAACGCCCGATGAGCTGGGATCGTCTCTATCATTACCATAGCAAGAACATATAAAGGCTGAAAATGAAATTAGTGTTGGGGGAGGGGGAGGCTTTTAACAGAAAAGAAGCTTTTACACAGTGAATTAGGATAGATAAAACATTGAATATCCCAGTTTTGGCTCTAATTTTGCATTTACATATCACCTATTTTAAGAATACCTAGACATTCAACTATACTAGGGATTGAACTTTTTAATTCTAAGATGAGGAAACTCAAATACAGGCGGCAGTTAAATTCAATTAACCATGTTAAATAGGAGTGCTTCAGTTTGGAATGAACACATATTAATTCACTCACCCATTTAGTCATTCATGTATTAACTCATTCAACAAATATGTATTTTAAATCAACTGTCAGTAAGATTCTATTCTCATCAGAACCCTAAACATGTGGGAAAAGATTGGGTTGTATTTTCTTATATTGGATTTATATGGCACAGAAAAAGATTGTATAATGTATTTTTTTGAGCCCTTTAGAAGTAGAATAAATATTATCTATTTCTGGAATCAAACAACAGGGTTATTATCACAGTTTTATAATCTCATTTATTCACTTATTCTTTCATTCATTTATTCATTTGGTAAATATGTGTTAAAATCCTACTATCTATACGGATGAAGCTCATTTCCTACAGAGAGGAATAATTATCTCAATAGATTATTTTGGTAAATATAAGAGTCTAGCATGGCTTGCTCACAAGATCTTTAACAAGGAAACGGAATAGATTTGTCACTTTGTCTAGAAGTGGAAACTTTCTCCCGAGGCAGTTGAAAAACACTGAAGACTTCTAAGGAGGAAAGAGATTTAGTTGAGTTAAAAATCGCTCGCTGAGCGAGGGTGGAGGGTGGGTCAGGGACTAGAAGCCTAGAGAAAGGGAAAAAGCCAAGAAGTCTGCCCCGCGGGCTGTAGAGAGATGATGGAATCTCCACCAAGCACCCAGAGTCTGGGGGATGAAGAGGATGTAGCCCATTCAGAAGAGATTTTGTGCCCCCATCAACATCCAGATCAAAAGCCTAAATATAACCTAGTTAGGTAGACTTAAGAGTCACCAGTTTGTAGGCAAATATAAATCTGTTAAGGGTCAGAGATGCCAAGCAGTAAAACCCAGTATTCATAAAGTACTTTGCACATGTCTAAATACATGGAAGAGTTTTTAGAGATTAAATTCACAGATTAATCCTTGCAAAATGCTATAATTCTCTCCCATTTTACAGATGAAGAAACTAAGACAGGAAAGGCTAAAGAAAATTTCTCAAGCCTTGAGCCGCTAAATATTGAAATATTGATAGATTTAAAATCCAACTATTTAACCACCACACTAAATGGCGTTGTTACTGTCATGGAATCTTTAGTATAACAATTCTTTTTTTTTTTTTTTTTTTTTTTTTTAAGGATTTACTTATCTATTTGTCAGAGAGAGATTGATTGAAAGGGAGAGCACAAGCAGGGGGAGCAGCAGGCAGAAGCAGAGGGAGAAGCAGACTCCCCGCTGAGCACAGAGCCTGACGTGGGGCTCGATCCCAGGATCCTGGGATCATGACCTGAGCTGAAGGCAGACGCTTAACCCACTGAGCCACCCAGGTGTCCCTAGTGTAAGTAACATCAAATTGTACAGAAGAATTATACAGTTCTGGAATTCTTTATTTCCTAATCCCATGCTCTGCAGTTCTCTTTCAATTTCGGATGTTTTTATATCTTATGGGTTTCCCTCCATAATTTTAAATAATATGCTTATTGGTGCTCTCTAATGAAAACAGTATCTATTTTCTCCTCACTATGATCAATGAGTTAGCTTAATGACTTTGACCCCCATTCTTTATCCCTAGCCCCGGTGTTTGATAGTTGTATAATTTTTTTTTAAGATTTTATTTATTTACTGGAGAGAGAGAGAGAGAGAGTGAGAGCGCATGAGTGGGAGGGGGAGAGACAGGAAGAAGCAGACTTCCCCCTGAGCAGGGAGCCCAACTTGGGGCTGGATCCCAGGACCCCCAGATCATGACCTGAGGCTCCGCTAATAGTTGCATTATTGCTCTTATTTTGTACACTGATCGTTTATAACATTAATATTGCACATACCTTTCTAGTTCTTTTTCCATAGATTTTTTATGGTGTCCGTTACCCATTCTCTGCTTCTTAAAATGAAGTTGTCACTACCCTTCTACCTCCCTTACATTTACTCGCCTACATTTAACCTCTCTCATCTCCTACCTCGCAGTGAAAGTTTTCCTTTTGAAGTAATTAACTTTGTCAACTTTTCACTCTGTTCTGCACCGAAAACCAAGCTGGCCATGTTTTTTTTTCCATATACTGACTCGCTGAGCTCTAGAGTACATAAATAGCTGCACTTTTAGGACAGTGCAGGTGATTTTATTAGAACTGCATTATCGTCTCAGATTTAATGTTGGGACCTTTGTGAAAGCTGAAAGAGATGTTCCAAGTACCAAGGTCAAGCTAGTTTTATTTTATATTTTATATTAAATTTTATATTTTATATTAAATCATACCATATTGTCATTCACTTCTATGTGGGCTCTGACTTTTTGGTGCATTTTAGTTTTATCATTTCCAATTGCTTATTTATTTTGTTTTCCTTTCCTTTTCTATTCCTTTTTTTCCCTCCCTTCCTTCTTTTATTCCTTTCTATTTCTTCTTTTTTTTCCCTTCCTCCCTCCCTTCATTCTCCTGCACCCTGTCTCTTCAAATTATGTGTTTTGATAGCAACCTATGATTTCCCAAACTTCTCCTTCAGAGAAATAGCAATTACTTCAAGACTTTCCTGGGCAGTTTGCGCTTCCCCGTTCACTCTTTTTCCGAGGGAGAAGAACAGTCTGGAAACTTCAGGATGGCAAAAGGATAGGAGGGAGGAAGTGTGCTGGTCCTCTCTCCACATCTGCCCATGAGGACTTCCGCTGAGAGGACCTGGCCCCATCTGGTCCTCTTTCAGCCCCTCCTCAGCTGGTCTCCATCTTGAGTATCCGCAACACTCAGCCCTGCTCCACTCGGTGGTCAGGAAAACTTGGCAGTATCATTGAAGTCTGTCTTGAAATATCTTCACAACTCCATCAGACTCTTCTATTTCTGGGTCACGCCTGAGGGACTCTGTGGGCCTTGCCAGATTCCGGGGATTTAGATAGAAATACTATAAAAATCTCTCCAGCTTCTGAGTTTACCAAACTCTGTGGAAAAATCTATCTTAACACCTCCTCCTCATTACCACTCAGGAGCTGGGCTTTAGGAGAGGGTGGAGGGGACAAGTCCCTTTATCAGAGACCAGTATCAGTGATTTACTATGTGCCTTTTTTTTTTAATAAATGAACTTTTACACTTTTCCCCCAGCCCAAAGCATTCTGATCACCTGCACAGCTAAGAAACCCCATTCTCAATGCTTCTCCCCAATCTCTCATTTGGGTCAGTACTTCAATAAATAGGTTCTTTTGTTTCCCTTTGCATTGCTCTTTGAACCCCACCCAGTGTGCAAAACATCCCTTAGAGCAAACCTCTCTTGACAGCTGATTCTTCCAGTGAGTCCCAGATGATCTCTACACCGCACTCCAGGAATGTCTGAATCGCAATTCGAACACAAGCTGGAAAGTAGTTATATGGACTAGGCTTCACCAGTAAGTGACTTTTACCAGACATGAAACCTATATACTTCCTTAAAAAAAAAAAAAAAAAAATCTCAAACTTGAACCTGACCCGAACTGATACATCCTTCTGGTTCCATCCCAGAAATAAAATTGTTTTGAATTTCAGCCTTAGGCAAAGATGCTTATTAATTCTAAATTCAGGTCTCCTTCGGATGTTCTCTGGGCAGCTGGGGGCGTGCTGTGTTCATGCCTTGATCTCAGCCCTTCAGGGATCTGCTAAAGGAGAAAAGCTTCTAGCAGATGACCCAGGACCAGTTTCGGCCATCTGGGCGGCTAGGTGCCTGTGACCTGCGCACTGCCTACTCCAGTGGCTCCTAAAGCCCATTCCGATGAACCCTCCAGGGCCTGCAAATATCAGGCTTTTTCGTTTGTTTGTTTTCTCTCATTTGCTCTCTCTTCTGCCATTAGAAAACCTTTTAAATGGGTTAAGTAGGAACTACGGTTGTATTCAAATTGATGTTCTAATAGTTCTCATTAAAGTTTAAAGAATCTTCTGGAAATAAGAAAGTACCTATTAGCAGGTATTACACAAATTTTTGAAGAGAAAGATGAAACTTTGAAGTACCTCCGTTTTATGCTTAAAAATAGCAAGGACATATTTTATTATTGCTACACACTACCATACAATAGCCTGATTTGTAATAAATCCTTAGGGAATTCTGAGGGATTTTAAAATAGAATAGATTCTTACAATCTGGAATCATTAAGATCTAAATACAGAAAGAGTGCTGGCTACATAATCTTGCAAAACCCTCTAACCTTTTAATGCTTTGATTGATGAGTCTGATATCACTTTGCTTCAAGCTTCATGGGTCCATTGACTACTAATCAGGTTTAATAAATGTAATTCCATTTGAAAATATTAAGTACCATAAAATTATTACCTTGATGATTTTTAACTAAGTGCATCCATAAAAAATTCTGACAGTTTTCATGAGCCGCGATCATCGAACAAAAGTGTTTTCTGCACACAATATACCACATCCAATATACTTAGAACTATATTTTTAAAGGTTTCCCCATTTCTTCTGTAATAAGGGATAAACAATTAACTAGACAATGAGCAAAGTTTCTTAGTATGACTTATAAAATAGAAGCTTACAAAGAAAAATCAATAGAGATCATTTATTCTCTAAAAAATGAGAATAAAGTTTAAAAAGTAAGAGGGCAAATCTATTTTGATAAATATGCATTTGATAACTAGATAGTCCGTGGGTAAAAATAACCTGACTTAAATGGAAGTTTAAGGATTTCATTAACATCCTTAATGCCACCCAAAGGAATTCCCAAAAAAGGTTTTTAAAGATTTTCACAATTTATTTCAAAATCAGGTTAATCACTGCATAGAGAACAAGATAAATGAAATTTATTGCAAACATATTTGTTGTAATATAAAAAAATATACTTCCTGAAAAATACACATATAGTATTTCTGAGAAGATAAGAATGATGGTTTATGGGGCACCTGGGTAGCTCAGTCGGTTAAATGTCTACCTTCCACTCAGGTCACGATCCTGTGGTTCTGAAATCAAGTCCCCCCTGTGTCAGGCCTCCCGCCCAGCTGGGAGCTTTCCTCTCTTTCCCTCTGCCGCTGGTCCTCGCACTCTCTTTCTCTCAGGATTAAAATCTTTTTATTTATTTATTTTTTTAAAGATTTTATTTATTTATTTGACAGAGAGAGAGAGATCACAAGTAGGCAGAGAGGCAGGCAGAGAGAAGGGGAAGCAGGCTCCCTGCTGAGCAGAGAGCCCGATGCGGGGCTCGATCCCAGGACCCTGAGATCATGACCTGAGCCGAAGGCAGAGGCTTAACCCACTGAGCCACCCAGGCACCCCAATAAAATCTTTTTTAAAAAATAGTGATGGTTTATTATGCTTTTCCACAGTCTACTTTCTAGAAAGTTAATATCTAGAAAAGCTGGCAGTTCCAGAAGCAAGTTTCTTGTACTATGAATTTTTTATGATTAATTTTATGTATCAACTTGACTGGGCCACAGGGTGCCTAGAAATTTGATCAGACCTTGCTCTGGGTATTTCTGTGAGGGTGTTTTCTGGTAAGATTAACACTGGAATCAGTCGACTGAGTAAAACAAACTGCCCTCCTTAATAAGGGTGGGCCTCATCAATCAGTTGAAGGCCTAAATAAAACAAAAATGGGGACAAGACCACCCCTCCCCACCTGCTTTGCGCAACTAAGAGAGAATATCTCTTGCTTGATGGCTTTCAGACTGGGGCATCGGCTTTTTTCCTGCCTTCAGAATTAAACATCAGTTCTTCCCTGGGTCTCAAGCCTGCTAGCCTTCTGACTAGAACTACACAATTGGCTCTCCTGGTTTTCAGGTCTTCAGACTTGAACTATAATATTGGCTCTCCTGGGTCCCCAGCAGAGCAATTCTTCCTGGGATGCCAGGGTGGCTCAGTCGGTTAAGCGCCTACTTACAGCCCAGGTCACGATCTCAGGGTCCTAGGATGGAGTCCCACATTGGACTCCCTGCTGAGCGGGGAGCCTGCTTCTCCCTCTGCCTGCTGTGCATGCTCTCTCTCTCGCTCTCTCTCTCCCTCTCTCTGACAAATAAATAAAAATCTTAAAAAAAAAGAAAAGAAAAGAAAAATTCTTCCTGCAGGTCTTGGGACTTGTCAGCCTCCACGATCAAATGAGCTAAATCCTTATACTAAATCCCTATTGGTTCTGTTCCTTTGGAGAACCCTGACTAAAATGGTCCTCATTCCCAACCCTTGACCCTGTGAAAATTTAAACTGTCATGATTTTAAAATGATGCTCAGTGCCATTTGGCATCTGCTAAATTAATATGCACTATGGGTAACAGCAAAGTGGTGGAGAGTGAATGGGTTTTTAAAATCAGACTTAAAGTCAGGTCCTTGCTCTGCCACTAACTAGATGAGTGGTCCTGGGCAGATTATTCTACTACCCTGGATGTGTGCTTCCTTAATTATGGAAAAAACATAAAAAATTTAAAACTAAAAAAAGAAAAAAAGAAAGAAAAGCCCTCCAAGGTTGTGTGACTTACGCGGACGATGTATGTATATATGACGGCCGAAGGAACTTTCACGTTTCACCAGGGGAGGAGAAGATCGGATAGCTCCCTGGGTGCTGGTCCAGGACAGCACCTGACCAAAAGTCTAGCTTTAGCCACAGAAGAGAAAAGATGGCAACGGTTTATGGAGGTTAATTTGGCCCCAAATTTTACTTTCTGCATTTGTTACCCTCGCGATGCCAAGGGAATCTGACTTGGAGGCAGATGAGACTACATCAAGAGCTCCGTGTTACAGAGTATGTCCTTATAGGGTTCTGTATGTTCTTTTCTTGGTGAAAACAGAAAGACTGAATTAAAGAAAAGATGAAGTTTTCCATATCTGTCACACATGAGGAAGCCACAGGCTTACTTGTCTCCTGTCCCCTTTTCTCCACAGGCTGGTCCCTGAGATAAGGGGAGGATGTTCAAGAGAATGTCTTAGGAAAAGTCCCAGGAGCAGTGGGCTGTGTGGTATTGAGCTCCTCTGTTGGCAGTAAGTTTAAAGGTCAGAGAAACATCCAGAATGGTAAGTGAGTTGGTTGCGTGTGAGAATCCATGTGTCTGGATATGTGTGTTACAGTCAGCACCTAATGTACTTTTTATCTGGAGTGGATCACTTTTTAATACCCCCTCCTCTATAGGAAAAACATTGTTTTCATTAATGATTATGAAATAAAACTAATTATAGCCAGAAAAGAAGCACAGACAATAAAAATTTTTTCTTATTGAACTTTGCATACATAATTATTAGTAAAAGTGAAATAAAACAAAATAAAATAGTTTTTCAGTATAAAAATTATAAAGCTTGGGGAGGGTGTAAGGGGATGGGAAAAATGTGTGAAAGGAAGTGGGAGGTGCAGGCTTCCAGTTGAGGAATGAATAAGTCCCAGGGATGAAGAGTGCAGCATAGGGAATATGGTCAGTGGTGTTATTGTATTAGGGACAGGTGGTAGTTACACTTGTGGTGAGCACAGCATTTAACATAGAGTTGTGTTGTACACCTGAAACCATTGTAACATTGTGCATCAACTGTACTTAAATAAGCACAACTATTTAATCAGTTTTTTTTTAAGATTTTATTTATTTATTTGACAGAGAGAGAGATCACAAGTAGGCAGAGAGGCAGGCAGAGAGAGAGGGGGAAGCAGGCTCCCTGCTGAGCAGAGAGCCCGATGCGGGGCTCGATCCCAGGACCCTGAGATCATGATCTGAGCCAAAGGCAGAGGCTTTAACCCATTGAGCCACCCAGGCACCCCTTAATCCATTTTTATATCCAACTAAGCAGTTTGAACTTTGATCTTCAGGGGACAGTTCTATATAAACTACAGAAATAATTGTCCATTAACTTTATTAGTTAATATTAGCGAAATATACAGTAATGTACATTTAGTGACATGTACACTAACTTCATTACATTAATGTAATATTAATGAAATGTACTTTTTTTGAGAATGTAAGCAAAAAAGGACAATTTAGGCAATTACTTAAGCCATACCACTGTTGTAACATTTTATTTCTCTTTAGGAAAAAGAAATTAATAATTAAGAAAGAAGAACACAATTTTAACTTTATTTTTATGTATGTAAAATTCATATACATTTTATCACAGAAATGTAACAAAGTATTTTCATTCAGGGAAACATTTTATGTGCAAATTAAAACTTGCTGTGCCATACAAAAATATGACACCTTACAATTCACACTGTTTCACTGTTTTACATTTCAAACACAGTATAAAATCTATTTGCTGGGGCACATGGGTGGCTGAGTTGGTTAAGCAACTGACTCTTGGTTTTGGCTCAGGTTGTGATCTCTGGGTCCTGAGATCAAGCCCTGCATCACGCTCTGCACAGAGTCTGCTTGAAGATTCTCTCTCTCCCTGTCCCTCCCACTCATACTCTCTCCCTCTCTAAAATAAATAAATAAATCTTGAAAACACACACACACACACATACACACACACACAACTCTGTTTGCCATATAGATTAAAATGACCGACTACAAAAACTCAACATATCTTTAGGTGTTTTTACAATCACTGGGCAAAAATTATTTACTTTGGATCAACTCTAAAACACAAGACTAGGTAGTACCATAGGAGTTGGAGATACAAGCATGCCCCAATTAAACTCCAGGGATTCTGAACCAGTGTACATCTATTCTCAAAAGAAATATCTGTAGATGTGTCTCCGTATGTTGTGAATTGTAACTGGGGATTCTCCAAATTAATTTTCATGTATAATACATGAAATGTATTATACATGAAAATGTATAATACATAAATGTATAATACATAAAAACATCTATTAAAAATATTAATAACAATGGTTCATTTGATGTTTACATATATGTTACTGGTAGCCAAAAATAACCACAAGGATGGCTTAGAATTTAGACCAACAAGAGATATTTTCAGGAAAGAAGTCATTTATGACTCCTGTTTATTAGCCTCCATCTGCCCACCCCAAGCACACGGTGATAATAAAAGGTAAGCCGATTCCTTGGTCTTGTTGCTCTTCAGAAGTCAGTTTCAGGTAAGACACCCTCCTCATTTCTTGCTTCGGTCATTCCACCACTGTAATCTTGACATGCCAAAGGCGATGGTGTCTATAACTTACTTGCAAACACTTTGGCATGGATAGTGCTCTCTTTGCTTGTCCTTGTTTAAACACATCCCAGCGATGACTGAGTCCCATTAGATTTACCTGAATAAAGCGTGTTTAGTCCATGAGAAGGTGATCACATAGACTCTAACCAGGACCCCATATTCCTGGGGTGGCTGCAACAAGTGCATCCATCTTCTTAATCTCCGCTCATCATCTGAGGCTGTTAATGCAAGAGTGGTTTCTAGAAATGTTTTTCACTGGAGAAGGGAGTCATGTGCAAGCCATGAGCATTACCCAGCAACCCCACCCTTGGATGAACTCAGTTTCAGAATCCACACTTTTCAGAGTGCACCCTCAGCTGAAGGACCACTTCTACGTGTGGCCTTTTGATCTTCACAGAATTGTCATCTGAGCTGACTGGGAGTAGCTGACACTTGTCCTTGAATATTGTCTCACCTCCCTGGAGGGTAAGGTCCTCTTCAGAAAGCTGACCTTCAGTGACCTGGTCTGGCTGCGCGCATGACTGCATTTAGGTCTACTTGCTAAGAGCTGGTTTGGAGTGTGGTGCAATTCTACACTTGTTTTATCTCTCACAGGTCACGTAGTGGCAAGGTGTGAGTGGAGGGCTGTCACCTGCCTCTAACTGCAGGAAGTTACAAATGCCTCCCTTACAATTGAGAGAACACAGTTAATAGCTCTGTGTGTATGAATGTTTGTGTGTGTATATGTGTGTGCGTGTGTGCGCACAGAAAGCGATGTCCATTGAGGAAAATGGGCCAGAGTTTTTCCCCCTAAATAACACTTTTGTTTTAAGAAGTGCTGAGCCACAGGGAAGAGCCTAAGGGCTGACGTTCTCTAGTAAAATACATTTTGGTCTGATGAAACCAAAAGTTAATGCCTCCTTCAACCTGGAACACCTGACAGAACCTTGCATCTTCACCAAGCCACAAAAATATTGCTTCGGACATACAAGATGTAGATAAGAAAACCACATAAATATTTCTTGGGACCTTCAAGATACACATAACAATTGCACACAAATATTATTTGGGACATACAAGATGTAGATAATAATGGTTTATCGTCCCAAGCACTTCTTGACAAATTTTTTCCCCTCCCAGAGAAGTAAAAAAGTTTCAAGAACCTGCGTTGCCTTTCTTTTCATTTGTGTTTAAATAAAATAAATAATGTATTGGAGCACTCCTGCGATTACATTTTGAAAAGTATGTTGCAGTAGATAAAGTAAAAATAAAAGTACCTTCTCTCTGCTCTTGACCAAGGACGTACCACTTCCTCTTGTTAATGGTTTAGGATTTCAAAACTGTCTATTTATTTACATGAATACATATGCACATATGCAAATATATATGTTTTCAAAATGGCAATGGAATTTAAAGATCCCATAGAGCTGGATGACTTTTCAACTAAAATACGAACATGCTTATCTACCTCAATACAGTTGTAACACATTTTATTCTATAGTACAGAAGTTTCTTAGTTTCTAGTACTCCTCCTAGGCATAAGCATACTTTGTGGCACCTGTGGGGTGAGGTGGGGCCCTGTGAATAAAATGTAAGTGAATAAAATGTAAATGTATGATTTTCAGGTAGAAGATTTAAGAGCTGTCTGCAAGCCACCATGCCCTCTCTTCTGCCCGAGAGTCTGGTGTAATGCTCCAGATTGGTGACCGCTCCGTCTGCTTCATCCTGGGGGAGAAGATACAGGACAGAGTCCCAGCTGACCTGACAGGGCCACTCAGGAGTAAGAAATAACCTGTCGTTTTAAACCAATGAGATTTTGGAGGGGTACTCCAGCATACTCTAGCATTTCTGATTCATACAAATAGTATCTATGGATGATTTTTTTAATTCAATTGTTTTCTTTATAACAGAATCAGGGGTGCCTGGGTGGCTCAGTGGGTTAAGCCTCTGCCTTCGGCTCAGGTCATGATCTCAGGGTCCTGGGATCGAGTCCCGCGTCGGGCTCTCTGCTCAGCAGGGAGCCTGCTTCCCCTTCTCTCTCTGCCTGCCTCTCTGCCTACTTGTGATCTCTCTCTCTGTCAAATAAATAAATAAATAAATAAATCTTAAAAAAAAAAAACAGAATCAGTATTCTGTTCCAATTGTTCCAATTGTATATAAAATAGTGGCAATAGATAATCTTACATTTATATCATACATTTTTTGTACCCAAGGTAGATTTTATATAGAGTCAGTGTATATAGAGTCAATCAGATATTGTTACCTTTTAAAAGCTCTAACTCTTTATACTATTAGACTTAGTCATGAGGATACACATTGACTTACACTATAGCCAATATTGGTTGATCAATATTAACCTATCAACCATTTAATATCTGTAGGATCTGATGATTTAGAAATATGGACCAATGTCATTTAATTTGTAGTTTCTGACTATTGGTTTTCCCTATGTTTTTGTGTGTGTGTGTGGGAGCTCTTGCTATCTATTCTGAACTGCCTATCCATATCTTCTGTCCTTATGTCAATTATTTTGTTTTGGCATCTAGATTTTTAGGAACTCTTATATGTTAGACATCCTTATGCTGGATATGCTGTATATGTTGCAGATATTTTCTCCTAGTCTATCGTTTACCTTTAAATTTTATTTCTTGTGTCTTTTATGACACAGAGCTTTCATTTTCATATAGTAAAATCTCTCTGTCTTCTTGATAGATATGGAATCTAGAATTTGGCAGACTTAATAACTTTTTCCCCAGTCAGCAAGGCATAAGAAAGTGCATTATATTTTATTATAAGTTAAATTATTTGTAAAACGGCATTATTTTTTAGGGGTTGTTTTATGTTTAACTCTTAACTCCAACTAGAATTTATTTCAGTGAATGGTGTAGTGACTGTAATGTATTTTTTGTTCAAATGATTGAGCAATTTTGCCCACATGGTTTGTTGAATAATATGCTTTTTTTGTGGATCCCTAACAAACAGCTTGTACCCCAAATTCTTGAGGTTTCAGCGTTTGCATCTAGAGGTGCTGAACCTGTGAACATTTGGAAAGAACTAATATATGGACATTATTGGCACTCAGTTGTTGATGGATGGATACTGATCTTGAGGATGGTCAATTGTTATCTTCATAAAAACAAGTCCTGTGAGATGACTTGGTGGTCACAGTGTTTATTCATTCTAAGAATGCACATCATCATGAAGGAAAACCACCAAAGTATCTGGAGTAGAGAGTTCGAACAGGTGTCAAGCTATTAACAGCTATTAGCTGGGGGAGATGATAGGAAGAAGAGAATAGAACAAATGGAAGGAGATCTGCCTTGTGTAGATGGCCGCTCGGCTCCAGTCCCCCCAGGCCATGTGGACACATGGACCCAAATGAGAATCTTTTTCCAGTTTTTTGCCCAAGAGAACCCATGGGTCCATATACATATATAAAATTTCCTGCTACTTGGTTGTGAATGTGCACAAGTAAGCTTACAACCATTTTTTTTTTTTTCTCTAGAAAGGATAAGGTTTCTGTTGCAGAGAAGAAAAGATTACTGAATCAAATATGTATTCAACCTTAATTTACCTTTAACCATATGCCTGGTTTTATAGTCATGAAGTATGAGATGACAAGATATGAGAACCAAGTTCCTGCCAGGTTCTGGAGGTTCCACGTGGTGGCAGATCAGAATGCATGTCTTGACATGGAAAGCAGTTGAGCCAGGTTTTGCCCCAAACTAAAAATGATATGTCCTTCCTAGGGGCGAGGCAAACGAGAAAGACCAAGATGCTGTCAAGTGTCCCTCACACAGAGGGACTCATGAAAGTGAGGGTAAGGCGCACTTGGGTGGCTCAGTCCGTTAAGCATCTGCCTTCAGCTCAGGTCATGATCCCAGGGTTCTGGGATCGAGTCCTGCATCGGGCTCTCTGCTCAGTGGGGAGCCTGCTTCTCCCTCTGCCTGCTGCTCTCCCTACTTGTGCTTTCTCTTTCTCTCTCTGCCAAATAAACGAATAAAATCTTAAAAAAAAAAAAAAAGAAAGTGAGGGTAAGTTCCATGCATCCCATTAGTGTCATACTATCTGATATTTTAGAAAATCATGATATGTCTTCCAATCTATGAGGTATCAGAACAGGAGATTTTCATGTTCTGTATTTAAGAACAGGAGTAGTAAAATATTTAACTTTATTCACTTTCCAAGAATGAACAATAACCTTATGGTTCTTAGTGTCATCATAAAATTTCTCTTTCTCCAGAAGGATACAAGCTCTACCAGAATTTTTTTTACCTATTTATTTATTCATTTTTATCTTCCAATATGCATAAAATGCATAATAAAAGATACCTACTTTATTTTCCTGTAGAATGATAGGTTACATATGTAACCCCTTTTTCATTGCACTTATCATTTCACTGTCCCCTATGAAAGCCTTTAATTCTTAAACCCATTATATGTCTTAGAGCAAGTCAGAATGCTTGTTGTGGACTGAACATTTGAAAGTCATTCCTTTATCTCAAGAACAACCCTTCTACGTGTGTCTGATTTTTTTTTTCAAACAGCAAATGCATTAAGTTTCATTTCAGTTAATATTAACAAAGAATAATAAAACTGGGAGGAATGAAATCAAAGGACAAGCTAAATTTCAAATGAGTGTTTTCTTTTAACAGCAAGAGATTAAGTGTATCCTAGTAAAATATACACAGCATTTATTAAGCTATGTATAACAAGTAGACAGGACCAAAATTGACAAATGTTGTCTTGACTCAAAAAGTCAATCACCCGTTTCGCTGTGTTGCTGTCAGTATTGAAAGGTTGCTATATGGTTTATGAAGCATGTATTCATTTTATTGAACTAGATGATAGTTCAGAAGAGTGGCTGTGAAAATGAAAAACATAGTAATAATATTAAAGTAGAATAAAAAGCTGTTCTAAAATGTTGTATCAGTCAAAATCCAATCAGGAGATGGAAACCACACAATCATTTGAACAGGGAAAGTTTGATGTAAAGAATTATTAACTGTAACAGAGAAAACTCTATATAGCAGTAAAGAGAATTCTAAAAATTACCCTGGAGCTGAGGGAGATTACCCAAGGAAGGAACAAATATGGAAGATGGGAGTCCCTTCCTCAAGATATCCAGACCTTGTTAGAGACAGTATGGTTGTGGCTCACTGGACGTCAGAGAAGTTTGCAGAGTAGCCTTGGGCGAGAGCTGGTCCATTGTCCCTGGGTAAGCTAGAAACATCTCTCTGGGATCCCATTCAAACTGGATGGAGGAAAGCACCACGTGGATGGCCCTACACACATCCTGATGGCAGCAGCACATTAGGGCAGGAAGTAGATGAGAAAAAAAGACCTGAAGAGAAATCTTTTTTTCCTATAGTGTCTCTCTAGCGCCCCCTGCTGACAAATCTCAACATGATGTAAGTTGCGAAGAAAAACCATACAGGGCCCAAATCCATTTTCATAAAGCAGGCGGTGAGGGGTAGATTTGGAGCTGAGAGGGTATAAATAGATTATTTTCACAGTTATATTTAACTTTCTATTATCTAGTCATTTTTTTAAGGTTTTGTTTTTTTTTAATTTATTATTTGACAGAGAGAGACACAGCGAGAGAGGGAACACGAACTAGGAGAGTGGGAGAGGGAGAAGCAGCCTTCCCGCTGAGCAGGGAGCCCGATGCGTGGCTCTGTCTGAGTACCCTGGGATCATGACCTGAGCTGAAGGCAGATGCTTAACGACTGAGCCACCCAAGGGATCATTTCTATAGTTTGTTTCTAGTCATTTCTCTTCTTAAAGTTTTTTTATTTAAATTCAATTAATTAACATATAGTGTATAATTGGTTTCAGAGGTAGTGGTCAGTGATTCATCAGTTTTATATAATACTCAATGCACATTACCTCACATACCCTCCTTAATGTCCATCACCCAGTTACCCCATCCCCCTACCCACCTCCCCCCTGGTAACCCTGTTTGTTTCCTATGATGAAGAGTCCCTTATGGTTTGTCTCCCTCCTTGATTTTGTCTTGTTTTATTTTTTCCTCTCCAGTCATCTCTATGTGGACATAGGTGCTTTAGTTTCCAAAAAGTTTAACTTTATTAATTTGATTCTCATGAATATTAAAATAATCATGTTCTAATGGATATGAATATATCCAGGATATGGGGCCACTTTGTGATAAATATAACATGATCAGAATAGGCTATGGACCTCAGGTTTTTCTGGAAATTTGAATCATAATTTTTTAAGATGGTTGATAAAGTGGCTCTTATCTCTTAACTATATATTGTTTATCTATGAAATTTTGTGAGGACTGATGCTTATACAAATTGAGGAAGGGTGATCTTTAAGGAAAAAAACAAACAAAATTATAAATTCCATAATTCATGTGAAAATGTACTGCTAAGCCTAAAGTAAATGTATATCCAACCTAACTTCTTAGCCAGGTCCCAAAATTCCCACGACCACTCCACTGACTCCAAATTAAGGCAAAGCAGGATGGAAAATAAATTAAAATAGAAAAGGCATTACTCTGAACTGACTAGTCAAAATGACCCACATTTTGCAAATTTTACAAAATCATATGACTATGTGAACATATTACTAGGGTCTGTCCCGGCATCCTACAGTAGCTTTTACATGTGTGTAGCATAAAATTTAAGCTTCAGTAGTTTCACATTAAACCACCTCTGATGATCTTTATTAAGATCCTAATAAATTCTATTGGGTTGCCTTTTATTTGTGTTGTTAGTTTTCTTTAAATGTTTGGTGATTCTTGGTTTTCTGCACACATTCATTGAGAGGTAGGTTGATCAGTTTAGGGAAGTGGCATGGGCATCCTTTGTACTAGATCTATATACTCAAAAATTCTACCCATGCCTTTGGTTTTTAGATGTGCAGGTGATATGCTTTATACAGTCTGGCATATAAATGTCACAGTGCCTACATAACATGGCCCCTGCCTCTCTCCCTGACCTCATCTTTAGTGTGTCTGTGGCCAGTAAGGTTCCTCAACACATGAAAACCCATTCCATCTCAGAGCCTTTAAAATCCCTCAAATATCTGAAACCCTCTTCCAGGTCTTTGCATAGCTGACTATTCATTGCTTCCATCTCCACCCACCTCTTCAGATTTAGTGAATAGTACTTTTATAAACCAGAAAGAGAAAGCTCTGAGGCGTCATCAGGAAATATTGAGACCAATAATTTTTGCCTTACTTGCTTCTCTGTCCTGACCTTATTCATTTTTATGCCTTGAGTTGCTGTCTTACTTTTCTTTCTAAATTACTCTGATCAAGTTCCCCACTGGGCTCTTCTGCAGAATCCTGATATTAATTTGAAAGAAGGCCACACATTGAAGTAAAAATGAGGTCAACTTTTTTCAAAGTTTCCACCCAGGAGCCTTTGAGAGGAATTGTACTTTTCCTAAAACTAAATAGTCCTAAGCTTATTTTTGAGCTTTATAATGTCCCTGTTCTTTTGTCTTTACCAGCAAACTCCTTACCTTTGTCCAAGTTGACGTTGTTGTCTATCATCCACTTCATCCTCCATTTGTTCAAGCTCTACCTTATTTATTGCCTGTTTCAATATTTGAAGGTAAGTTCTTGTCTCTTTCACTCAATGCATACAATCATTTGAATTTGAGATCTTTGATGTGTAACACTGGAGTCTGGGAGAAGGCAGGGACTTACAGTATGATACTGGGTCAATGGGTTTCCAAAACCAAGTTGAACTGTTTGGAACTTGGACAGTGTAATTGGTATTATAAGCTATGAGAATTCAAGAATTTTCTAGAATAAGACAAACATTTAGTTTCAGATAAAATCTAGAGGATCCTCAGATAGACTATTTTGATATTATCAGGAATGTCTAATCAACTCAGAGGTGGTTTCAGCGGTTTGTATGATTTTCCTCAGAATCTTTCCATTGTAAAGGAAAAGTGTATATTTACTAAGGAATCAATATATCCATATGTGTGATCTCTGACATGCAGGTATCAAATCCCAAGGGAATGAGGAGAGTGGGCATAAAAAGCTTCCTCTAGCAGAGGAAATGCACATCTTCCAATCTCAGAGCAAGCTCCCTTCATCCATTCAAATACTTCTAATTTTGCCACAGAAGCACCACACCTTGTAATCCTCAAGGTCTGAGAGGGAGCTTAACTTGGTGCTACCAGCTTCAACCTCAACATGACTAGTCGTATCATTGTGTCAACTCTAAAAGGAGTAGAGTTGTCATTGTTTCATTTGTTCACAACCAAATCCCCATTATGGGTAATAATGGCAGACATATAAGCACCCAAGAAATTTTTATTCAGTAAATCAAGTATTTTAATATGCTAACTTTATATTTTAAATATACAAAAAGTTCTTAACTTTTAAGAACTTTAATAATAACAAATGCTTTTTTTTGTTTTTTATCCCAGTGTCATGAGTAACACCTTTCAAGGACCCTTGTGATGAAATATTTCTGGGGAATCAAGTATCAAGTACCGAGGTGTCAGTGTCCTGTGAGAGGGTACATTTTAACTTAAGAACAGATACTTTTCTATTGTCTCTCTCTCTCTACTTCTCTCTCACTCTCCTGTGCTCTCACTCTCCGCCATCTCCTCTCTCTCTCCGCCATCTCCTCTCTCTCTCTCTCCATTATAAATATGGTATCATCCAGTGTCTACTCTAAAGACTAACAAAATTTGGATAGATGTACTACCTAAAACAAAGTACCTTGGTAAGCCAATATGTCATTGTTTTTTTTTTTTTTTTAAACGTAGCTGAGAAGGTACTTTGCAACCTATCAAGAAACTTAATTCAATATAGCGTGGCAATAATAGTTACCCTAAGGAAAATGTACCAGAAAAAATCAATTTAAAAGCCAATTCACTGTTTGACCTTAGTGAATTCACTTGACCTTCGTTGCAACCAGTTAAAAGATTGATAAGAAATGATCAATAAAGACAAAGATTCCTGAAAACCTAAAGTCCCCTACACTGGGCTGTAGCTATGAAGCTTGTTCTGTTGTAGGGAACATACTGCTTCTTTGGTGTTAAGTATGTGCATCTAAGTTAAATGGATTAATTCCTTTCACCATACATGATACAGCATAGTGTTTGCACCGTGTCAGAATGTCTTCGAACCTCTGTATACAGTAAATATCAAACTGACAAAAAGTAACTTAAATAAGAGACTGTGTTGCATTTGTTTTGGAATCAGAGAAGCCTGGCTTGAGTTTCCAGGATCCGTAACTACAATCTGTATAAGCTAACAACTTTTGCAAACTTCGATTACTTTATGTAGAAAATGAAAATAATCATAGAGTTGAGGTAAGAATTAAGTAAAACATATTAAAAACAGTTCAGTATCTAGCATAGAGTAAACCATAAATCAGTCATTATTAGTCTCATTATTGGTGATATTCCCATTATGGTAAATTACAAACTTAAAGTTAGTAATGACATAGGGCATCGCTGTGTGCATTTTGTGACCTAAAATCATTCATGACTACTTTAATTACGTGTCCTCATCTTTTTTCCTTCTTATAGTCCTCACACATTGCTAACACCTGTTATCTTGCTATATTTTATGCATTAATAAAAAGTTTTAATTTATTTTGCAACAAAAGGGAATTTAAATAAACATGTAGATGGATAGATACAAATCATAACTATATAAATAACATACATATTACAGTAATCTTGGGCTATGAATTACAAAATGTCACAAGATCTCATTAATTCTTCTCTTATGGTGGTGGAAGAGAGGAAGGAGTAGGGATAGACAGAGTGCATAGCCTTTTCCCTGTTACTGTCTACAAAGTGGTCAGTGTACAGCAGGAGGGTTTGGTATTCAGTGAGTGTTTGTTGAATAAATATGTAAATGAAGTCAGCAAATATTATTTAATACTTCAGTGTGCAGAGCAATGGGCCACCTTGGGGAATAAAAGATTTACGACAAGCAAACCTAGCTCCCCTTTCTGAAACTTACCACAGTGTATTAGAAGACAAACTCTAAAATTAAATACATAAATAAATAAATATTATAAACAGATGGCATTTTAATGAAGATTCAAACACAGTACAGCCTGTTTGTATGTGCTGGGGGTGGAAATGGGTTTTTGAGTGGCAGACATCAATTCCAACCCGAGGGATATCTGACAGATGCCCCGTACTATTACCAACAATGCAGATTCTGAGTAGCACCCGGACACTGATTTCTAAGCAATGTCTACAACAATTTTTCATTTAATTATGGGCTACCCAAGCAAAGCAACGCTGTATGCAGTCAGCATCGTAATTATAAAGACAGACAGCAACACTCCTGAGCTGCTCTAGCATAACCCTGGGGGCACCTGGAAGTCTCGGTTGCTTAAGGGTCTGACCCTTGATTTTGGCTTGGGTCATGATCTTAGGGTCGTGAGATTGAGCCCTGCACTGGGCTCTGTGCTAGGTGTAAAGTCTGCTTAAGATTCTCTCTCTCCCTCTCCTTCTGCCCTTCCCCACTCCCCACGTACTCTCTCTCTCTCAAAAAAAAATTTTTTTAATAAATAAATGAATAAATAATAAAAATAATACAACCCTGTTCTCATAGAATGTTGACCACTTCAGAGGACAGATGGGCACCCCATCACAAAGAATTGATTTAACCAAAGCTGAAACTTCTTCCCACAGTAGCCCAGTTTGCCATGAGGTACCCATAAACAACTGTTGAGTAAGGATATGAAACAATCATTTTTGTATTTGGTCCTGTGGAGAAAATATTGTTTCTGGTGAACGTAACACAATTTCCAACATATGGACACAGGTGATTCTCTAATATAGCTTTCTTGGTACCAACTTCAGATTCTAATCATCTGAGAGATTGTGGGGAAGAAAGCAGAAAGGATAAAAGGAAGAGGAGGTTGTGAAGGAGGAGGAGAAGCTGTCCAGTCCTGAACTCAGGCTGATAAATTCAGAATCTCTAGGGGCCCAGGCATCAGTAGTGAATAAAATATCCTGAGAGGAATATCATGTGCTGCCATGGTTGAAAACCACAGGAGGGCAATGATCCGGGACAATGCTTCTCAAATTTTACCGAGCGTAAGAATCATCTGCATAACTTACTGAAACAGATCGACGAGCCCCAGCCCCAAAGATTCACGTGTCTCAGCTCCAAAGATCCATCCAGTATGGAGCTTAAGGTTTTGCATTTCTAACCAGTCTCAAGATAATTCTATGTTGTCATCTGTGAAGTAAAATCTGAGTGTCAGTGCTCAAGAGTATGGTACCAAAGGTTCCCTGAAAATGGAAAAGCGAGTCACCTAGGAGTTGTTTGTAGCTCAGTAGATGGTCTATGGACAGGCAGCATCAGCATCTCCTGGCATCTTCTAGAGATGCCAGATCTCAGACTCTGATGAATCAGAACTTGTACGTTGTTACCAAGATCTGCAGGTGATAGACATGTTCGTTAAAACTTGGGAAGTACTGTTCTAGTTCTCAATTTTGGCCCATTTGGAGTCACTCGAGCACTTGCAAAATCTCACAAGGCCTGTGACTAATCCCAGGCTGCTTTGTGGACAGCAGGAGTTTTTAGAAATTGCCAGCAGGGCTCTTCTCTGCAGCAAAGTTTGAGAAGCACAACTCTAGAGGACATGATTTGAGGTGACATTGTACAAATTTTTCCACAAACTTCTCTTCTTCCAATCTCCCAGTCTGTCACATTCTATTAATAGATACTCACTGTGCATGTTAATAAGAATCCTGTCAAATGCAAATGGATATAGGAAGATGGACGTTGTTTTATCAGTCATTTGCATCTTAGTGTTAACGTAATTAGACTTTGAGATCACAAAGCTGGAAACAAGTGAGTCTTACTGGGAATTGGGAGCATGGAAGAGATGATATTGATTGGGGGGGTCCTTCTTATTGTGAGCTGAGATGGATGAAAGCGTGAAACATTGACGATGTGGAAAACGATTAATCATTTCTTGTTCAACCCAGAAGTAGAGTGCCCACAGAGCACTGTGGCTGAGTGGCTGAGCCACTGAGTGGCTGGAGGAGGCGGTTAAATTGTGGGAATAAACTGAATTTCTTTTAAGAAATGCCCACGAAAAGAACTTGAGGAATTATAAAATTATAATAAATTACACTGAAATTGGACATGTGGCCGAAGTTATAAATGGTTGATTAAGTAGCCATTAGAAACTATTACCAGAGACTATATTATCACAGATGAACTTTTTTTGTGTGAGCTTGCTGAGATCCAGAAACTCATTTTATATATTTCAAGTGCCTGATGATGTTTTAGTTATGGATACCCCAGTAATGTTAACCACATCGACTTGCTCCCTATTTAAACCAGATCAGTTCCAGAGGCATGACTGAATAAATGAACAGGGCAAATACCCACCCAATAAGCATTTCGTCTGCATACACAGGTCTAAGATGGTTGGATTTTTTGTTTTCCTTTAATGCTTCCAGAATACTTGAGATTCACGCTGAGTCATTTAATTGGAATTAGGTGCATATTGAAGAAAGAAAAGTGTCACGTATCCTCTTATTTAGTGGCTCAGCTGTTTGAGGCAGAAACCAAGTCATGATTGAGGACAGCTGAGGGTCACGTAACGAAACTGAAGCATCCAGGTCCTCACCATTCACCCGTGCAGATCTGCCACAAAACACGCCATGTCAGAGATGGCTTCTGAAATGGAAAAATGTGTGTGCTTTTCTTTGAAAAGTTCTTACTAATCTTGTTTCTCGGTGAATAAATACAGCAACGGCAAAAGTCAACTAATTTAAACTATTGCTTTTATTATAATTACACGGGAGCACAAATAAATAAGCACAAATAAATAAGCAAATTGTAAAATATTGCCAATGCACTAAAGAAAACAAATTGTTTTCAAACAACATCTGGTTACTTCAGTAGTATCAAAGTACATTTATAATTACATGTTACCTAAAAAAATCAAGTACAAAAATTAAGAGAAATTAAAACATCAGTGTTTATATTATTAGGTATATAGAAATGGCTAACAACACGTGAATAGAGAAATCTGTTAGCTAATGCTTATTTGCACAATTTTTCAGGCACATACCTGACATTTTTAATGAGTTGTGAAAAACGTAATATGACATTCAGATTCTTAGATACGGTAAACATGTTGTGTTGGAATGGATGTTAAATGGTTTCTTTTAAAAACCCTGTCTTTTAAAAATCTAGTGCCATTATCCACTAAAAAACATATTATTTTATATCATTTCTTCAATAGCTATTTGTTTTAATTTCTTGAAAAGAGCAAGAAAGTAAACGTACAATTGCTAAATACGTAAACACATTTTTAGTGCAAGATAACAAGACCTGTGACTTTACTGTGCTTTGTTTTTTTATAATCACAGTGCACTTTACACCAACTGCTACACTATAAATGTTAACTCAAGGAGTTCCAAACAAAAGAAGTGCATACTAAACATTTTCATATATATTATATACAGTATGTATACTGTATGTGGGTGTATACACGTGTAAATGTAGATGTTTTAGGGTGGGCAACCCAGTCACATTTGGGAACAATCGAACACTTCAAAAGGATCTTCATCTATATTTGATTGAGATAAATCCAACACTATTTCTGTAAAGGTGTTTCCCCTTAAATTCGAAACTTTGTAATATTTAAAGGGAAATGTAATCAGACATTTTTTTCAGGTTACACACATTTTGCTACAATGTAATTGACCCAAATATCAAAGGGTTTTAAATCAATCCAACAACAAGCCACAATGTTCAAGTCCAACATGGCAAACATGTTATCCTTTTACTGAGTTACATAGACAGCAGTACATATCCTATGCGTACATAGAGAGTCTTATACATAAACATATTTTATACTTAGACAATAACTTTAATATGTTTTAGTATTTTATTTTGACTGTACACTTGATCTGGAAAAAAAAAGAGAGAATACCATATATAAAAACACATAAGAGATGTCAAACATGTGATATTGTATAACTTAGAAATAATTGGCTTTGTTTTAAAATTTTAATGATTGCATAATTAAGCTCCTTGAAGGCAGGGACCATATCTTTTTGAATATTTAATTCCAATGTTTCACAGAATTTCTAAAAACAATTAATAGATAAGTTTCTCAACAATGAACTGTTAATAATAAGTTAATAGATTGTCCACATTCTACAATTAGCTATTTTCCCATTGAAGGAAGATGTAGTGAGTTAATCTTAAATATTATAGGTACCATTTTTCTTCAGTTCCATTTAAATTTGGGGCACGATGAAGTAGGATTTGTTATTCTATTGTACTTCTATTCCTTTGAAAGGGTAACCTGTCTCTCATCTCAGATTACCTACTGCTTAAATCACAGGAATTTTTTTTTTTTTTTTTAATTTCAAAGGTAACATAATTAGCTTACAAGCTCTTTTCTATTTTGGGGAAGTGAATCACTTTAACATATAAGTGATTAAAATTGCATTGTTAATGTGCATTGTTTTGATGTCTTATTTAGTTAGTTAAAGCACTAACCCGAAAGGGTTGTCTAGTTTTATTGACTTGATTCCTAAACTTGCTCAGAGAGTCAAATCAAATTATATGTGAGGACAAGGCCTAAGCTAGAGTGTAGTTAGAAAAATATCTCTCTCTTCTCTAGAAGCATTCAAGAAAACAATTTGGAACCCCCATTTCTGAAGTCCCAGTGTCACTTAGGGAAGTTGTATCTCATTGTATCCAGACAATTTCTGGATATTGGAATGTGTATATTCTTTAAAACAACAAATGTGAACCTCTTAATGTTTTGTTTTGCTTCACTTTCCCAAATATTTTGTATGGGTGGTCATTAACCTTCACTAACACAGATCGATCGCTCACTCCCAACTTGCTCCCATGGCATGAATACGAGGAAAGGGACATCAGTGTTCACATGAAAACCTACCAGAAAAGCTAAGAAGATGCTGGCTTCTGGCACTGAACAGAAATGCAGGATCTCCCTCCCACTGATTCTAAAGAAATTTGTCTCTTGTCTGCGAAGAAGTTCTTCCCATAGAAAAGCATCTTGCTGACAGCAATAAAATTCTGTTTCCGTAAAAGCTGTCGGGAAAAGACCATTTCTCATACGTACGGGCTCTTCCCACCTGATAACCACACCACGTTACCATTTCCTCTTTGGCACTGCTATAAAAACTATGGGCTTTGTCTTTCCAGAGTGTTCTGGCTGTCAACAGAATGTTTTCTCATCCGACCAAATTCACAGATTGACGTGTCCTGACTGACTGCCACCTAGAGAATAAGCTGATTTTTCTCTCTATTCTAATGACCTCTTCTTCATATAAGGACACATGACACAAAGAGAAAATGAATGATAGAATGGTTCTCACCCCGTCGCCGAAGGCGCAGCGGACAGTGAGTTGGATACCCAATAAACATTATTGAGTCAAACAGCAGTGAAGCTGCTTTCCCAGATCTTTCAATGACTTCCCATTGAAAGGAAACTTTGAAGAAATTAAACAGAAACGGTTGCCTAAGGTCAGATTTTCAAACAAGCTGCCTTCTCAGAAAATAACTTGCTTGAAAAAAAGAGTGCATGAAACCTGGCAGCAACATGACTTTGGCAGAACAAATGGGAATGACTGAATCCAACACAAATCATTTCAGTACCTCTGTTTTCTTCTTGACAAGTGGCCAGCATTAAAAAATATCTTCTGCCTCATTCAGAGAGATATGGGAAAAGATTGGCGTCTGAAAAACACACTCGGATATGTTACCTACATATAAATTTCAAAGGAATTATCCAATCATTACCATACTGAGCCTGAATATACATATACATACACCCAGATCATCATAACGATGCTGAGAATTGATCTCTTACACCTGCTTGACTGACTCGAGTGTATGTGGTCATCAGAAGTCAAATCAGGCTAACATCCTGGGTCCTAGGCACACTTTATTTCCATTCTGATTTTATCTTAACACATTTTCATCACTCTTAGATTGGTACTCCATTGATTGTTGGGTTTGAAACATAATCTCTAACTGGTGAAACATGGCAGTAGGATTTATTTAAGCTATTTAAGATCTCTACATGATTTCCTGTACTCATGATCCTGCTTCTTCTGCTGCTTCTTTTTTTTTAACCACCTCAGTTATACAAGCAAAGCCTAAAACCTCAGTAAGTGTTTTATGTATACGGTTCTCCTGCTGAGGACTCATTCACGCAAAAACAACAGATACACAGGCTCCCACTTACCCTTTTTCCTTATTCTTTCAGAATTCTAATTGGACATTAAAATATACATCGATTATAAAAGATTAAAAAATTATTTTATAACATTTCAAAGGCTTGAAAGGAACTATTACGGATAAAGCATCACTAGGTTTTTAGCAATATAGATTACAAAAATCCCCTCACTCCTGTATATTTGGTTTTATTGAGCAGCACTAAACTATTGCTGTCAAAACCCTTACAAGGAAAACCACTATGACAATAACTTCGAACACATACCTTTTCTCTCAGAAATATAATACTAAATCGATTGTTAAAGAAGAATCACATACTGTCAATTTTAGGAAGCATAAATAGTAATTTAAATATACAAAATATATGAGATAGTTTCCTTTTTATCCATCCGTGGCAATATTTATATGCAACTAGCAAGTTTTTCTTAAAAGATATATAGGAATTTGTTTAACTTAAACTTTACCATCACATAAAATCGAAGCTACCCCATCCATCCCCTAGCCCCTGCATTTCCTGTTTCTTCCTTGAAACAAAATAAAATAAACAAGTGGTCATAATTCTTTGGTCATGGTGTCAGAATCAGTGAGAATGGATGTGACGGTCATGCACAGAAGATTGCGACCCAAAAATGTGGTGATAAGTAGTTTGAAAAACGTAAGAAATACTAATTCATTAATGGACCTAAATTTTGCTTAGTGTACTAAAGTATGTAAACGTATCTGTCTGAATGTTTATTTCTCATTTTCTAGGGGAAACAAACATACATGTGAAAAGTTACTTAAAAATAGTCATGACAGTGGGTATAAAGCCACTGGTCCCACTTTCTTGAAAGCAGTCGTGCTATTCAAGCTTTTGATTCCTTGTTCCTTCCATTGTCACAGTGAACCCTGGTCTCCTCCAATCAGATCCATGATGCAAGGACATGTGTCCTGAAAGTCATTTCTGAAAGAAATGTTTTCTGCTGGGATATCCAAATATATCCTAATAACTTTCTCTGGAGTCTGACTAACCATTGCTTGGTATAAACAAGACAATATTGAAGAGAAATTCTTATAAAGCCAATGTAGCAAAAATATTGGTGTTGATATAACGTGGACACCCAAATTATGCATCACATTTGCATTCATTTCCCGTCAAACCCTTAAAAACTGACAAAGCAACAGATGTTCTTAACGAATATGATACTTGACTTCTACATTACTAGCACCAGATCATATATTATGTGATTGAACATGATTTATAGCTGTGAGCTCTCATACAGAAGCCAAATGTGGACAGAAAAAAAAAAAAACATCTTAAATGCAAAAATTAATAATAAAAGGCATCAAGGGATTACATATAAAAGAGATAACAAACCAGTTAATACCGAAATTATATCATATAGTAAAACTCTTGATATTTCTGTAATTTATATACGTATAATGTGTATTATTTCAGGTGTCACCCATAGACTAGTAAAATATTTACATCTTAATATCTTTTGGATTCAAAATAATCCGGGATAAATAAGTGTCTTAATTGCAAGGATACAATTAATATACATTTTATCAAGAATTTGCCATGAGTAGGCACAGCTTCCCATGGGCTTTCCAGGGAAGCACTGGCATTCCATTCCGACAGAGAAGATATGTAACAGTTACTTATCGCATGACTGAGTTGACCTCCCTCTTCGTGTAAAGTGATGTGGAGCTCCCGCCATCCTGTGCACAGTCATATGGCAGTATCCCAGAACACCGTTTGCTGCTTAGAATAGGGTGGAGGGCTGTACTTCTTTGCCCCAGCACTCTTCTTCCAGCTGGGCAGGATAGGCATGCTATCCTGTTTGCAAAGCCCCTTTTCCGTTTTCTGTCTAGCTTTTATTTCCTTGCACAAGCAACGCTTTTTCTCAATCATCTCAAGCATTGTATGGTCTCCATGAAACCACTGCATGCATGCCACCTAGCAAAAAAGAAAGAGTGAATACAGAAGCAAAAAATGGAATGAAAGTAATCTCTCTTTTTTTTTTTTTTGCACTGTGCTAGTAGTCGTTTCGAAAAATGTCAGCTGTTTCTATATCTTTGTAATTCTTACAAAGCAAAATTAAAGTACAGGAACTATAAATAAATTTTATACCTAAGTAAACTTTGTGACATAATCAAACAATTATTTGGGCAAGAATATTTTTCCAATGTGTTTCAGGAGCTCACAATATGGAAATGACCCTTTTTTTTTAAAGCAGTTTGCCTAGTATTTACCTATTACTTTTATGCCGACTCCATTGTCTTATAGGTCCCAATGTGTCTAAGTTCAGTTATCGAAACTGCTTTTCAGTGGTATCTAAGATGAATGTGATATACTTTGAAGAATTTAAAGATCATTTTTGTTCTTGAAATAAAACTTTCATTTGTTCATAAAAAGCACATGGAATTAAGACTTTTCATAATTCTTCTACCAAAACGACTTAGCGTGCATGTAATGCTTGGAATTTAAGTGTTTAAATAATTTCTTGCAAAGAAATTTTTCTCTATTTTTTGATGCTTCAGCAAATGTCTAAGTTAGACTCCTTGGCCTGTGCCATCATACTGACCCAGGGTCCAGTAAGTTCTAGCACTTTAGAATGGAACTACTGAGTTGAGTTTGTCACACAAGGACAGCAATGTGATTGGGCCACGAACCCAGGCTGAGGAATCTTCCACTTAATTGTCTAAGCAAATCTACTCCTCGACTTTAAGGGTTAAGATAGCTCACTTGGAGTCACTGAATTAGATGTTACAATTTCAGTATAAAAATCAGAGCAAATACATAACATTTACTCTATACCAGATCCCATTCTAAGTACTTTGCATAATTTAATTCATTCATTCCTCGCAAAGATGATGCCCTGAAATAAGTACTATTTATTAACCCATAATGATGAGTAAAATGAGATTTAGAGAGACTTAGTAACTTGCTTAAGCTTACAGAGCCAGCAAATGGCAGAGCTGGGATTGGATCCCAAGAATTCATTTCTAACACTGTGCTTTTAACAACTATTCTATACTGATTTTCACTGTATATGCAGAAGTAGAAAGGACTGAGAAGATAAATTAGTACAACACCCTCAATATACAGATGAGGAAGCTAAACCGTCAAGAAATTACATATGTTGCCTAAAGCCAGGCAGGTAAGTTTTCTGGCATGAACAAGGCAAGATTGAAATTCTCATGACTCCTAATCCTTTATGGAGTGGGCAGGGTCTAGAGCTAGAAGACAAGAATTCAAAGCCTGGATGTGTCAAATTTCTCCCAGTCACTGCACTTCTTGGTTTCTTTATCTGAATAACTGATTTGGTAATATCTCAATTTCAGAAGTTAGTGTAAGGATTAAATTGGATAATGAAGGTGAAGTCATTTTTCAAAACACTAAACCACTGCCCAACGATTATTATTGTAATATTGACAAATACCTGGGAGCTTGCCATACCTGCTCTCTGTCACACATGTGCAAAAAGCTCTGTATATGTTCTATTAAGTTCTCCTAGCCACCCTGAAAGCTTACATTTATCTATACAGTACAAGTGTGAAAGCAGAAACTAGATCAAGGTCACAGCTTACTACCTGTAATAGAGACCTCTATCAAACTCAGATCTGTCCGATTCCAAAGTGAATATTCTTTCTACTACATCTCCTGATCATTATCTAGAAATTATAATCATAGTTATTGTCGTAGTTACTACCATTTCCAGATGCTACTCAAGAAATGCAAATATATCTATAGCTTTATGAGGGAATAGTGTGTATCCAATAAATCTAAATCAGTGGCTCGGACTTGGAGTCCAGAAGATGGCACTCTTAGATTAATATCTTATATGTGCCTAACTTGATATAAAGTTCCTTGAAAAAAAAAAAAAAGCTTTGTTTAATGGACACGGGTGTTTGGTTTTTAAATGAAATTCTAGATATTTGTTAAATTATTCCAACCAATAGGCTTTTGAACCGACAGAACATTGCCAAAGTGGCTCAGGAATTTTTCAAAAGATTTCTAATATTTTATAACTTGATAATCCATGCAATAAAAATACAGTAAGTCTATTTTGGTGGAAATACAAGCAAAATTTATTGAGTGACTATAAACTCTTAAAATGGATTTATAACATAGAATTCCCAGAGGGCAGGCCCCAAATTTTATCCATCATTAGCCCCAACATGCAGAACAGAGTCATTAAGCTCTCGATAAAAGTTTTATGAATGAATAGAAGCCACCAGCATTGAACAGTTTTTGTTAACTCTTAGAAAGCTCACCAGATCATTTTCTTCTTAGTAAAATCTCACTGGAGTTTACACATTCCAACAAAATTGCAAATCCTCCAGGCTTCTTTCAGATGAGATATTTACAGCACCACTTTGATATTTGCATTGTATTTACTTTTCCACACAACCTAAAATCATTTGTTACTTAATTTTCCTTAATATTTAAGAGTGAGAATCAGTACATATCAGTGCAAAGTAATAATTCTGCTAGATTGCTCTAACAACAGTATCGCCAATATATTTCATAGTAGTCATTACATTTCAGGTATTTACAACTGCATTACTATAAGTGTGTATTTTCTTTCAATTAGAAGTTTGTACTATATAAGTGTGTCAATTTAAGAATAATCCATTCTTCAAAAAATCTAAAAAATAAAAGTTTAAAGAGTTATGAAGTATGATTTCCATATTCTTTACATTTTTATTTTAAAATAGTTAAATGTCCACTTGATTGATATAATGGTTGAAAATATTAATAGAAGAAAATCAACCCCTTTTTTCAGAATGCTGTAATATTAAACTATTTTCTTTTGGTGGTCAATACAAAGTCTGAGAAGGCATTGGTCAATACATGAATGACAGCTAGCTATTCCAATATAATTTAAATACAGGTTATTAGAAAATAGCCAATTAAAGATTTTTTCAATTTCAATGTTTTAATAAATCTGTTGAATAGTGCTATAGAATCATCTCATATTAAACGGTTATAACATTTCTTTCTCATTTGAGATACCCAAGAAAGTTATTACTATATTAAGATGAGATAAACGCTTTTTCAAAGTGATTCATTTTGGGGAAGACAAATCTACTTCCCCTGTTTACTTTTATATAGGCTGTGGTTTTCAATATTTCTTTCTGGAGGGCACATGCTCTTTTTAATTCCCAGAATTAATCTCCAACATTACCCACTATGCCCATTTACATGGCAGAATCTCTCTCCCTAAAACAAGTCTAAAAATTACATTTCACTCTGACAGTAAGATGTGCTTCAATCTTGTACAATCAATGTACAAACTAATAAGTTTGTACATAACAAATAGGATATTAAGCAATTATATGAAGCATGTTAAGAATACTACCCATAAATATTTCATTACTTTGCTGTGTTTTTGTTTCATTTTGTTTTATCACCAAATTCTTAAAAATTTTTAAAAATTTAGCTATAAAATGCCATTTCACCTCACCCTGGAGTTAAAAGAATTCTGGGATTTGATTTACAATAAGCATGCATTGGGAGACAATTATAAGACAATTGCTCAATTGATATGAATACAGTTACATCTGTTGGACAAGATTTTCATATTAACATGATTCAGCAGAAGTAATATTCTTGGCTAAAAGTTGATGGGGATAAAATCAAGTGAAGCTCTTCCTCAAGGAGGTAAAATATAAATCCCCATCCCTTACGTGCAGGCTACACACAGTGACTTCTTCCCAGAGAGATCATACAGTATGGAATGCGGGAGGAGAGTAACAACAGTGGATAGCCCTGAAAACATTACATACACCACACCAAGTGTTGGTGATAAGTGATGCCGATCCTAAGGACCTTGAATATGATATGATGAGAAAGGCACACCGCCTCTGTGTTCCTCCTCCTCCAAACCCATAATCTCAAACTAACCATGAGAAAAACACCAGACAAACCCAAATTAAGAAATACTCTACAAGATACCAGTCCAGAAATCCTCAAAACTGTCAAGATCATCCAAAATAAGGAAAGTCTGAGAAACTATCACAGTCTAGTGAAAGCAAATGAGATGTGATAACTGAAATTGACTAATGTGGTATCCTGGAAGGGATCCTGAAACTGATAGACAAAAACTAAGAAAATCCAAATAATGAATGGGCTTTAAAAATCCTCTTTCAATGTTGACTCGCTGGTTGTGACAAATGCACCACAGCAACGTAAGATACTAACAAAAGGGGAAACTTGATGTAGGGTATGCAGGAACCCTCTGTGCATTCTTTGCAGCCTTTCTGTAAATTTAAAACTATTCTAAAGTTCAAAAAATAGATTTTAAAAAATTACCAGAAGAGACCACATTCTTTCCAAATGCTAATTGTAACTTATCCTTTGCTCTTTAGATGGAAGCAACATGGTATAAAAGAAAGAGTTCAAGGACTTGATTGGGATCTTCGTTGTTACATGACATTGAAAAGTCATATATGCCTTTGAACTTGTATGCATTTCCTCTATATATTGTATATATACTGGTACATAATTCATATACACATAGTATATATATGTATATACTTCATATATATTTTATGTATATTGTATATACTTTATGTATACGTGGTGTGTATTGCTACATATGTCTTACTTCGCATGCTTGTACTAAATAAAGTTGGCAAATGGATTGGGAAAGTGTAAAGCCCCAGACACTGCTGACGATCTTAACTACTAATCCTTCAATACATGAAGAATAACATAAATGTCAAGGAGTCTTTAATGTACCTCAATCATTATTTTCTCTAGAAAATAAACTAAGCACTTCCTGATACTGAGTATATTTTATCCAAAGAACAAAGGAATGATAATACTGTTCAGTAATATATCTCCATACAATTTTTTAAAACATTCAATTGCCAAAATATGTAAATCATAAAGAGATAAAAATATTCTAAAATAAGCACTTCGACCCCAGCATTTCAACACTAAAAATGATACCAGAATAAAATTGATACAAGGAGCCATATCTCTATCCATTTGATTTTTGTGCCTCATGAATTAGCATATAAAAAAAATAAAAATTTACCAAAGACTTAGGGGACAAAGCAATGTTGAACAAGTGCCTCTTTGGCCTCAGAATTAAATTTAACTGTTGTGAATAATATTTAATTTCTTAAACAGTAGACCTAACACCAATACTAATTTTCAGATGCTCCTGGAGGGGTGGGGGGAATCAGTTCCATGCTGCTCTCTCTGTGACAATTTCTCCGCCCTATAACCCACATTATGAGAAATCATTTTCAGAGTCACCAAAATTCTTTGAATTTTCTTTTTACCCTGCAGAAAATTTCTCCAGGAGAGCATGGATAGGATTAGTGGGGCAACAAGGAAGAGCAGGCATGAAGGCTGGCTGGTGAGATTCGAGAAAGGAAAGCTAATTTTTCAGGAATTATGGGGGATAGTGAGTCCCCTGCATCTTTCTGTACAGTCCCCATCCTTAGGTGTCATGAGGTCAGCCAGAGGTGTTAGTGAAACTAACACTGAAACTGTTTTTCTTCTCCCATGTAGTGGGCAAAGAGATTGATACTTTGTAACAAAACATACATAAAGAATAACTGCAGCTTTTTTATATGTATCATATTTTATATGTATCTTCAGGATAATGGACAAGAGTTAGCAAAATACAACCTACTTCCCAAATACAGCCTACTGTCTGTTTTTGTATAACCCACGAGCAAGAATTTTTGTTTTATGTTTTTAAGTAGTTGAAAAAAAAACAAAAAACTATTTTGTGATACATGAAAACTGTATGAAATTCAAATGTCAGTGTATACAAAGTTTAAGTGGCACACAGAAATAGCTATTTGTGGACCTATTATCTATGACTGCTTTCGTGTTACAAAATTACATAGTTGGGACAGAGATCACACATCCCACAAAGCGTAAAATATTTACTGTCTGCCCCCTTACAGAAAAAGTTTATTAATCTGCTACATAAATGGCCAATTAACCCTTGAATTATGTATATTTTGTAATGGTCTAATAGAAGACCAAAAAGGATAATATTAATATTGATGCTATAAAAAGGGCTAAAAACAAGTCAAGAGCATTGATTCATATGTGCTCACATATTTTTCATATCAAGTTTGGCCCATTAGATTTGAAATCAGTCCTGACAATTAGTTTAGAGGAATTATTTGGGCATGTCAACTACATTTTACAATTTCATCATTAGAAGGAATAAAAAGAATGCTGGAATTAAATAAAGTGGATTATCTGGTGTAGAGTCTCTAGATAAGAGACTTAATATATAAGGTCAGCCCCTTGTTTTAATAGCCTTGAAGCAGTCATTTGCTTGTCTATGACGTGTTATTGTAGGGATTTGACTTCAATATAAAAGTTGTTTTGAGAACCTTAAAAAAATAATTCTAGTGAATTTTCTTTGTTTTCTTCTTCTCCAAATATATTTTGGGAAGAAGGATTCAGCTTTACATAGTTTAAGCACAACACAGGTCCTCAATAAACCTTCTGACAGTGACGTAACATAGAGATGGAAGGGTTATAATTACCTTCACTTGTTAGCAGATTCACTAATAAAGTTGCTTTATTACTTATCAAGTAACAAGTGATCAAATCCATGTTACTTGATTCTTACACGGAAAACAAACAAAAACCCTGTCTTTTTCTTTTTTTTTTAAGATTATTTATTTGCTTATTTATTTATTTGAGAGAGATTGAGAATGAGCGTGATCGAAGGGAGGAGCAGAGGGAGAGGGACAAGCAGACTCCCCATTGAGCATGAAACCTGAGGTGGAGATTGATCCCAAGACCATAAGATCAGGACCTGAGTTGAAATCAAGAGCCAGACCCTTAACCAACTGAGCCACCCAGGCACCCCCCTGTCTTTTTCTTTGAATGAGTAAGTTTTGCTTCATGTATCTGTTATAAAATAGTTAATATTTTGAAAGCATATAGAGGTGACCCAACATCATAGTATTTTCTATGCTCAGTGTTTAAAAGGTACAGTTAAATAATCCCTATGGCATTATAATTACTTATAAGCACCATTCGTTCAACTTTCAAAAGTATAAATTCAAGATCAGGAAGATGATTCTACACTAATTGATTTTTTTCCTTTTTTTATGAAGGCCAAAGTGAAGTCATTTGTACAGATAACACAAGCATGCAGTATCAAAAAAAACAAAAAAACAAAAAAAAAAAAACAAAGTATGCAGTACCAAAAAAAAAAAGGTAAAATAAGTGTATAATACAAAAAAAAAAAACAAAAAATAGATGTGCAATACCAAAAAAAGCTTTGTGTGCCATATCAAAAAATAGAGAATCTAAATATGCAATACAAAAGATATAAGTGTGCAATACCAAAAAAGTGGACACTTTTCAATTTCATGGGCCTGGATTTGATCCCAAGGCTTTCAATCTCACTTTGGTGGTGTTGCCCAAGTTAGTTATTTTGTTTTCTTGCCTGAGATATTATGGGAATTAAATATTCTTCACATTATATTTTAATGATATTATTTGAAACAATAGCATCTTTGGTATATCTTGAGCTTTTTTGATAGTTTTTTGCCTGTATTTTTTTTCCATCTTTAATTCTGATTTATTGATTGGGTGCTTTTTAAATTATTCTCTTGTACTCCTCTCTCATTCATCAAAATTGTTGACTCAGAACCTATGCTTTATGAAAGAATTATTAGACAAGTTAACACCTAAGGCATGTACTGGAACTGTAGATTTTATTTTACATGCCTAAATTCTACTTTAAAATATAAATATATTGATAAATGAGAGTGACATCTTGATTTCAGAGCTGCTTTTGAATGCAACATCATGGGCATACATTAACCCCACCTTCTTTTCCTAGGTCTAAAGATCCCTCTTTATGTATAATCTCTGATCAACTACTAAGCATATGAGAAACATCATATGTTGGTATTTCAAGCCATAGAAGCTATTTGTTTTTAAATATTTGTGCTTGCCTACATGACCAATGATGTAAAATTCACTAATCAAAAAATTTTGAAAATTGTAAGTTAATAAGCTTTACAGTTGCTTGGCTTTAAAGACAAAATAGAGCTTTAAGTTACTGTAGATTGCTCATTTTCTCTGCCTGCAAAATGAGGACAACAACCACTCTTCCGTTTTATAGTGATGTCCTTTAATCAAGACCAAGTCACAGGTCATATCCAAGGACAGAAGTTGATTTTTAACTACTGTGCTACACAGAGACAAGTGTAACTGATCCCAAGCTCCTCTAATATACTGTGCCTCTTTCTCAAATGATAACGATTCTATTTTTGTGTGTGTTTGATTTCCTATTTTCTTAAGAGACAGTATAAGACAGATGAAATGGATAACATGACATGGTTTTACCACTTATTTGCTGTGAAATGTGGGACAAGTCACTGAAACTTCCTGAGACCTTGTTTCTTTATCTGGGAAATGAAAATAATAAGACCTCAAGTTTGTTGGGAGGAATGCGGGTAATAACTTAGCATCTATTACAAAGTGGACACAAAAATATAAGCTCCTGGGGTGCCTGGGTGGCTCAGTCAGTTAAATGTCCAACTCTTGATTTCAGCTCAGGTCATGATCTCAGGCTCATGGGATCTAGCCTGCATTGGGCTCCACGCTCAGCAGGGAGTCTGTTACTCTCCCTCTCTCTGCCTCCTCCTCCCCACTCTCTCTCTCTCTCTCTCTCAAATAAATAAATAAATAAATCTTTAAAATTTATATATCTACAAGCTCCTCTACCCCCAGTAGACTGTGAGTTCTTTGAAGACAGGAGCTCTGTTGTTAATCCTCATGTCCTTAGCCGTCAGTACAATGGAAGTATGTAATAAGTGCTCATACAATGGATGAATGAACAAACAGATGACTAGAAGGGTAATGCTCACTGAGTTCTTTCAGGAAAGGGGCTTTGGAAATTTTTGACTTAATGAATGATTTTATTCCACTTTGGTTCAATTGAATTCAGCAATACCCTGAATGTACAAGGTCAAAAAAAATATTTCCTACAATTTTTGAACCTCAGGAGGCATCGGACCTCAAACTCAGCCCTTGATTCCATGTGAGCCACAGCCTGGATATTCTATAGATGAGGGCATCTCAGACTCTGAGGTCTTTGAATCTTTGGGGTCTCAAGGATTCATATCCTTTGAATTTGGGGGTCTCAGAATCCTTGACCCTTTGGTTAAAGTTAATCCTTTTGATTAAGTGATACACCCATGATCCCTAAACCTCGGCATGCACTTAGCACCCCCTGGGAGCTTGTTAAAATGCACAGTCTTAGAACACCATCCCCAGGCATTCTGACCCTAGGTTCTGGGTAAAATGGGTCTCAGGCAATTCAAATGGTCCAAAAAAGCATTTAATTCTCCTTCAGAAATGTTTCTCCAATCTATCATCTACCTTTACATTTTCAGTGTCATGTTCTTGGTCGGCTCCTGGACTACTGAGACAGCCTCTAATGTCACACTTTTAATCCACCAGCCACAAACTGCCCAAGTGCTTGCTGTGAAGCCCCCATAAAACCATAGTATTCAATGGCTCCCCATTTCCTGCAGAAAACAGTTTACGCTCCAGATCCATCACAGTGAACTTCAAGCATTGTCTTTTCTGGCTAATTATTTTACCCCACTGTTTACTTCATACTCCTGTCATACCAGATTATCATAACTCACCCAACACCATAGGCACATTACTTGCTTCCATTCTTTAAATCAAGCTATTTTCCTATTCTGGAACTCTCTTCCTCCTTGAAGCCTTGTCTTTCAGGGGAAATTCCACTTATGCTTTTAAAGTCCAGCTAAATGCAGCAAGAATCTATTCTGAAGTCCTCTATGAATTCTGACAGCCATGTTTGCTTATTGCTTGGCATAGCATCCCTTCCCTTCCTTCCTTCCTTCCTTCCTTCCTTCCTTCCTTCCTTCCTGAAGTCAGCAGGTCTCTCACACCATGCTATGGATATTGTATTGATTATGAGTTTTGCACAAGATTCTGAAATTCTCGAAAACAGAAATCCTGTTTATATTACTTTTTCTAACCCTAGAATCGTAAGTCAGTATCCTCAAAGAAGTCCCACAATGTCTTAATAGTTAAAGTTTCTTTGAAATACAATTTCAGAGTGACTAGTCTCAGCAGATGTTTTCACTTTTTTCTGATTATAAAAATAATTTATGCCTATTTTATAAAATATGAATTATAATAATATAGTAGGCAAAAATCAACTGTGAAACCACCACACAAAAAGTGCAGTATATTTCTTTACATATAAATCATATATACATAATTATAATTTATGTATATATGTAATCATTGTGTATGTACCTATATATACAAATTATTTTTTAACTTTTGATTATACTATATAAAATGTTATACTCTTGCATTTTCCCTATTATAGTTACAGTCTTAGATACTTTTTTCAAGACATGATAATAAAAACAAATTATTCATTATGAATACCTTTTACTTTGCCATTGTATAATTGCTCACATTTAGTTGGGTTTCATTTTTTAAATGCTGTAAGTAATATCTCAATAATTTATGGCTTTTTCCTTCAGAAATCCACTTACACAGTAACACAAGTCAAGGGTCCAAACATTTTAAGGCTTTTGATGCATATATAGCTTATTTGTCTTCCAGAAAGGTTAAACCGTTTTCCATTCCCATAAGCAGTGTGGGATTCATAATCATGTTAGCACTGGTTTTGTTACCAACAGACACAAGCAAGCAAACAAACAAAAAATCCTGTAAATGATATGTCTAGAAGAACCCTTTGATTTCTGCATTTACTTGTATTAATAGTGACTTGAATGGGCTTGAATGTTTCCAAAATGTTTAATAACAGAAAAGTTGACTTAGCCTGAGTTTATTTTTTTCCCCCCTAATGAGGTGGTAGTTTTACCTACTAATTTATACTTTTTAAATAAATTTGGGGTATTTATATTTTATTTATCATAATAAGTTCCAATGTTTGGCACTTTATAGTCATTTATGTTATTCCAGACATATGTTCCTAATTTTTACATAGTCAAACCAATTGTTTTTTTAAATGCCTCCATTTTTTATTCTTTAAAGTGCCTGCCTTTTTAATAATTGATAAATATATTTATATTTTTCAAGGTTTATGGCTTGCAAACTGTTTAATTCATCTTTTACTTTATTTGTTTGTACTTTTCCTCGTCACTGAAAATATGTTGCTTAGGAAGGGAAAATATATTTCATATGAAAAATGAGACAGAAGGTAAAACATTGAAAGGATAGATTTTACTTCTTAATTCTCCATGAGGTAAGAATCTACTTTTATTTATTTCAAATATTTCAACAGCTGTTCAAGCACTATTTGTTAATCATCATGGTTGAGTCACATTTCAAATTCTAGAAGTAATTCTGTACTATAATCTCATTTTATGAGGTGATAGCTGGTGTGGAATCATTTGAATTATGTCTATCAGTTCTACTTTAACGAAAATGATGTCTAAGTGAAAAAATTTTGCTTCCCATCTTGAAATTGCCCTGGTATAACCATTATCTTCTTGAAACATAAATCTATATGCATATTCACATTCACTGCTCTTCAGTCATTTGCATAAAAGAAATGCTATTTCATTTTCCAGCTTCAAATGATGCATATTTTGGACAAATGTTGTCTTCCAGTTTGCAATATTGTAACAGTCTTTTTAAGTGTTTCACTTAGGAAAATATTTAACAATTATGCTTAAAAAAATCATATTTCATTAAAAGAAAATAAAAATCTGTTTTGAAGATTGTTTAGAAGTCTATCATAAGCAAATACACATGCACAAATAATACATACTCATACATTTCATATACATTCATGAACATATGTAAGCATGTGTATATAAAAGTATGTATCAGGGATGCCTGGGTGGCTCAGTGGATTAAGCCTCTGCCTTCGGCTCAGGTCATGATCTCAGGGTCCTGGGATCGAGGCCCGCATCAGGTTCTCTGCTCAGCAGGGACCCTGCTTCCCCCTCTCTCTCTGTCTGCTTCTCTGCCTACTTGTGATCTCTCTCTCTCTGTCAAATAAATAAATAAAATCTTAAAAATATATATAAATAAATAAAAATTAAAAATAAAAGTCTGTATCATACATTAGTGTATATATGTATTTGCATATATTTGTGTACATATGTATATATCATACATCTATGATTAAATTATCGAAAATTTCTAGAGATCTCCTGGTTATCATGTTGTTCAAAAAACAATTCTAAAAGTTTTCCTGAAGGAATGTACGTGTCAGTAAAATCACTGAAGAAAAAATGGTGGTTTACAGCTAATAAAATCTCGTATCGAGATTATTTATTGATCTCAAGGAATACCACAACATTCTTGAATGCTTTTTAAAAGGTTCTAAAATAAGTGAGGAAGTTATATTCACCTTTGATCAAGTGACTTTGCAGTGAAGGACTGTCACAGTCTAAGGAACAATCATAACACCAGTAATGTAATAAGTAGCAACTGTGATTGATTGTGCATAAACCATGCTCCAGACACTCTGTGGGCACTTAGCATATATTAATTCCTTTAAAGCTTAATAATTCTATAAGCATGTCCTATTGCTACTTTTTAAATGATAAATCGAGGCTTGAAGAGGTTAAGTAGTATCTACAACATCATATTCCTAATAGAAGGCAGAACTGGGATTGGAATTCAAGACTTAAATACAACAAATGTTAAAGTTATGTCCTTATCATTACATATTATCTTACAGCTAACTATGATTAATGTGGCCCAAACTGGACACCACACACATGCACAGACACACACACAGTTATTATGGTACTTTCACTTCATATGGTTAATGACATTGGAAAGTGTATTGGATTAAATAAAGGTGGTAAAGCTTGTTGCTGAAAGATGTAAAGATTAGAGGATTTATAAACATCAAAACTTTAGTGGAGAGGTGAAACTGTGACTTTATTATTTGTAATATTTGCCATTACTGTCATCACCACCACCTTCTCATCATCGCTACTAAAATCATGGGCACAATAACCAGTTTCCATCATGTGAAGGCTCACCTGCTTCATTTCACTCTGACCATACAATAACCCTGTGATCACCATTTTCCAGATGAGAAAAATCAAGTTCAGAAGAGGTTAAAGACCACTTACCAGCTCCTGGAAGCAGATTCCATACTGGGTGTGAAAAGAAATTAACAATAGAGCAGAACACTACATTCTCCCTCCCTGGGTCAGACCCTCTATCTATAGGGCAGGTTCCTTGCATCTAACCCACAAGAATACACTCAGAAAGGCTTGTAATATTTTGACTTGATTGTCTTGAACATCTCAGGGTTTGACTGCAAAGGTATTTCTTCTCTGCTCTTCACTCTACCTCCCTTTTGGCTACCTTCTTAAAGACGTGATTACTAAAATGTTTAATGGATGGGGCGTCCTGACGAGAGATGTGTCCAAATAGTGAATAAGCAATTTCAATAACAAGAAGAATGACGATTCCTTTCTTGCTATAGAAAAATAGCTCTATCTCATCTCACTTCCAAATGGCCCACTCACTGGTAGTACTTCCGTGTAATTGTATACTGAGCATGCATTACATGCATTACTATGCCACAGAAGTCCCTCTCTCTGAAGATATTTTTCTTGTTATTTCCTCGGCCACAACTGAAATTCATTTCAATAAACACCCTTTTCCTCGCTTCCATGGCGGCAAGCAACGTAGTCATCCTTCCACACATACTTATGCTTCTCCAAGTATTTTCACAAACATGGTGAGATATGGTGTCTCCTGACTGAGTTGGACAAATGTTAGCTGATTCAATGAGTTGTATTAGGAGAAAAAGCTCAAGTAAGAGCCTGCATAAAGGAAAAAGGCCATGGATGTTTTTCATACCACCGTGAAAGAAGATGCTAATTGCATCAAACCATCATTTCACAAATTCTTTGCTGTAGAAGAATTTTAGAGAATAAAATTTCCCCATCAAGAGCAGTGAAGGTTTTGAACACTGTAAATGCATCACATTTTCATATTATAGGATGACAACTAAATGCAGCAAGCAAGTTGTCAAAATTGGGTGTTAACTTTGGTATCTCTTATGAAGAAATACACAGTGCAAATTGGCAATTGTATGTAATTTAGCACATGTTCTCTGGTGAAAAACTTGTCAAACATACAGTGGAAACCTAGCTACCCAAAAATGCACAAACCATCTAGATGTGAATGACATACTGTCTTCATCTTTACACGTGTATACAGAACATATCTACACATGCAATAATGGATTCTTCTGTGCAAGGATATAGAAACATGCAATGGCTGAAAAATAATGATAATATTACATGAGAAAGAATTGATTTGTCATTTAATTCTCAAGTGTCTGAAATTGCCTAAACTGTTGCTGTTTTAAAGTATGTAGAAAGTAGCGAAGAACTCCTAATATAAGTATAAATGATATATGATGTGATATATGGCATTCATATATCAAAATGCAAGATGAAGCTTTTCAGAGAAAAGCTGATTTATGTCACATATAAAAAATATTATGTCTATGTCCATAGGGAGGACTATATATATTCTTAAAAATATATATAATAAAATATAATAATTAATAACATGGTTATAATGTTAGGTAATATACAATTAATGTCAATCATAAAATAATATATAAACATTGTATAATATTTAAAATAATGTAAAATATAGAAAATATTAGATAAATATATATATTATTCTTGATTTGGCTTTTTACTATTTTATAATTATAAAACTCTTTGCCCTTGGAAAGCAAAAAGGCTATAGGAAAATTGTGATACATTTTCTCCAATTAAAAAGAGACAACATAATTCTCAGCAATTAAACCTAATAATGACTACAGATATAATTTCAGCTGTTAATTGATTAAGCTAATTGTTTGTAATAAAGGAGAAAAAAAAACCCTCTGAGCAGGTTTCAGAATTAATTTATGTTTTTAAATGAGCAAGAAGTTTCTAAGTAGAATGCCTTAAAGAGACATTCCCTTAAGGAGCAAACAGTATTACAAGATAAAATTCAATTACAAGAAGTGTATTGATGTTTTTCACTAAGTATATTCTCTTAATTGCTTACATTAGCATTAATTTAATTTCAAGTTTAATTTCATTACAAAATATTAGCTCTTAATAGTGCATACGGACTTGACCACAGTTAAATTAGGGAGAGTCACATCTCAGTAAATATTTGTTTTATCTAGCAAAGGGGAGGGAGGTTCATAGGCAAGCAGAATATGCTTATCCTCAAGGAAGAGACCTTAATAATAATCACAGGAATAGCTAACAATCGTATTTAGTTCTTAGAACTTTGAATGAAGCTGGGTAAGAACACAAAATGTATATTCCTCTCCATAGAACACATTGCTCAAGATGAGCATAGCTTTCTTAGAAAGGAGAAACAAGCTTGTGGTCACAAATAATTCTGAAGCCAGCTTTGGTGTTTGCTACCCCCGGGCCAGTCGCCTCACGTGTCTTGGCCTCAGGTTAGAAAGAACCAGAGGGCCCACACTGAAACGCAGAGTGGCATCAGGCTCACAGCTGTATTTTATATAAATTGCATAATATTTTACATTTTTGAACTTATATGAAAAAATCAATAGATTTCATGTTAAAAGAGAGAGAGAGAAACAGAGGGGAAGGGAGAGGAGGAGGGCAAGAGCACTGGGTTCTGAGAAATCAGAGAAACATGGCAACAATGTGAGTTTTCTCAGCTCTCTTTCTGTAGGCTTGTCTCTTTCAGTTCCTCCTGGTCCCCCCATAATTCAACACTGAAGCCAAGTGCCAGTAGCCATTTTTCATTTTACTGGTAATGAAATTTTTAATAGTATAAAAATATTTTCTGTACTGCTGATTCTATCAAAGGGAGCAAGCACTTAGTTTCAATGCCTCCTGGGCAACTGCAGGCTGTGTCTCCCTAACTGCACCATTTAAATAAATCTCCTTTTGTTTTGTGATTTCAGGTCCGAGCCACATTGACCTAAAGCTTGAGGCCTTTCATCCTAACTCATGGCTAAAACTAGCTCCTCAAGTCAACAAAATCACCCTTGTTGCATTTCCAAAGAAGAGGTTGGCCATTTCCTTTTAGCCAATTTCATTCAAATCTTCATGGGGTCAGTATGGAAAGGCAGGAAAAACCCAACACCTTGTACAGAGAAACCCCAAATCAGCTTAAGTGCAAGGAGTTTACTTGTAGCCTATGAGCTACCAAGCCAGGAGCTCAGGAGATAGGCCCTTTTCCTGTTGCCTTTATATCTTCCATCTGGCTTCCTGCTTCTCTCCTTCTTCCTGAGGTTTACTCACTGCCCAAGAAGACGTCCTTCAGAGCAGCTACAAGACAACAGAGGGCTCAGCTGACTGCTGTCTGGGAGCAGAATGCCCTGTATATGACATGCTGGGCAGAGAAACAAACAAGGGTTTCCATTCAAGTCTCAGATTGAATGTCTTGAAATCTAATTTCCAGAAGGAAAGGCTCTTCTTTGCTGGTAACACACTTCTCATGAGGGCAATTCAATGCAGCCGGCTAAAGTTTGAAAACTGGAAGGAATTGTTTATTAAATGGTAATTAAAGTTTTCACCATTGAGAATTGCCGGCTAGTTTAAAAACGTCTTTTCTAAATCAATATTTACAAAATGTCCAGCGTTGTGACAAACATATACTCTTTCTCCCTGAGAATGACTGGAGGTATTACCTGGAAATGACGCTGCCATTCCCCGCTCCTCCCAGTACCCACCTTTCAGAGAATTGTGTATGGGATAGGCCATAGTATCATTCTCTTCTATACGTAAGGACAGCTTATGTGTAAAAGTGGAATTGGAGCTAAGATTCAAAGCAGTGAAGTCCTTGCTGGACATTATTCCAGGACTGTCCCTGGGCCTCTGCCATATTATGCTTCCCTGGTTGATGAGTAACTATAGCATCGCTCCTCATGATGCCCTTCAGCTGGATGCTTCAAAGGAAACAGAGTCAAGAGAGGACAAATGCTGGGAACAGCACAGGAGGAGCAGAAAGAGGGGTGATGACCACTACTGCAAGGCATTGTCCCTAGAGAATTGCTTTTATCATGCCATTTATCTGCCTAGAAGCCTTGAAGGGCTCCCATTGTCAGAGCATTGTGTCTACATAAGTTAGGACGCTATTGAAACACGTGGACCTTATGGTCCCATCTGTTTTCATGATCTCATTGCTTACAACTCGTTCCTGAGAACTCTGGGCTCCCACATCATTCCCAAGTCAAATCAAAAGATGATTTCTCTCAACCAAGACAGTTAGATGTCCGAAGATGTGACATGCCCATTACTTTTGAAAATCAGCGGAATCCTTTTCAACATTCTGATCTAAGAGCCTGAAGAAGCAACCAACACAGCTTCAGAAATCCATATTTCATAACAGCTAAAATGACAAGCTTTTTTCCCACCCCCCCCAGGTCAGATGTGTAAACAACTCGGAAATAAAATATGAGTGGGGGAAAAATGAAAATCAGAAAGACAAGGGAGAAGCGGGAGGATATGCATGTTTTGTAATAGTTCGTAGCTGCGAGAAATCAAAATGGAATTGAGGCGGCCTAAAAACCCTACTACTACTTTCATTTCTTCTTTCCCATTTCAACTGCTCTACCTATGGTTCTCCATAGGTAATAAAGGTAATTCTAAATGCATTGGTTACCTTCTAGTAGAATAACCATATGTTACTCATGAAAGACCTCAGAATTTCTCATGTGTGTAGGCAGGACCACAATAGCTAATAATAAAGAGCCTATATCTTTTAGTAATTTTATTTTTCTTGGAGTACCTTCCTCAAGACCAATATTTGATGGACTTTTTTTCTATTGATATCAACATAAATGGTTTTCTAAGTTGTTTCAGAAAAGGGAGTGCTCAAGCTCAGAGACCATACCTGCCATGAATGGATGGTATGCCTCCTTCAATAAGTGTTCAAAGAACAATGAGGAATAGAAGATGCTTCTCTGCAGTACTAATGGCAGGTGAGTTGCTAAAAATGATACTAACAACCAGTAATATACATTAAGCACAGTTAACGCACCAGTACTTTATATATGCCCTGATTTACTCCTCCGATCAGTGGTATTGTAAGGTACCTGTCAGATGCCCATTTTATAGATGAATAACTGAGGCTCTGTGAGTAAGAAACAGGTTTAAAGTTTCTGAGCAAAATAAGCGGATGGAAGGAGAGTCTGAAGTCAGGTGAACTAACTCCACATCCCCCCCACCTTTAAGTCTTACACCACGTGGTCCTGTTTTTAGAGTAGTTGTGTGACTATAGTGCGATTATAAACATCTTATGTTACATATATTTCACTGTTCCTGGAAAATAGAATATGACCAGTAAATGTTCACTTTCTTTCTCTTACTATTTCACATATTAAGTACCTGAAGCATTACATTGCTGTCCAAAGATACACCACCAGGCAACACAATAGCCAACTCTAACTCCGGAATCGTCAGTGCCCCACAGCTTCTACCCCTCAGTGATTCCTAAGACTTTAGACACTTCAGGGATCAACCTGCTTTTGCACCATGGCTATTATCATGGTTGATGCATTTATATCTACAATAATTATCGGAGACCTATCTCTACTCCCTTGTAGTTACAAAGGACCTTGTGACTGAATTCTGTGTGTCTCTCTACAGACAGATATAGACCTTTCAAACGTGATCTCACTTTCCCCTCATCCTTCAGACTGAGGCAGCAGATTCAGCAGAAGGTATAGATCTTCTCAGGAATGACAGAGCCGCACTTGGGGGAAAAGCCCAGCTTTGTCCAAAAATTAGAAATAGCCATCAACCAGGAATGGATTTGTCTGATGGAGAAATTTTTTTTTTCAGGCAAAAATACTAAAATTTTGGGGTATGTCTCTTTTGGAGCTCAGCTACTCACCTAATCCACAATCACAAAGGTAAAAAGCACACAACGTATATAGAAGTGCATTGCTATTGGGCACCTTGTATCTTATCTAATTTTTTCATATGGCTGTAGCCAGATCTAGGATGAAATGACTCAGAATGATATTTTCCAATAACTTACATCTTTTTTTTTTTAACTTTCTATCGTTGGAGACATATCATGACATGCAATATAAAGATGAGATGACCTCCTTACATACTTTTCTTTTTATGAATGTGTAGGTTCAGTATTACAAAATAAACCCTAGCCTTTTAAGAGCCAACAGTCCATTTTCAGTTTTCAGGGAATAAAACTGCATTGGAGGGAATACCGGGGAAGTTATAAACTGCCTCAGCTTTTTATTTTTAAAAATAGGAATGCTAGTGTCTATGACAATCTGATTATGAGCATGTCAATGAAATATAGCCTATCCTTATAATAAAGTTATATAAGTAAATCTAAATCTCTGTCATTTAAAGATTCATGTTCATAAAATTCCTTGAATTAAAAAAATATCTTGAGAAAATTGAACCCTAGAACACTATAGAAAAATATAAATGATTGTCAGCAGAATAATTCAGGGAGCAGTGCCATATTTGGCACTGGTGGTAAGGCAGGTGGTAAGAACGAACAGCGACCCCTTGACAGTGTAAGAAAACCCCAGAATCAACCTTGTACTCTATTAGTACTATCTTCTAAGCCAGGGCCTTTTTTTCCCATACTTTTAAATCTGAGCAACCTTTTAATCTCTGCCAAAGATATCTTTGGTTAATGAGGGAGAGACTTATGTTGTCAAACTTCATAACAAATTTTAGAGGCTTCCATTGACCTTCAGATTGGAGGCACTGGAGCTCACAAGAGCCTATACTGTTAAAGCCAAGTGCTCACTCATGACTTACGAGACGAGGGAAAATGCTAAGAGGTAAACTGGACATCCCAGTACGTCAAATACAACGCTAGCTGCTCTGTAGATCACCTCATCTCACATCTCCATTTATAGTCACTAAAATAGTTGTGAGTATCTCTCCATGTTACCGGTGGGGAAACAGAGATTGCAGAGTGGGATGGTGAAGGAGAGAAAGTTTTAAGCCAGGGCTGAGTGACACCATGTCATCTTTCCACATGCCAAAGCATTCTTGAGAATTAGAAGGAAAGGTCAATAATAAAATTGATTAGAAAAAAAAAAATTAGGGGCACCTGGGTGGCTCAACTGTTAAACATCTGCCTTCGGCTCAGGTCATGATCCCAGGGTCCCGGGATAGAGCCCCACATCGGGCTTCCTGCTCAACGGGAAGCCTGCATTTCCCTTTCCCTCTGCCACTCCCCCTGCTTGTATTCCCTCTCTCGCTGTCTCTCTTTCTCTGTCAAATAGATAAATATAATCTTAAAAAAAATTAAAACCATTAGAAACCCCAGTCTGAAAGCAAAAATGTATTATCAATATATTTGCAATATATAATATTGTTTTAAGTTACATTAGATAGTCAATGGAATTACTTAATTCGATGTAATTATCATATACCTTAATGGACATTGTAGACAAAATAAAAAAAATACCCAGGCACTCACTATATCATATATATAATATTTAATGCACAACCCTTCACTAGTTAGCTTTTATTTCTATGGTCATGATTTCAAATTATACAGTATTACTAATATTTTCTTTTCTGCTTTTTTTTTTCTGAAATAAGTACTTGCTTTTTTAAGACATTCCTCTAAAATGAGAACATGCCTCCGAAATCAATTGCAACGGTGTCCATACTTGTAGGCTACATTTTTCCCTGAACACAACTTGCCAAGTTTCTCATACAACATATTTAATATCTTTCTCTTAGCTGGGACAGAAATAAAATAATTTATTCATTGTCCTTTGAGACTGAGCAATGATAACAAAACCAATGATGTCAAATCTATTTTATCATAAATTACCATTATCCGGTACTCTTTAGAACTATAATTACAGCTCATCTTAATTACTACCATTTTTCAGATAAGGCATCTGAGTCAGAGAGGTTAAATAATTTGTCCATGGAATTCAGCAAGGGGATAATTGAGCTAGGATTAAACCCAGAGATTCTGCACATCTGCACATTCATATCCAATCATACCATGTTTATGAGCAATGCCTTTCATAAATAAGTATATTCCGGGAGGGACTCCTCTGGGTCTCCAATGCTTGTATTTCATACCTATTATGCAATTCAAAAATATATAGTATCCTGGAAAGAAACAAATGGTCCTTATCTGCATTTGTGCTCATTTAACAAAATGTTACAAATTAAATGAAAGGTTGCCTTCTTCCCATGAAATTTTAGAAAAAGGTCTGAAAGAACTTGACCTTTGAATATGGAAGCCATTAATTTGTTCCAAGTTTTGAGAAGAGCAATGGAAACTCTTTCACCATTAGTAAACAATGACTAATGAAAATCATTAATGTAACTTATGCGGGTTGTGAAAAAAACACATCTTGCCAAATGATATGAGAAGGTAGTCATGGATAATCATTCATCTTGTGATAGAAAATAGTGCCACATCTTTTCTCTCTTGTTAGCACGGAAGACTGGAGTTGTGCCCCTCACTTTGCTAAACACGGTCTATTCTAAAATCAGCATTTTATAGCAAATATAACTTCCAGATTATATCCCCATTCCAGTTCTCTGAATCCTGATGACCCCCGTGCCCTTGGCAAACATCAACAAATCTTCAGGACACCCCCACTGGGACCAAAGAGAATCTCCGGTTCTCTCTCCACATATCACTCCCAGGAGAACCTGCAAAGATCAGACTCAGGATATGAGATGTAACATGCTCCACTTCTCAACTGACTAGTGGCAAATGTAGAGAGCTTCCTGGTCTCAAATAGCAAAAGGAGGAAAATCAGGAAAGCAATGACAAGTCAGGGTTTATGGTCATAGGACACAGATTCTGGACTGAGGGTAGGTTTCCATCCCACACCCTGAGCTGATTCACTTTGCACGTCTGTAGTTTCTCCAAGAATCATTATCACACCATAACTCACTGCTGCCTTCTGCACACTCACCAGTAATAGCCCCAAGGGGCAAATGTGAACACAAATATTTCTTGTCAAATATTCCAAGCATACTAACCTTCCCCACTCCCCGCCAGAGATTCTAGATAAATGATTAATTAATAATCTCTCAGACTGCTTTTATGTTAAGTTCACAACGCATTTCATATGCAGACACCAGAAAATAGAGCCCTTCTTAACCGGTCATGTCAGGACGCTTTTTAAACCTCCAAATCCATACAACCTAATATATACTCAAAGCCTCAAACTTTCTGCAAGTTACAGTTTCTTGAAGGTATCGATGTCCTCATCAAAGTCTTGCCAGGAGAAAGGGAAGGTTTTCATTTATCTTTGCATCTTCTCTCTACCCAGCAGCATTCAGAGCACAAAGATAGGACGCAATTCAGGAAAATGAAGAGCCTGAGCTTTGTGGCTTCACCTGACTTCCTTAGCCCTAAATGCGTCCTTTGCTCACCACACAGTGAATCTGTGAGCTTCAGTTCAGTTCAGCAACAGGGTACCTACTTTGTCATTACGCCCAAGAATAAGGGGAAGCAGAGGACTATCTGTAGGGAGTACAGAGATGGCTGAAGATCCCTTTGGCATTTCAGCCTCCCTGCCAAGGAAGAATGGATGGGAGGTAATACTGCTTGGTGTCCCCAACTGTTCTTCTTTGCCATGTTCATTTCTCAAAGAAGACTGAGCTTTCTGACTACCTCTGGGTCTGATAACTGCTCATCAGTACACCAATTCTATTACCAAAAAGGTTGCATGACCAGAGCATGAGATGGTAATTTGAGTCACAAGTGTCTGTGTCTCCGATCACTGCCTGGAAAAAATGTAGTCTGCCATTGATTCATAGTAATAATCCAAGGACGGTGTTTATTTTTCTAAAGAAATTGTTACAAGTGGTCCAAATAAATTTTAGGAAAACTGACTTTAATCCAGATCTCTGTCATTCCAATACATACAAATAATGTGAATTATTATTTGATGCTGGCAAAATGATTGCCAAAAGCCTACAGTACGATTTTTAGAGAAAATACTGAAATCATTTTCTGAGGAAGAACTAAACTAAGTCAAGAGCACCCCTTTGTGGCAATAGAGGGGTATACAAATGATAAATAAGACCATTATTTTATAAGGGTCTTTACAATTTTTTTCCTATAAAATTACATTTATAAAGGCCTGAAGACCCATCTATGAATCCTTTACCCTGCCATTAGGCAGAGCCACACTAGTATCGTCTGGCCAATTTGGGAAACTGTTATGGTTTTAAAGGTCTCCAAAGGGAAGATTTCATGACCTCTCCTGGTAAAACATTCCAGGATTTTACTCTCAGGTCTCATAAAAATACTTTATACAACAGCATCCACCCATTTCCTCTAGTTAAACCTGCCTCTTAGGTTGAGATGAGAAACAGATGGTTTCTAGTCTTTATTCCTTGGTGGCTGTGTACATCGTTTAGGCCATGGAGAGGGAATCGTAGCAAGAGGAACTCATCGTGGTTTATCTACACATCCTTCCAAGGTAGGACCTGCAAATACCACGTCCACCGTTCAGAGCGGAGGGTGTGTGCTAAGGGACCAGAATGTGCCAAGCAAAGCTCTTCATCTCAAGAGGGTTTCAGTTTTCCCTTATACATGGAGAATCCCTGTGCCCTCCAGACTTTGCATACTTTCTCACCAACCTGGTTCTTCAGAGGAGGTGCTCAAACTGGTTTTAAATGAGAGATTTTTGAGCAATAGTACCTACTAAGTTAACCGTTTCATATTTTGCACATCATCTGATGATGGAACAGAATCACAATTTTTCATGTGGCTTTCTTTCAATCTTTCTTTTTTTCTTTTTAACATCTAGCATAATTATGCCTTTTCTATTACGGAACTGAAAGCTGCTTTACATTTTCCTTATTTGAATATTAATTTAAATATTAATTAGTTTTTTAAAGGTTATTCACTTTAGCACTTCCCCATGATTTTCAAAGCCTGCCCAGTACATTCTAGATACCTGTTTTCATAGGGTGGACATGAGAGGACTGTGCTGGCTTTTTTCTGTTTTCTTTCTTTTTAGTTTTTCCCACCGATTACTATTTTGTTATTGTTGCTACTTTGGGAATAAAGAATGTGGGTTTCTATTTATATCTCTAGATAAGGTCTGTTTTAATAATCCAGTCAGTGTGGAGACTAGCTTTGCCTCGTATTTTTCCACAGCAGTGAGTTTTTAAAGGATGAATTAAACATAACAATATTTTGTTTGTCGCAGGTAAGGACGGTAAGATGCAGACATTTAATTGGGGTCCTTTAATTGTAAAACAACATAGTATAATAAATGCCAAATTCACATCCCATAATGGCTTTTTATCTTTTCTCTAAAAAGGAAAAATGCAGATTCATGGAAAGTAGTAATTAACACCTATTCCATTAGTGCATGTACTATTTTTTATGCTTACAAGTAGATCATACATATTGTAAAAGAACAACCCACTGTTCTTGCCCAAAACCTCAGTGTAATTAAATATGGGCCATATACTCATTTCATAGTGTGTTGGTATTTATATTTGTCTTTAATCTTATTCTACAATGTTTGCAGTTAAGGTATATTCAATCTATTTTAGTCTAAAACCAGCAAACAAAAAAGGTGGGGCATCAGTGTGGACACAATGTCTTTTTTTTTTTTTTTTTTAATTCATTCATCTTTAAGCATTGCCCAGCGTGGAACTCAGTACTTTCAAAAGATTTCTAGTCCAAGTAAGAGCTGTGTATTAACTTGAAGGTCCTCTTCCCCCCTCTAGTGGTGACGAGCGGTACAGAACATCTGTGGTGGGTATTTGCCGCTGATTTATACAGGAAAGAGGTGAGTAGACAGGGCTCAAATCCCAGATTTGCCATTGCTACATGTAAACTTGAGACTTAACTTGACTTTTTGTTTTTCAGTTTTCTCATCAGACATAGAGTAATGATAACAATTTTCAGGATGGTTGTGATGGTCACAAAAGAAAATGTAAAGTCAAATCTATTTAGAAATTGACCAAAAACCGATTTTTTAAAAAATATAACACAAGATGCATAATATATTTAATCAGTGGACTTGATCCTGTGGTGGACAGACTTCAAGACAGCCTCCTTGGTCCCTCCCTCCTGGTACACAGAGTATTTAGAATAGAGAAACAGCCTTTATCAAGTGATCCAACATCGTGTTCCCAGTCATAAAATAAACTGAAACTGTGTGCCATGTGCTTCTCTGAGAAGATCTTCACAAGTAGTCTTCTGGCTCAAAATGCTTAGCTCGAATCTAGTCCCAAAGGAACAATCAGACAGATCAAAACTAAGGGTCATTTGGAAAAACAAAACAAAACAAACAAACAAAACCCCAACAACCCAACAACTTCAGACTAAAAAATTCAGCATCTTGAAAAATCACTGAGGGTAAGAAATATTCATGATGGAAAGAGACTGAAAAAAGGACAATGAGAACTAAACGTAATCTATGATCCTAGATTGGATCTTGGATTGGGGAAGGGCGTAGTATTGGGGCACTTGTAGAGACTTGAAAGTGGGCTTTCTGTGAGACCATAGGATTAAATCATTATAGTTTACTTGACTGCTTTTTTGAGTGTGATTGTTTAGAAATAAGCCCATATGCTCTTGGTCTTAGGAGATACATGTTTAAATATTTAGAGATGAAGTGCCATGATTAAAATGTGTGTGTGTGTGTGTATCATTTACTAGGTTCAAGTTCCTTTGAACACAAGAAGTTTTATCAGCCGCTGAGCACCCATCAGAACGTCTGGTGCTTATCAGATGGACAATAAGCATTTGCTGAGTGAATGTATGATAACAACTTGCCAACTCTAAAGCGCTAATGCTAATTACAGCAAAGCGTCAATGACAGTTAAACTTGGTAGTTACTAGTAATGACAGTTACACATGTTAGTTATTAGTATTTGGTTGGTGTACAAGATATGGTAAAAGCTAAACAGTGGGTGTGAGACACAGGCTGGAAAATTTTGTGTGAGATAGGTGATTTTAGAGCGTGGAGCCTTTAGAAGGAGGAGGGGAAGGTAAAATAGCCCCAGATTAATTATATCCACACTCTTTTTGCCCGGACCCCAAATGACTGTTTGCAGAGCTGTGGCAAGTAAGGTTATCAAGTCACTATCAGAAAATTTGCAGCCAGCAATATCCTCCAGTGAATCTTTTGTCCTAGGGTTCAGTCACTGCTCTGCCCCTGGGAACCAGCTAAGAGGGAAAGGAAGGAAAGATGATGGACAGGAAGAGGAGAGAGGAAAAAACACAACCTGCTCTACTCCAGACCAATCTCTTGGCTTCACCCCTCTGGGTCATTTCTCTTCATCTCCATGATGAATATTAAAATGTAGTACTCCCTGGGGGACCTGTAAAATTCCTCCCGAATTTTAATGGAAATAGGGAAAGACAAAATGCTGCCCCCTCCTGGCAGCTTTAGCAAATCTTCACGCACAATTCATTATACAGTTAACAGCTGCATGAACAGTCTCCCTCCCATGACTCGTTCTGAGAAGACAGACAGCATAGCGGGAAGGTCGACTTTCTTTTAAGTCAACATATTAGACTAGCAAATAGCTCTTTGTCACTGATAGTTCTCACAACTTTTTTAAAAACCTTTTAAAGTTCTTTGCCTTTGTATTCAGATTTGGCTGCATGAGTAGCTTTAGAAATTCTAAATTCTAAATTCTAATTTAGGTTTTCATGGTGGCTTCATTAAGTAGGTCCAATTGATTAAATCATTGGCTATTGATGATTGAACCTAAATTCTAAATTCTAAATTCTGTGGGCATGTACCACGTGCTCAATCACCCAAGAGAAGAGTTCTCATGTGTTTAGGGCACCTATCCAGCAAATCTGAGGCAAAACAGCAGGAAAAAAGTGAGAATGCACGACAGAAAGTTCAGCCTCAATAACCTTATGCAAAATTTTGTGAAAAGAAAATTTAAGTAAAGTAGAATATCTATAGACTGTGATAGTGCGATTTATAATAAGGAATCTGTATTTGGTCTTCATCTCCATTCCTGGCACACTGCTCCTAGAACCCTTGGAATTACCTGCCAGGAGAATTGGAAAGGTGTCTTTTGTTACGTTAATGAGATGACTTTTGGAAAGCCGGAAGGATGGGGGCTGGTTGCTGGTGGAGCCAGTCATGTGATTAGAGGATGGGAACTTTTAGTCGCACCCACCTCTGGGGTGGGGAAAGGCCCTGGAGAATGAGTTCAATCATCAATAGCCAATGATTTAATCAATTGGACCTACTTAATGAAGCCACCACGAAAACCTAAAAGGAGGAAGTTCTGAGAGCTTCCTTCACAGGTTGGTGACCATGTGAAGATTCAGAGAGAAAGGGGTTCTCAGGGAGCATTGGAAGCAATGTGCTCCTTCCCCAGTCCTTGCCCTAGGCACCTCTTCCATCTAGCCATCCTGATGCATGTTCTTTTATAATAAACCAGTGATGTAGTAAGTGAAAGGTTTCTCTGAGTTCTGTGAGCCACTCCAGTCAAGTCTCTGAACCCAAGGAGGGGGTCATAGGAACCTCTTATTTATAGCTGAATGACAATCTAGAGTTTCCATTATGGCATCTGAGGTGGGGCCAGTCTTGGAGAATGGAGCCCTCCACCTGGGGGATCTGGTGCCATCTCCAGGCAGATAATGTCCCTGTTGAGTTAAGTTGTAGAACCCCCAACTGATGTTGGAGAATTGCTTGGTGGTGTGGGGGGAAACCTTCCACACATCGGAACACAACTGATGAAGACACATTGTGGTAGCTGTCAGAAGTATAAATGTGATATAAGTTTTGTGTTATTTTAAGAGCTAAAATTTCATATTGAACTCTTTGTGGGGAGAGGGCTTCACAGTCACTTCTATTAGGGACCATAAAGGTCTTAATTTCCTCCAATCCCACTTCATGGTCTGTCCTAAATATATACTTGCATCATTAAAGTTTATCTTTCTAAAGTGGTCCCCATGACATACTCTTCCTCTCTGGGGCAATAAAGCTGCTTTTTTTATTTAAAAAAATCAATTTTTTAGGAATGAATTGAGTATGTATTTCCCTTTTTGTGTGAATTGGAGGTATTGTTATCTCTCTCAGTGGCACCTGAATTTTAATTCTTTTCTTTAACATTTGTCTATCATCCTCTACCAGCAGGTAAAAATAGTAAATTAATGGAGGTGGGCATGTGTGACGACTATGTGCAGAGCCACCTGTCAAGAGCCCAAATGCTTCTGCAAATTATTACAACAGCTTTACAATCGGATGGTTATCTGTTTCCACCTTTAGCATTAATTCATTCATTCATTCAATATGTACTAAGACAACTAGCAATTTCTAAGATGAACATATATATCCCAGCCCTCAAAGAGCCTATGAGCTAATGTAAACAATTATAACCTGCATCTTTGGAATCAAAAGAGATACTCTTTGGGAAAATGAAAAAAAAGGGGGGGTACCATGGTCAAATATATTCGAGAAACATGACATGCTATAGCCACCTCTCTGTAATTTCCAATGCACGTCTACAAATTAAAAACTCTGATAGTAACGGAATTTATCTAATCTGACCTTTCCCCAGACGGCTTTTCTGGGTAACAGAACAGAAGATAGCATCCCTCAGACCACGTTCTCTTTATACAGAAATAAGACATACTAAGTATAAAATACAGGGAAGATATGGAAGAAGGAAGATATGCTTGGGAGGGTGGTGGCAGCCTCATGAAATGGAAGAACACAATTGATTCCAGACTTGACCTATTGATAAGTAATGGTTTCCAGGTGTCCAGGGTCAGGGAGGGTGTTCCAAGAAGAAGTTAAGTGTTAGGCAAAACTTGGAAGCATCCCTGGGGCATTTGTGAGAAAACCAGGGAGGGTAGTGGGTGAGCCTGAGATGTACCAGATAGGGTGCTGGATAATGAAGCTGAACAGAAAGACAAGGACCCCATCCTACAGGCCTTGAAATCCATGCAAAGCAGTTTATATTCCATCCTGCAAGCAATGGGCATACTTTACAGAATTCTGCATTGAGGAGTCAACAAAAACACACAGCACTCTCTTGTGGGTGTGAAGGCCGGATATGGGGACTGGTGGGGAGAGTGGACCCGAGGTGGGAAAAGCATGAATCTGTCATAAAACTGCATGATCCTTCTGCAAGCCACCTTTGGGTCTGAGAGAGGCCATCACATAAAGCTGCTGGAGTGGCCCCAGTCTTGCTATCTTCTGCTCTCCTGTCCTGCGGCTTCTCTTGTCTCCCCCTAATGCACCAGGCACCCTGAAGTGCCTTGCACTTCTTCGCTCAGTGTTAAATGTTACAAAAAACAAAACAAAACAAAACAAAACCTACATGTTCTATAATAAATGAGTGAAAATAAGCATTTGCATTTAAACATTTTAGCTTAAAATGTGATTTCATATTCATTATCTCATTTCATATGGATGTAGAAATCAAAATACCTGGAAATTCCATGAGGCTTGGGGAAAGCAACTATGGGATGTTAAGTACTTCCCATGTAAGACTTCTCCAGTTTCCTTGTTTCATTATTTAGGTGACTATCAGACAAGAGACAGCACAGACTCCGTTCCTCCCTAGTTGTATCCTGAATGATCAGTGACTGGCTCATTGGCTCCTCCTGGAAAGTCTCAAGCCTTTCATATGCAAAGTTGAGGGGGTGGGTATGATTGCTCTGGAGGCCTTCTGGTCCTTAGAATAACTTCCTCATTTCCCAGGAACTAAGTCCTGACTTGCCACCCTCCAGACTCCATCCCTGTCAAAACAGCTGACAACTAGGGATTATTAAGGAACTCTAATGCAGCATTTACTTTAGAAAACAAAGGCTTGGAAGTGACAGTATGGTTGGTCCTCCTTCCCCCTCTCTGTTCCCAGGTTCCCCAGGGAAGCCCAGAAGCTGGATAAATCTTGGTGAATACATTATTTGTCTTTCGTGTGCTGTTGGTTAAATCTGCTCCAGAAGCCGTGTTTATGGGTGCGTGTGTGTGAGGGGGCGCGTTTTCTTTTCAGCGTGTGAAAAGAGTAAGATGGACTCGAGTGCTCACCTTCCTCCTCATATATACATATACACACACACACACACACTCATGCCCGCACAGCACACCCTTGCCTGCGTGAATGGCTTCTCAGGACACCCACCCACCGTCCATAAAAGGACACAATGAGTGACATCTAGCTTCCTTCCAGGAGCTACATTCCCAGCCCCACCTCACCCTTGGAGATCCTACTGTTAGGTGGTACCTTGCTTGGTTAAGTCTGAGTTGAATTTGACCCTCTGCTAACTTAGCTTTTAATCTAGAGGAGTTCAAAGGCAAGACCTGGAAAAATCAAAGGATGATTAAATAAATCAATGAATGGCATTAATAGAAATGAAAGAAAGGGAGTTCTATGAAGAGAGCAAATTCAGAAGGGCAGCTATTGCTGGTAGAAAAAACAAATGCTGAGTAGATAGAACCACCTGGGCTTACACCTCATGTCCATATAGTCACTACTAGCTATGAGACCTTCAACAGGTAGCACATTCTCTAGCCTCAGTCTTCCCATCAGTGAAATGGGGATAATGTTATCTACTGCACATGAAGGCTATGAGAATAAAATTAGATAATATAAGATCTTGAACACTGTGTCAGGCACATAATAAGCCCTCACAAATGCCATTTTGGAAATCTATTTTATTTGGGGAAGATGCTTTCAACCAGAAGGATAATGTTTATTTGCAGCACGGAACAGAGAATAAGACTTTGTCCGGCAGGTGAACCAAGAGGAGAAAGTAAAGATTTCTAGGGCTTCTTGAATAAGGCACTCATAATGTGGGTGTATTTATTATTTTGAGCCAAATGTAGTACAACTCTGAGCCAACATTAATATAGCATATACATTTCTTCCTGATCCACATGTAAGTTAGGTTGGAGGTAATTTTACCCACTAGTTAAGGAGGCTTCTCTTTTGGGGAAAGAATCTTATGCAATATGTTTCAAATATGTTCATGATAAACAAAAGCAGTCAACAGGAATCCTTCCATTTAGCCGGTCAAGCTCCCTTTGTCAGTTTTCTTTTCAGACTACAGCACAGGAAAAAATGACCTCCTTTCCTTGAGGCTCAGATTGGATTTAGGAAATTGCAATGCACAGAATACGTCATAAGTCCTAAGGAAAATAGTTGTATCTCATCATAAATAGTGCATAACATTCAGAAATCCCTGGCTGTGGTTCATTATTCCCTCCCACCCCCAGAAGTACAAGAAGGTATATTTAAAAGTTAGACAACCTAAAATTGCAAGACCAAAGTCATGAAAATTGTCCAAAACAAGTATAGTAAAATACATTTGCTCTAGGTTTCTATAAGTATTACGGTTATTATTGCAAACAGCATATTTTCTCTGTCATAGATCAGTGTTATTTGATTCGATTATTTTTAAAATCCAAGGACTGATTGTAAAGCACACTTTGGATGCTAGGTGGCGCTAGGCATCCACCTAATGTTATGCTACTTTCCCCACGCTAGATTGGTCCAGCTCCTTCTGCAGCCTGATACTCATTTCAGTAGTTACAGCCTATGATGGGGAACATTTCTGTGGACTTCTGCTAACAACTGGCAGCAGAACACAACCGTAGCATTTAGTTCTTAAATGGAATTAGCAATCTGGAAAGCTTTAAAATGGTCCTTCAGTGGCTATCTATCTGTATACAACTCCAACAAGCTCCACAGTGATATATTGGTAATTTGTTCTCTAGACTGAGCCAAAGTTATCACTTTCAAGTATATGGACATTTGGAAGAAGTCTAGCAGTTAAATATTTTGGACTGCCCCCTCCTTCCGGGTTCCCTATCATCTAATAGTTTAATAAAAATTGACAGGGAATCGGCAACTTGAAAGATCAGCTTGAAAACACGTAGGATAAACTCATGGATTTAAAATCTTCAGCTTTACTTTCCTGAATATGTCCATATTATTGCTCGTCTTAGAAACTAGAATGCCCTTGGCATCCGAAGAGGAACAAATGAGGCTACAAAGGACTAAAAAATATATAGAGAGATTCCATTGTCTCTGACTTTGCTTAAGAAATACAAAGAGGTGCCCCCTGGCACCCATGTATCAGGGAGAGGCTGGGTACATGTTCACTCCGCAAGCCAGAGCGTGGTTAAAATTCAGGCTTTGTGTGTACATAACAATTTATAATGCAATATCCTGAATGCTCTTTTCATTAAAAGGAAAAATAGGAATTAAAATACAGAACAGTCAGATCAATATGATGGGATAAAATATTATAATGGGCACACTTGTGGATAAATGCATGTGCATCTAGGAGAACAAGGCATTTAAACCTACGGTCTGGGTGACTGGCTGGTTCAGTTGGTTAAGCATCTGCCTTCAGCTCTGGTCATGATTCCAGGGGCCTGAGATCCAGCCCTGCATCGGGCTCCCTGTTCAGTGAGGAGTCTGCTTCTCCCTCTGCTGCCTCTGCCTCTCTCTCTGTCTCTCATTAATAAATAAAATCTTAAAAAAAAAAAAAAAAACAAAAACTGTGGTCTGTGGAAGCTTTAAGTGCTGAAGTTGGTAACAAACTTAGCCTACGTCTCTTCATCCTTTGTCTTGACCTCAGCTGGTAAGGGCTTTCCCTGCAGCCTAAACATTTTCTTTCTGTTCATTCATGCTTTCACTCAGACAGGACAGTAAAGTAGTATTAGGGGGCAGGTGGCCTTTCTGAAATGATAGCCTTAGTTGGTTTCTACTCACTTGGCTTCCAAGCCACACATGAGACCTTTAGGTAAGAAGAAATGCTGGATACAGACTCCTATCATATAGTAAATAACCGAGTACCTAATTTTCTATTTGGAAAAGGAATAATGAATATAATCGTATCAAGTGTACCGAAGAGGAGGTGGGAGAAACCAATCCATCTCAGATGCTGGTAATAAGGAGATGCACTGTCTGGAGAATTTAAAATCTGTAATAAAAGTGACTAAAAGTCTGTCTGCTTTTTATTATCACCGTGCACCAGAGGTTCTAAACAAGGTCAATGATACAGGGTGCATAGAACCATTCCCTCCAGGCCCACCCCCTTCGGAACACCACTGATTAGGACAACTCTCCCACTTAGCATTTCCTAGCAAGCAGGGGAGTGAATTTTTGGAAGAAGGAAAAGCTATAAGGGAAAAAGAAAGAATGAGTATTTCTCTAGCAGTTTTGGTCTGTCCATCCAAGACTTTCCCTACATATGTTCTCATTAATCCTCAACGACAACCACCATCATCCAGGGCAGATGACACTGTGCCCATTTTACAGTTAAGAAAACAGATGCGGAAGAGTTGAACAACGTATTCAAGTTCACCCAGTTACTAAGCGGTGGATTCAGGACTCTAAAAGTAGTCCTTCATCCTCTAAGTAGCTGAGTAGGTAAGATCACAGACCGACATTTACCAGGTACAAATCTTGGACAAGGTACTCGAGTACCCATGGCTGTAATGTGGGATGCTTACAGTACCCACAGGCTAGCACTGTAGAGAGCATAGCTGCCACAAAGTAGAAAAGCTCTCAGCATAATCCTGCAATATATTAAGCATGGCGGAGAAGACAATAAATGGCACATGGTTTTTATGATGCAAACCTCATCTATGGAATCCAAAGATTTTTGGCCTTTTCTATGGGTTAAAGAATGCTGGAGTATATCCTTAAACTACTTCACATTTTTACCTGCAGGCCTGGTGGGTTAGGTTATAGACTCTGACGCTGAGGAGAAGGATGCTTGCAAGAATCAGGGACTATAGCTGAGTCAGAGGGTGGACACTCACAGCCCCTGTACTCCCATCCCCACCCCTCTGTGTCAAGTGGTTCATGACTTCTTAGAGAACATTCTCTTGTTTGTTACACTCTTGCCTGCTACTCTAAGGGGAAAAATGGCAAATTATCCTGGTGGGGCAGGAATTGGCATAAGAGCGCAGGGATAGATTTATTTAGGTTCATTCTACTCAATAACGGCATTATTGAGAGATGGGTCATGAAACTACTGGTCTTTAAAAGGTGACTCCCAAATATTCTGCCCCTTGAAATATACAAAAGTTAATATGGGATGCCTAAATAATACGTCAAATTTCTTAGCTATACTGTAGCGTGTCGTAAAAAGCAATCTGAGAGTAATGCCAATATGTCATTACACATATTACTGGATTTGCCTATTATTTAAAAGCAATCACAAAATTTTGCTTTTTCTTTAAATACAAGATTAATTATAGAGAGTGTCAATGGGTACTAAAGGCTGATATTTATATAAAGCAATCAGACAGGATTATTGACAGCACACATAAGATAATGCATTTTTGTTTTTGTTTTTTGGCACTCGCATTATTTTAATGTACTTTTGCCGTAATACATGGCAATAGATCAATATTAACACTGACATTCTTACTTACAGTATTAATTTATTCCACATTTCACAGGGCTAGATCCAATCTCTTCAGTAAACATCATTATTATAACAATTATAATTTCTTTGTAACATAATCTTTGTCAACATAACACCTTATTTTACAATTTGCAGTTAGTACAGATAAACCCTCCTTCAGTGTGATGATGTTGTATTGTAAACATATCAGGGGTTTCCAAGTACCCCTGATGGGTTTTACATACTTGGAAATATATGTCAAGTTAACTTGTATGCAGAATGAAGCAAACAATAGGAGTAGTTTTTAAATGTACTGTATGGCCTGAAGGAAGCTTTTTGGTGGGCAGCTATGGGCTAATGAAGTGAGTTCAATGCTGGTTGCTTGGCTGTGTGTTCTATTTCTGCTTTTCCTCCATTTCCATCCTGCACTATAATCATGAGCATAGAGTCCTGTCAGCTGTGTCAAGTACAAATATAATGCCGAACACTCTCTCAGGTCAGGTCTCATAGGAGGAATTGGAATAGTCACAGGGTCTTACCAACAACAAAAGTTTGTTTAACACTTGAGCAAGGGATGGTAGAGAAGGATCCCTTCATCATGTTAAGTTGGGATGGCACGTGCCCTCCCACCACCTCTCCTGTTCCCTCCCTTCCGAACACCGTTCTCTCCCAACCACCACAAAACTTCAGCTCCTAGACAGAAAGCACTTGAAAATGTATATACAACTGATCAGATGAAACCTCTTAATACATAGGTTCTAGGTCTACAAGACTTAAGGCCAGAATAAAGTACGAACAGTCTTGGCAAAACAAGTTCTATCCATGCTAATGGTAGCACGGAAATTCTAAAGAGAAAACACTATTGAAGCTTCTTGATTCTCAAGGTTTGTTTTACTTTTTCTACTTCATCCTCTGCATGGAAGGTGAGGTTAAATAAAAACATACTCTTTAAGGTTACATTATTCAGAGATGTAGGTAGGCGTGGAGTGGATAAAACAGAATTCCTTTCTATGTCCTTGTTTGAGCATTTATGTCAACATACTCTCACATTGTCTTTCACCTTCCTTATGCTTTCTAGGCTCCTATAAGTTTTATGTGCAAATGTTCTGACTATCTAGAAAACTAAATGAAAGCCCAGAACTCACACAGATCCTGAGAAAGAGCAGTGGTCTTTTTAAAGCTTTAAGACAAAGCATTACTGAGGCTGTAGGGGTAAGTCAATGCATCCCACTGCATTGGAGGTAGGAAACTAAGGACAAGGACAAAATTAGGTTGTGTAAGAAAAACATTTTTTCAAGGATATATAGAGAGAGACATTGATCAAGACAGAAATTTTGTCAGTCAACAAAAGATCACTGAGTCTCACACAATGTGCTGGCCATTACAGGTATGCCTCAGAATTGGGCACAACCCTTGTCACAGAATCACACATACTGATCCCTAATCCCTATCTTTGGATGATTTACCTTCCTTTTGTCCAGGTATCTAAAAAAACAATTCTTGACATCCAGGCATGGCCAGAACACACGCTGGACATGTGTCAAGCTTTGGACATCCCAACATGTTCTTCCATTATCTAGAGAAGCTGGCCAGATGTTGGTGGCAGACATAGCTATGGCATCCATGGGAAAAGAGAACATGCTCTACTCTGCAGCCAGACTGGGGTTGGCTCTCATTATGCTCCAGCAGGGTCATCGAACTGAAGGGGGATGTTAGGAGCGTGGAAAGAGGCCAGAACATTGGCACTGAAAGGAATAATCATCCTGAAGGGGAAAGTTGAAAGGACCTGGGTATGCTCGTCTGGCCAGCAGCCAGAGTAAGGCCTGTCCTAGGTAATGAAGAGGCATCTGTCATGGTGCAGAGGGCCCACAAAACAAGAGATAATGGCTTTGGAGGTGACTGTGAGATTTCTAAAGAGATTTGGGTCTGTCAGCCTTCACAATGTATGTCCAAAGGAAATTACAGATGGCCTTTTCCTAACCCTTCCCCAAGATCAAGGATAATCAGAGATAATCCAGTTTCAAAGGATAAACTAGCCTCAGGGAGAAGATGAAGTTTCATTTCAACGCTTAGGTCACCGTTATTGTGATGCAATTCTGTGATATGATGTGATCACTGCTCTGTGATTCCCTGATTCCACTTGGGGATCTGTCATTGAACAAATGTGAGGTGCATACATTCATGAGTGAGTGAGTGTGAGCAAGTGTGTACATGTATGTGTGAGTATGTGAGAGCTTGTGTGTCCGAAGGAGCCCAAGTGCATAGAAATGAGAGTGTTTGAGTGTGTGCCTATAGTGGAGGGTGAAGGGCTCATCTCCTTCCTTCCCTGAAAAACAAATACAAACATTCTTTGGGAACATATTTCCAAGGAAAGCTGGCACTTCTGCATAGAGACACACCTGAGCTGCTCCATTCCTAAGAGAAAGCATGGCTTTCCCAAGGTCATGAGCATTAGCTGCTGTCCTATCGCCCACTCCAGCAAGACTACAGTCTTGCTCCATTCCACTGATGGAATGGAGGTCACATTCCAAGAGGAAGACTTGTTTCTGGCCAGATACAGGGGAAGGACATGAACATCATTTTTTACCATCTATAAAAGTGGCCACACCCTTTATTCTGAACACATGGCTTTCTACTTTACTACAGAAGGAAAAAAGAGAAAGCTACATGCGCCCCAAGTTTAATACGACTTCTACGCCATTTTACATTTATAACTAAGGAAAGAAAATAGCATTTTCTTAGCAGGAACAAAAATTCGATTTAATTTCTAAAGATTTGCTTTAAGAAAAATGCCAAAATATATGGCAGCATTGCAATAAAATTCCAAGGAAATGTCATGCCCCATGTCTAGTCTACTTATTCTGGAGTGAATTAAGAAAGAAAAAAAAAAAATTGTTTTCATCTCTCTGAGTTGCAAAGAATATTATACTCTAAATGCTTTACAACTCACTTCTTTCCTGAGCATTACATTTTCTCTTACATATTTTGAACTTCCAGTCAGATAAGATTACACATTTCTACAAATCCTGGGTCTGCTGTAGTTATCTGAGGCCCAAAGCTTGCAAAACCTAGCAAATGTTATCTTGACTTCTTTTAATACACAAATGCTCAGGGTGGACAGTCACTGTTGGCCCGAAGTTTCTCTGTGGCTCAGTGAGTCACGCCTGTCTCTAGACTCTTCGGGGGTGGGCAATCATTACTGGCCTAGGCTGTGGGGGCAGTGGGGGGGACACTTGTAGGCACCTCTGTACTTCTCTGCTGGAGCAATGTCAAGCACTTCCATATGCCCCTTTTGCAACACTTCTTAGAAAGCTCCTACCACGGCATGTAATGGTAAGTAAAAAACTTGTACTGAGGAAACGGAAAAGCGATAAGATATGAATAAACAATCTAAAAGAAAACACAATTCCTTCTCTATGAAGGTTAATGTCCCTTAATGTGGCTGAAATGGCACAGACATCCTAAAGCCAAGTTCCTCAGCTGATAAGCACCTTTGGAATTATTTTATAGAACAGTGATTGCTTTCGTTTGTTTCAAAGAAATCACATGGTTTCTCCATGATTTCCCAGGAAGAAGTGGATTCATCTCCTATCAAGCATTCTGTGTTTAAATCATTGCTGGGAATCCTAGTATCGGAAAAACAGCTTAAGAGGTGATGAGGGTGATTGATAATGCTAGGTATTCCATATCCGAGTCCGTGTATGGATATTCACTCTTACAGTCAACATGTCAACACTGCCTTGGATTACCAAACAAAGGGCAGTGTCATCCTGGCTATTACTTAGAGACACATCTCAGTCAAGAGCCTGGGAATTAGGTGAGAAGAGGATCTTTGATAAGTAGCCACTGATTTCAGTTCAAAGCTAGGTCATAGGGTGCAAAGCAAGGTTCTTCTGAGCCATGCTTACGTCTTTAGTTCCAGAATATAGGGATAGGCGAACACTACAACAGGTCACAAACCAGAGGACAGTCTCAGAGTTCGCCTTCTAATTCAGAGCCCTGACAGTCCATCTACCTTATGGGTGCATGCCAGGATTTCTGCGGGTTTGTAGGGAAACTAACAGTATGTAAGCAACGTAAGGGGCTTTCTTATGTTGCTATATTTGGAAGAATAAAGAGTATCTCATCAGGTGAGCAAAGAGTTGATAATGCAAAGGCACAAACATTGTATCTTATTTTTATTCCAGAAGTTTACCCCAAGAACCTGCTTTCATTGAGAGTTAAAGGGGCTTAGGATGAAACAACTATAAAGATAACTAGGAAAAAAATGGAAAACAAGACAAAGAATAGAAAATCACTCTGTGACATCGAGGGTAATGTAATAGCAAGATACATGTCCTTAGAAAATCGATTACGTGAATGCAATCTTCTGACAGCTAAATTTCTTTCCTTTCTGTATCTAGCTTTTTAAACTTCAAATACTGATAAATGCAATATTTTTGAAATAGCTTTAAATCAACTAAATGGCAGTTTATCTTAGTGAGGTTAATTGTGTTATTTATTAATCCATTGTCTTATCGTTTCTACTTGTTTTTTGCCCAAAAAGTGTTTGAGCTGAATACACTGAGTTATGAAAGCATTTAACATTTTAAATTAAGACACAAGGAATTCTAAATGACACTTGAGATGCCCTTGAGAGGAGCCTCTCATCTCTCGTGTTTATAGATATCTCATATATTCATAAATCAAATCCTGTGCATATTTAAGCCAGACCAAAATACTAAAAAGAACCATGCCCCCATTAGGAAAAAAATGAAATTATTCTGCTCAGTTATATTTTTAAAATAGCTTGACATTTTAAATAATTGATGAATATGTAATTTGCTAATCAGTAATGGACAGTTCCCATGGAGGTACCATCGCTAGTTTTATAATTTACTATTTCAGAAGAGTTTTATGAATGCAAAGATTAAAGCCGGGAAGCGGAGAGAAATCACTCCAGGATGACATTATCCTATTTAACACCCATAATACTTAACAGTAACAACAATTAAGCTTCACAAATTAAGTCGATGTACTGAATTGCTATTGGGTGAGATATAGACAGACACTATGTGTCATGATTTTCCCCATACTAAATTCCCCATAGACAACCATGTACCCAAATGAACATCAGAGCAACATACTGTTCCTGTAAAGGATTAAGTGATATTTTAGTTTATGTCTTTATTTCTTGCCTCTTTTCTCCAAGTGATAATAGAAGTCTTATTTACCATGCATGAACACTGACATTCTCTTTCTGAGAACATTTCTGATGTTGTTGGGATAAGAGAGGAAAGTCATTTATTTAAAGATCGCCTTATTAATCTACAATTTTTGGTAAATATCTAGATTATCTGGTTGGTCAATTTGTCTTTATGGCCTAAGGAAGAAGACTAGCTGCCATGTTCAATCCAGATGAGTTGGCATATGAATATTTATAAGGACATCGATATTCACAGTGTCTTACAATCATGCTCCAAGCTAAATAGAAATAAAAGCAAAATGGCCACAAATATTACAGTATAATAGAATAAGAGGTAAAAGGTATGTACAAATTCATTGACAACATCTGTGCAAGTGTTGTAGACAAAACATTTAAAAAGAAATCTACACAAAACAAAGTAGGTAAATTTATCAAATGTTGATAAATTTTCAGAGACAGTATAAAAGTACACAAAACATGGAAGAGAGAAAGAATCGTTAAAAAAATAACCGCTAAGCCAATACATACAGTACATGTTTACTACATTCATATTACAGAATGATGGGAACCAGAGACAAAAAGAAAACGATTTGGTAACAAACAGCAAAGAAAGTTTCACTAGTCATAGAGAAGAAAGACTGTCCTTTTCGGATGAGAACACAGACGGCCACGACTCAGCCCCTCCACCCATACACACAGAGAAAAATAAAAGCAAATGCAAAAGTTGTCTACAGCAACACACGACAGACAGAGGTGGGAGCGTTTGGCATGTTGCATCACAGGAAGTCAATCACGATTGGCTAACGATGATGGTACCTGGCTCTGCTGCAGGTCACTGGCTTGCCTGAGAGGAGCAACCGAAGGCGGGGGCACCCCTGATGTGGAGGCGGACCGGCCTAATTTGCAGCTTACTTTCGGTTCTGTGAACAGGGGGAGAAGGCAGAGCATTAGCTGAGCACCGTCGGCAGTGACAAACAGCGTTCGGACTCCCGTCTTCCTTTGCTGCGTGTTCTTTCAAACCCCCCAAGACTTCTGATGTTTGCCAGTAACTGGCAGGGATGGAATGATCTCATAACCACAGACTCTAAAATAAGCCTTGTTTGCAGTCAGCTCCTAGAAATAAAGAACAAATCACAGAAGCTCGGCCCTTAGTTCCCTTGGACATTTTATCTCATTTAGGGTTAGTTTCTACAGAGTGATTACTAGAGCCAGAGCCCATTCAGGGAAAAAGCAAGTGACATGATCACTCGGGGTACTTTCTTTTCAGATTTGGTCTGTAGGTCTCCTAGGTTCTGAAATGTCTTTACCACCTTCTCTAAAACCTCCTTCCTTTCCTTCTCCCTCCCTCCCTCCCTCCTATTTTTTCCTAATTTTGAAATCAATATCACTGTGCTGGTCCTGAATACTTTGATCGTGTTTTTCAGTGGAACATTTCTCTGATTCACTACTCACTTTCAATTTTATAAGCACCTTCTAAGACTCTTGCCATTTTTCATAACAATAGTATTTTTTCCAAATTTTAAAGGCATTTCCCCTACCTCTTCTTCTATTTCAGGAGCCCAAATGGGCTGTCCAGGGCATGGACAGGATACTTTGGAGATTAGAATTTGTGGATGGAAAGAGTTTCCTTCAACCAACAAGGTACAGAGAGGATGTTAATTTTCACATATGTTTGAAGATATTTGATAAGAGGAAAAAAAAGTCTTACAGTGAAAATTGACACCACGCTTTTGTTACAAACTTTAATATTAACTGTTACTTTTTGAGTGTTGGGTATGTTCCAGCTTCTATCTGGGCTACATTTAAATTATTTCTAATTCTTAGGTTACTCTATAGAGTTACAGAGTTAGCTATAAAGATTGCCTATGTGTGTGTGCCTGTGCACATGTGTCAGAAACCTCCCTGCTGACCCCCATAATCTCTCTGCTCAAAACTAACTTGGACATGGGGGGCCTGGGTGGCTCAATTAGTTAAGCATCTGAGTTCAGCTCAGGATATGATCTCGGGGTCCTGGGATTGAGCCCTGTGTAGGTTATATGCTCAGCGGGGAGTCTGCTTGTCCCTCTGCCCCTCACCCTACTCGTGTTCTCTCTCTCGCTCTCTCTCAGATAAAAAAATAAACAAAATCTTTAAAAAAAAAGACTAACTTGAACACAATGGACTGAGCTTCCTAGATTACTTTGAAGCCCTCCACCTTGTTCAAAATTTTCCATTTACCCCATATTTCATATGATAAAAAAACTTCAAACACACTTGACTAATTTTCAAAGTCCTCCTGTGATGTAGCTTCATCTGACCAGATAGATCCACACTCTTTCCACTGTTCTGCTCTCCAAAACACATGCAACTGTCTTCTCTCTCAGTTTCTGCATTCAGACCTGCTTCTGTCCGTCACCTCAGGGTGTGCCCTTGGGTGGACTTTCATCAGACTAAGTCTTTTTTTTTTTTTTTTTTTTAAAGATTTTATTCGTTTATTTGACAGAGAGAGAGAGATCACAAGTAGGCAGAGAGGCAGGCAGAGAGAGGAGGAAGCAGGCTCCCTGCCAGCAGAGAGCCCGATGCGGGGCTCGATCCCAGGACCCTGAGATCATGACCCGAGCCGAAGGCAGAGGCTTCAACCCACTGAGCCACCCAGGCGCCCCACATCAGACTAAGTCTTATCCATTTCCAAAGACCAACTTCAGCGAGTCCTTCCTATTGTCAAGCATCTTGATTCTCCTCGGAGACCACCTGACCACTTACACAGTGTTTGCCATGCTCACTGCGGCTTTGAGCATTTATGTTGGGGACAACATAGTATGTGTTCAATTAATACATACAATTAATACATACAATTAATACAATTAATACTTTTCTTTCACTGAAAACACTCAATGTAACCTAGAAAAGGTCAATGCAACTCCTAAAAGTAAATGAAGCCAACAAAGATAGCGTAGACTATGTTTTAAGGCCTGGGTTCAAAGCCTAGCGCTCCTACTTACGAAGGCAGTGATTCTCATTCAAAGGTCTGTGAACTTTCAGGGTCCATTTCAGAGGAGGCATGAGGTTTAGAAACTCTCCCTTCCTTAGTTTTATGCAGATGATTCTAGTATCTACTCACCCACTTTATTTATTTATTTATTTAGTTAGTTAGTTATTTGGCAGTGTGGGGCTTGAACTCATGACCCTGAGATCAAGAGTCACATGCCCCACTGACTGAGTCAGTCAGGCATCCCTACTTAAGCACTCTTGAAAGGTGTTTAAATATAACAGTATTATACAATGGCATAAAGTATCACTATAATTTAGAAATTAAGCTCATTTCCCAGGAAGCATAAATCCTTGCATATCTTAGCAAATCAGAATCCTGGTTGACATGTTTTTATAATGAGGCCAATGTTTCCATATATCCCTTTACTGTGATAGCACATTTAGTCACTGGGAGTCAGAAAATTCCGTATTTTTCCCTAGGAAAGGAGGGCAAATAATATTTCTTTACTTAAGGTCTTTTTCAAGTTTATGTTAAAGAGATTATCTGATGAGTGACACAGTTGAAGGTCTTTTACATTATCCAATGTACCTAGGGATTAATTTCTCCTGCTAGGTTTCTGGTCAGATTTTGACTTAACCAGCCTCTTTCAAACCTAGACACTGATATCTCTAATAAAGAGACTGAGATGTACCAAAATCCACGGAAACTCCCCATTTCATTATGACCTGGAAAGGCCTTTCCTTACCCTCACTGGACAGTAATCCAGAGCACATCTCAGCTCATCAAGCCCTCTTGGGTATTCCAGTATAGCCATTAAATCCCCATTACACACAGAGGTTTACGCTACTAGCCAACTACCCTGTGGGCTAACTCTAAAGCTGAGGTTACACTGGAGTCAACGGTTCGATCCCAACATGGCTCCAATGGGTTATGATTCTACCTACCGCAGCAGACTAACACTATGACCATAAGTTCATTATGTACACATGCTTACACAGGCAAACACAAACATACACACACACACACTGCATAACACTGCTGCTTAATGGTGCCGTGTTTTTTTAAATAACTTTTAAATTTAATTTTTAAAATTCTGAGGTTTGGGTTTATCTTTATTTCACTCATTCTGCCTCTTCTTTTAGTTTTTCATGGTCCTTAAACACATTTCAAATTTATTATGGTATTTATGCGACCAAGTTGGTGAAACAAATCTTTATGTTGTATCATAAAGCCAAGATTCCTTTGACCAAAAGAATTGGCTAAAGAAGTCCCAAAAATCCTAGAAGAGACTCTGATTACAGCCAAGCCTCACAGAGATTCTTTTGGGCTGTGATATAGACGTTAAATTGTCCAGCTCATTTACCCTTGGAAATACACTGTGCTTTGAACCTTAAACAGGGAAGCTTAGGAGCCATGAAACTAAAAACAATTAAGTTTTCATCCTGAATTTTGCTAATATAAAAATTGCCAAGGCTTTTTTTCAAAAACAGTGGATATGTGCCTAAAAAGAGATCTAAGGTAGAACTTTCCTCCCCCAAGAAAAACTCCATTCCATTAAGAGATTAATGATGTTCTAAAAGGCACCTGTTGGGTGGGGGGATGGGTGAGCCTGGTGGTGGGTATTGAAGAGGGCACGGATTGCATGGAGCACTGGGTGTGGTGCATGAACAGTGAATCTTGGAACACTGAAAAAATAAAATTAAAAAAAATTAAAAATTAAAAAAAATTAAAAATTAAAAAAAATTTAAAAATAAAAGGCACCTGTTATCCCTACATTCAAGGAAAACTTCTTGCTTTGTAAACTCTATCAATCATCATCCTAGAAGTAACAGCTGATGTTGTATATGAAATTTCCCTGAAGATCAAGTGTAAAGAGAGTAAGAAGGAGTAAGAAAAAGGTAGTGGATTAAGAAAGAGAATCAGAGAGGAAAAGGAAGAACAAAAAAAGAAACAGGGGAGGTAGGAAGGGAAGGAGGGAGGGAAGAGAGAAAGAGAAAGAAAGAATAAGAAAGAAAAGAAACACTAATTTTAACTTTTTGGCATAAGATTATCATGGGATGTTTCCAGAGTAATAACTCATGATCATCTTAAAGTTTTTATTAAATAAGTACCCAGTGGACTGTGTGACTTAATATTTCCCTCTTTTTATTCTTAGTGGGTACAACTTATCACTGTTTTTGTTTTGTTTTGTTTTGTTTTAAAGATAGTCATTTCTCAATCATTTCTCATCTTCCCTTTAAGGTGAATTGGATTTCTCTTCAAAATCCTGTCCTTGGTATTGTTACAGGATAATCTCGAAGGCATCCACTGCTATTATTATGAGTATCAGAGTTCTCTTTGCTTTCAGAAAGCAAAGACAAAAAAAAAAAAAGAAAGAAAGCAAAGACAAATGACTTCTTGACCTCTGCATCTACACAGCAATAGGAGATTAGTGCATTTTAACCAAAGAAAACACTTTCATCTAGCATCAAAGAAATAAAATCAGTCAAATTCAGAGACATATCTTTCCTCTGTCTTTTTTTTTCTAATACACAATATTTTTCTGTAGTAGCAGAGACATATTGTCATTTCCCCAAGTCGGTCATGTTGCTGAAAATTTCTAATCAATGACTTAAGGCTACATGGGAGTCAGGCCTTTTAAAAATATACCAAAGTGTGCTTATTACAAACTCTACTTTCATTTCTAGGGAAAGCATTTTCTTGGAAATAACACATATATTACTTGAGATAAACTGGTGTCTAAGTAATATGGGGCAGTTGTCCCAGGGCTATGCTAAAACGTTCATGGATTCCACTTTGTTTTAAAGCTTCTATCATACATCCTAGTAAACATGTAAGGTGCCCTCGAACCCCACATTAAATGTAATTTGTCCTGTACATAATTTGAATGCGTTTTTACAGTTTTGCTTCAGAAATTACTGGACTGTGAATAATCCAATTGATTCACAACTGGTTATGATTTCTAGGCAGTAATCAAGCACACTCAGGAATCCTTGAAGTATTACACTATCTAATCTAGAAATTATTTTCCAATGTAATAGAATTGTTTTAATACTAAATTTAACAATTAATTAAGTGGACCTAATGTCACATTTTGTAGTGATTTAATTAAATAATCATTAATATTAAATCTAGCAGTTTCTTCTGGAATTTTGGTGCTACTATTTATTTTTAATATCCAATATTTTTGTACGTCCCTGAGAAACTCATAGGCTTCAGCATTGTCGGTATGACACTGAAAAGAGAAAACAAGTCTGATCCAGAGAAAGAAAATTGGCAGGCTGCAAAAATCTACTCTAGAAGTAGATATTCTCTCTCCAGTTTTCCTATCAATGAGACTTGTGTACCTTTGAATGAGTCCCAGTATCCAATAATCATGGACCAACGTCCTGGTGTTATCTGCAGGGCCAAAGAGTAAAACTATTGATGCTGGACTAATTGGTAATTCTTCTTGGAAATATTGGAATTCTGGTAAAAGTCTAAAATCCAAAGAAAAGTGAGGTGGAGTTATGATGGGTAGAGTTTATGATCCAATGGTGGACATAGAATGACAAGACCCATTGTATAGAGGAGAAAGAATTGCATGCAGGTAGAGTTAGATGTCCCTGCTGTATTCCTTCTGAGTATCTGAAGAACTGAGATTTTCTTACCACCTTCCACCTTCTTATCTAGAGAGAATATAAATCGTACTGTCTATTGCACGGGGATGCCCTAGACTCTGCAATGCATGGTTGGTTTCTTACGGGGAAGCATAGCACAGTGTAACATTAACAGTTTTGGGTGGTTTTTTTTTTTTTTTTTGACAGCTTCTTTTGTTTTAATATATAATTTCTGAAACACCCTTAGGATCTTCATCACTTTAGCTGAATATGAAAAGGTGCTTTTGTCTTCAAAAATACTTCATTTCAAAATTTAAAAAAAGAATACTTCATTTCACATTAAAATAAAATTATAATATATGTGTATAAAGCAATATATTTTATCTATTTAACAAGGAACGTATGCCTCTTAAAATCATTACATAAAGAAAATCCATCTACCAAGATATAAATTCAAAAAGACATATCATGATTTGTATCAAGATCAAATGTATATTACCAGGGGGATAGAAGTTTCACTTTGTGTTATGGTATCAAAAATAGAATAAACAAAAAAGCAAAAATAGAATAAAATCCTCTCATCACTGATATTAGGAATGAAAACATGAGAAAAATAATTTAACCGGTTTTTAAAATGTTATCTTTCACTTCTAAATAACAAAATAAAGGCGAATAAAACCAAGTTTAAATTTTATATGTCACCCACCTTATTAATGTAAAAACTCTTTATTCCTAACAAATGAAAATCAATACTAATGACGTCTTCTGTTTATACCATTGGTTTTTGTGGTTTATTTAAGAGCGAGCATCTTGAATCAAAATTTGGTCCAATATAATTTGTATGCTCCTTAGAGCAGGTTCTATTTCAATGGCCATGGACCTATGCTTCTGTCTTGAACCACTGTCTATTATAAACATAAACAAAGCAATAGCAATATGTGTCTACGAAGAAGATTTATCTAAGAGCATGCTTGGTCAAGTCCACCATGGTAGACTTCAATGTGATCTCCAGTAATGGCCATGTTCGTTCACTCAGCAGAATGGCTGGAAATCTCCAACATCCTATGAGGAGGTGGTGACATGAAGTCAAAACTATTTTCAAAGAAGTACTAAGTAAGATGTTATTTGCTTTTCCCACTGTGTTGACAAATTCACTGAAAGTCTAAAAACAATGTTGGATAAATCTGCCGTTACCTTAGCACATCAAAGCAACAGCACCAAATTCTACTAGTAATCATTTATTTTTCACTGCCACACAGACTTGAATATTTGGCAGATATTTTCTCAAAAATGAATGAAGTTAAATAAATAAAATATTTGAAAAAAAATGAATGAAGTAAGTCGATTGCTTTAAGGAAGACAACTGACAGAATTTGTGGACAATGATAAATCTGAGCTTTCAAGCAGGAATTAAAATTTTGAAAAACTTGTACGCACCACCGTGAGCTTGACAGCATCCGAATACTTAAAGTCTTTTCTTATGAGATTGGGGTGATATTAATTAATGTGCTGTATTGATTTTTATAATGAAATGTGTCAACATATGGAAGATTTGCATGACTTTGTGAACCGATACTTTCTAAAAGCATGATGTTATAAATCATGCATGGATAAAAGACCCATTTAAACTGCAAGATAGACCAGCGGATTTTAATGCAACAGAACATGATGAGTTTATTGATATGTAATTAACCCTTATGAAACTGCTATCTGTTGAGTTTGGGTAGGATATTAAAGAAGGATATACACAACTATATGAAAAGGCTATTAAAATTTTCCTCCTTTTTTTCAGTTACACATCTGTACAAAGCCAGATTTCCTTCATATGTTTTAACCAAGGCAACACAACACAACAGATTGAAGTCAAAGCAGATATAAGAATCTATGCTCTATTAAGTCAGACATTAGAGAGATTTGCAAACATGTAAAACAATTTCAATCTCTTCACCATTTGTTATAATTGAAGAAATATGGTTACTTTTCATGAAAAAATGTTATTCATGCTAACATATAATGGATTTATTATTTTTAATGAATGATTTTTAAATTTTTAATTTTAATTTCTCATATGATAAGTATTGTTATACTTAACCCATATGTTAAATTTAACCTCCACTCCAGGAGAGCTCTTTGGGATTCTCCATAAATTTTAAGAACATAAGGGGTCCTGAGACTGAAGAGTTTGAGAGCAGTCACTTTATATAAGACTCCAAGTGCCCAAAGAGTTCCCTTAAAAAGGTAACTTTTTATGCAATTAATATGACATTGGAGTATTTAAAAAATAAAAAAATGAAACAGAGGAAAATACCATGTTGAAGCACAAGAAACATGGGAAAACCTTTGAAAACTTCAGGGGATTGGGAACAACCAGTTTTGAAATGCTGCCCTAGGAAAGTCTCTTTGGCAATGTCCAAGAAACGCTATTACCTGCCTGTGAGACCTGAGGGAAGTCATCCAAAATCTCAGGGCACTTTTAAATCATTTATAATAAGTTAGCTCCAAGGTTCACTCATTGATTCTTTGACATTCATAAACGAAATCTGTTGGAATAACTGAAATGCCCTCAAAAACACTCTTGATCGATCATGAGCTTAGTTTACTAAGGTCACTGCTTTTCTTCCTCCTTTCTGATCTACTTCCTGTACTTTATTTTTGGAAGAGTGTTGTTAGGATTATGCACAACAAGTCTGCCATTTGCTAAAATTTTCTAAAATTGTTGGTAAAAGTTTTGGCAGCAAATGGTAAAACAGGACAAAAAATATTTTAAAATTAAATTTAGGAGAGGTAATGGTCATCTGCCATTTTCACCTGTCGGGAATCCATTTACTCTTATTATTCTGGAATAGCAGTTTGAATTTCCTTTGGAAAACAGCATGACCAGTAATCTCAGTTCTTACCATTCCGTCCAGAGGAGGAGTTCCCCAAACTGTGGCTCCAGGAGTGGCTACGTGACTCAGGTCCCTCCAATCAATCATTCTCTCCCTCCGCCTCACTGACTGGTTCAGGGGCGGACCTGGGGCACAAGCCAGCCAATGAGAGATGCCTAATACTTTTGGGGGAGCTCTTGGGAAAGAGTTACACCTTTGAATCAGGGCTGCTAAGCTCTCCTCACTTTGCAGCTGAACAATCCCGGAAAATTTGCCCAACCTCTCCAAGCTTCCGTTTGTTCACAAGTAAAATGGGAGAAACAATGTATCCACTTCAAGAAATTATTGTAAGAATTAAATAAGATAAATGTAGGGGCGCCTGGGTGGCTCAGTGGCTTAAAGTCTCTGCTTTCGGCTCAGGTCATGATCTCAGGGTCTTGGGATCGAGCCCCGCACCGGGCTCTCTGCTCAGCGGGAAGCCTGCTTCCCTCTCTCTCTCTGCCTACCTCTCTGCCTACTTGTGATCTCTCTCTCTCTGTCAAGTAAATAAATAAAATCTTAAATAAATAAATAAATAAATAAATAAGATAAATGTAGATTTCACCGCAGCAACCAGCATGTCATAAGATCTCAGGAAATGCTGGCTATTTGTGATATTGAAAGGCAAGTCTGACCATTCAGCTCCTCTGCTTATAATATAAGGAAGTCTAAACTGCCTCCTCACCGTTGTCCACGTGACTAGGCTTACACGTAACCAGCCTGCCACAACCCCTAAGTTCTCCTAAAGCCCAGCACCTTCTCTTACTCTAGGATTTTGATCATGCCACTCAACTCTGCTTGGTGCACTGGTATCTTCGCCCTTCCTTCCCTTTCTTCCTACACTAAACTGTAGGCTCTGTAAAGACAGGGACCATGTTTAGCTCATTCTCCAATATATCTCCCCTGAGAAACATAACTGACCCCTGGTAAGGACTCATGAATCATTTATTGAACGAATTAGTTTTAAACCATGTTTCAAAGAATGATGGGGCGCCTGGTTGGCTCAGCCCGTTAAGCATCTGCCTTCAGCACAGGTCATGATCCTGGGGTCCTGGGATGGAGCCTTGCATTGCGCTCCCTGCTCTGCAGAGATTTGGCTTCTCCCTCTGCCTCTGCCTCCTCTCCCCTTCCCCCCCCAACCCTCCCCCCCATCCTGCTTTCTCTCAAATAAATAAAATCTTAAAAAAAAAAAAAAATGAAGCCAGGGTAAAGGTGAATTATTTGTACACTTCTCATTAATAAAAAAGCATATTCTTCCATTCTTTCACTTTTTCCAAGTTTCCAGCAAAAAGACAAAAATACATTGACCAGACTTCAGTGGAATTTAATACTAACAAAATTAAGGAGGGGAAAAATGTAGTGCCTGTTTTGGACAGCAGGTGGGAGTGCTTTGATTTGATATGTATTCTGGTAGACTGACAAAGCTTCCAGAATTAGTCTCTGTAAGTGCCCAGCATAAGTCAGACAGAACCTTCTTCTTTGTAATGTCTACTAAGGCTTTTCACAGAAACAGGGCATTCTTCGTGGATACTGTTGGTGCAGCATGCCCACAGGGCTCTTCCAAAGAAAGCCAACTACTGACAACTGGGAAGCAATGTCAGGGAGGACTCCTCTGAGAAAGGGCACAGGGTGGATCCAGGCTCCTTGCAGGGAAAGCTACAAGGAGCTGGCACTAGAATCAACCCTCGAGCCAGTGCATTGTCACTGTGGTTCTCAAACAGGATTAGTCTATTGAGAGGCAAGGAGGTGAAGGTACCTTCTGTGCTATCTGAATTGTTTATGCCTGGTTAACTTGCCTGGTTAACTAGTTTTCCCCAAGAGAATCAGGGAGTACACAGAAATTCAGAATTTCTCTAATAAGAATGAAATTACTCTCAAGTTGTATTTTTTCTCACCAGTCTTCAGGGTATCTGGATAGTATGTAACATCATAGTCTATTTACATATTTAGCAGAAATCCAGTTTAAGGGACTGTGCGTGTGTGTGTGTGTGTGTGTATTCACACATAGAGTTATATATAGTATATGATAATAAGTGAGCTGACTCTGCAAATTGGATCACATAAGACCCAGGCTTAAAAGCTGTAAGTGGCTTTACACACACACACACACACACACACACACACACACACACACCCCTGCACCATTAGTATCATCAAATTCCTTGACTCCATACTGCTTGGATAACTTTATCCAAGCATACTGATAGAAAGAAATAAGAAAAAGAATATAAATGGTTTAGAGAAAACCCAGCAAACTACTGCAAAACCAAGTCCAGCATCCTGTCTTACTGGATTGGGGCAAGAATGTCCTTGTGCTGTATAAAATCAACCCCATCACAGGCAGGTAGAAGCTCTTCGGAGGCAGAGGTCATCGGTCAGCGCGGAGAAGTTTGCTGAATGAGTAAATGATGGAACCAAAGAAAAACAAGCACACATAGTGTTGCTGGTTTTTTGACGGGGGGGAAGGATGACGTGCTGGCTTAGGGCCCGAGAATGAATTTTTAGATAGATCAAAACAATCAGTTATAAATACCTCTCAGTTATAGGAACAGAGGAATTTCACGGACTAGAGAGCAGAGAAAACATTTCTTCTTTGGATTTATGAGGCAGGTTATTTGGGGCAGCGTATTTATCTTCATGATTCTGTTTCCCTTGGTTTAGGATGATGATACATTAGCTGACTTGGTAAATCTGATCACGAAGTCCCCCAGTTTAAAATCCATAAATGGCTTCCTGTCATTCTTAGGTAAGACCAGAATCAGTGATGTGTCCAGCGGGGCCTGGCCCTCGTCAGGCCCTCGGCTTCCTCTCACCACAGCGAGATCTTGCACCTACTCCGCCTGACACCGCTGCTCCCGTGTCACCCAGAGGCCGTGTAACACACTCAAGAGGGACGGTGGCGTACTTCTCGTTGGCTTTGGTTACAGATTGTAATTACATTTTTAACTTTTGTTGTTGACGGCAATTTCCCCCACTGGCACATACATGTTCAATGCTTGATAACTTTATACTGAAAAAGATTAGCTGAATAAATGAATGGATGAGTACATTCATGAATTCACGAGCACGGAGGTGGAAAGAGGGAAACCCAGTCTAATTAAATCATGGGAAGAGAGCTGTACTAAGGGTCAGAAGCCTGAAATCCACTTCTTGGTTTGAATCTGCTACATACCAATGGGCCTGGGCAATTCTCCTGATTTCTCTCGAGCTTCAGTTTGGTCACCTAAAGACTCAGGTCATAACACCAGGTCATAGATATATAGGTTCTTGTGAAGATCAAATGAGATAGCACTTCTAAAAGTATTTTAAAAGCTAAGACATAGCATATAAATATAAGGCATTGTTTTATTTTATTTTTTTAAAGATTTCTTTATTTGAGAGAATGTGCATGTGTACACATGAGTGGGGGAGGGGCAGAGGGAGAGAGAGAGAGAGAGAGAGAGAGAATCTCCAGCAGACTCCCCACTGAGCATGGATCCTAATTCGGGGATTAGTCTCATGACCCTGAGATCATGACCTGAGCTGAAACCAAGAATCAGACACTCAACCAACTGAGTCACCCAGGCGCCCCAATCTAAGGCATTATTTTAAACGGGTTGCAAATGATTCATGAAAGAGATAAACTTAAATTCCATAATTCAGCTTATATACAATTTGCAATAATCTTAGAGCACACGTTGTAATTATATCAAGTTCTGTTTTCTTTAAACTTGTATACTTAACTGTTAGCTGGAACACAGAGGACCCTAGACGCAAGCAAAAAATCAGAAAGCAATGTTATTCTATTCACCCACAAACAAGTTCTAACCTGCTGTGGGGTAACGGGCAATCCTTTCTTGTCTTTGGGTTAAACCCTAGGCCAACTCCCAGAAATTTCCGTTTCATTTTGATAATTAAGAATTTTTCAGTTTCTTCAAGTAAAAAAAAAAAAAAAAAAAAGTCTTATTAGAATAACAATTCAAATGCCTAGTTTTTTACATTAATTTAATTTTGAACTTTGTTTCAAGGAAACACTTCTCTCTTGGCCCATTTAGCTCTGTTCCTGGCACAGAGGAGACCACATTTTGCTCTACCTCGTCTCCAGGTGGTTACCCCAACTTGCCCCTAACTTGGTTCTCCCCATGTCTACCTTCACAGGGGCAGAGATAGGAGGAAGGGGTTGAGGTGAGGGGGTAGGAAAGGTTTTTACTGACACCAGCATGAGCTGATGTTTCTCACTTTCTGGTTATAAGGATGGAAAGGAGGTGAGCATCTTTCTTCTTGGGGTGCTTTCAAGTGTACCCAGAAGGCTCCCCCTTGACTGGCTATCTCTCATCTGCGGATCCCCTTGCCATCTGCCCTCTGGACAAACTGTCAGGCACCGTGAGCCATGTCCTACAGAGTCCTTGCCACTCTGGGCAGTCACATGACCAAAGCTACCCCCAGATTGCTCTCTGTGGCCTAATGTGGTCCATGAGAAACACATTTTATGCACATCTTTAACACACCATCGGTGGCCAGAGAGTTACTTGCCAGGCAGCTTTCTGCTCTGTGATCAGAGGCCATTCAGCTAACCTTTTGGACTTTTATTTTATTGTGTCTCTTCAGAGACTAGAATCCAGTAGCGAGGTTTCCAGGTAGTTCCATCAGTTTCCCTCCCTTGATTATCCACTGGGCAGTTTTCTATCAAGGACGGAGACTCATCTCTCTCTCTCTCTTTCTCTCTCTCTCTCTCTCTCTCTCTCTCTCTCACACACACACACACACACACACACACACACACACAGTCTATCCCCAAGTCTCCCTAATACCTAGTGTCTAGCCTCTCAGCCTGCAACCACTTTCCTAGGCTAGAGATGAGAGTTCACTTAAGGACAACAAAATTCATTTTGATCACTTTTTTTTTGCAAGTTCTGCTTCAGTGGTCTAGCTTTCTGCCTTGCGATATGAAAGTAATTAGCTTATATCATTTTTAAATTATCCTTCTGCATGTTATACCCTGTTTATTTACCTTCAAACCCTGTACAGACACATTCTGGCTATTTAAAATGGTTAACTCACTCCACTTTCCCCTTTTCTGGTTGTTTCTCAAAGCCGTATCACCAGTATCGGGAGAAATACAAACAAAACGATTTCTCTGGTGATCACAAATTCTAGCAGGCAGAAGTCACAGTTTTCCACAGAGAAATAGAAGTGGGCTGTTGGGGATATGACTTACATGGCTCTCTGAAGGCTCTCCAAATGAGAATTCTGTTATGTGTTTACTACGAGAATTAGGAAAGAGAGCATTAAACTCTAGAGTGTGAAAATACTGTGCAGAACCTAGCAACGGGATCTGGCCGGTGTTCCCGGAGGAAATAACCATGCACCCAATTATAACCGAGAAGGAGAGCAGATGTGGAGAGCTTCCTTCTGGTGCCTAAGCCCAATGTACAGAATGACAGCCTGGAGGGTCGTAGACGCTAAAGCCCACAGCTGCTCAGGGCTGCTGAGGAGCCAAGCAGGAAGTTAGTCAACATCCTTCAGCAGAGCCCAAATTACGGTGGGGCCTGAACTCTACAGATTGGTTTTTTGTTCTTGTTGCATAGTAAAAATGAGAGAGAACTCATGGTTCCTAGCAATACAAATCCTCAACAGCAAAACCATGGCAGCCAAAAATGATGCTTTGAAACAGGGAACGGTGAAGCAAAAGGTGGGAGAGTGAGTCTTCACTTTTTATTCTGACTTTCTGTGTTTCAGGGAGCATGCTCTAATCATATAATCATCATAAGAAAGCATTTCCATTTGAAGGAACATCAGCAAATCTGAAACAGACCATGGTAACTATGTCAGTTAATTATTTTAGGCTACACATGAACTCAGTGACCGAAAACAACACTCATTTAGTTGTGTTCACAAGCCCATGAATGGGTTGAGGGATTCTTCTGCTCTCAGCTGGGCTCACTTGTCATCTGTGGTCAGCTGTGGTTCAAGGAGGTGTTTCTGCTTTGTCATATTATGCTTTCTCACATGTTTGGGGGTTGGCAGGCTGAAGGCTGAAAACGCTTGGCTTTCCTCCGTGTATTTCCTCCTCCCACAGGCTAGCTCTGGTTTGTTGATGTGGTGGTGGTAGGATTGGAAAAGAACAAGTAGAAGCATTCTTTGAGGCAGAGGCTCAGAAATGACACAGGGTCCCTTCCATCTCATTTGACTGGTCAGAACAAGACCGAAGGCCAACCCAAATTTAAGGAGTAGACCTTAGTTCTTGATAAGCAGCTCTGAAAGCACATTGCAAAGGGCGTGGATGCAAGGAAAAGAGGGTATTGGGCCCATAACTGCATCCCAAAGGTGCCAGACCATGTGAAGAAACGGAAAAAAGAGGAGAGGATATAGATCGGGAATTATGTAGCCGTATCAAAATGTTTAATACTAATCAGGTTCTAAAAGCAAATCTTTTTCAGCCACACTTTAGTGAGTGAGCTCTAGGGAACACACTACCCCTATACTTTCTAGCACTTGCTTGTCATGCCAGTATCAAATTTAATATCACTTTCTCCAGGAAGCCTGTCTGAATCACCAGAGAATAAATCATGTCATGGTGTCTAGTATTTCCCCCTCATAACATTTATTAGAATCTTTTATTTTATTTTCTGTCTTCCCTGTTAGACTATGCACTGGGAATGTGGGTCTAGTCTTCCATATTTGCCTTGCCTACTCTGCACTTCTGCACCTGGCCCCTGCAATGACACAGAGGAGACGCTGAATAAATATGTTAGAAAATAAATACAAAGGGAATGAATGAATGAATGAATGAATAGATGAATGAATGTCAAGTCAGGTATTTATGGAAGGATATGTGTAGGTTTGGAGCTATCAATATTTTCTTATGATTCCCACATCCTTGACATGATTTTAAATCCCATTCGTTGCTACCAAGCAGAAGAGAAACACTGTGAGAGAGATGAAGATTTTTCAGATAACTCTGTATAATGCAGTCACCAAATCTTAAAGCTGCACCTGATCCTTTCTCCAAATTTTATGAATATAGACTCAGGGGAACCCCCAAAACAGCATGGCACTGGCCTAAAATCTTTGTTGGAAAGTGCACAAATAAATGAAGCAAGGGCTGTTGCAGTAATAGTGATCCTGGAGCTAGTTACATTATGTGTATCTGGAGAAAACCCTGTATCATATTTGCAATGAGCTGCACTTTCCAAAGGAAACATTCAGTCTTGGTCCTAGAAAAAAAAATCTGAAACCTTTCCAGTAAAATGGAATGGTAACAGAATAAACTGTGGGCCTACTAGCTGTTATAAGCCAGCTTTATACGAGGCATTTTTATGCATTTTTTTAATTTAATCCTCATAATAACCCACACAGTGAGATTTCCTATATCTTTTCTATAAAGATAGAAAAACTGGGCACAGCAGTGTTATGTAATTTCCTCAAATCATTCCCACCAAAATATTAATTTATTAATATTGTTGCAAAGCATGGTTTAATTGCACTAAAAATAACAGAGTGGGGTGGGGGGTGCGTGGCTGGCTCAGTCCATGCAGCACAGGACTCTTGATATCAGGGTTGCGAGTTTAAGCCCCACACTGTCTGTGAAGCCTACCTAATTAAAAAAAAAAAAAAAAATTAGAGAGAAGGGAAAACTGCATAGATTTGGAGTTTTGCCAGGAATTATTATCATAAATACTGTTTCACAATTCCCAGTCCTGCCGCCCAATCTGATGCTGCTCAACTTCTCTGTGTCTTTGGGACTCTTCCTGGATATGACACACTGAATCCTGAATGTTTTTGCGATATAGCTTCTGGGAGGTTTATCAGCAAAGTGAGTCATTGATTCCAGCATTATCAAGTAGAGTACAGTAAATATGTTCCAGAATTTTCAAGAGGTAAAAAGCTTTCTTAAAAATCGACTGGTAAAAATATAGTATTCGAAAACTACACATTTGGATTCAATCATCATTCCCTTTGCTGAATCCCAGTTTTCTGTTGCTTATATTAAATGGCCCCCATTCAGCTACATCTCCTTGGCAGACATCCAAATCTTCAAATCAGAAGATGAAGTGATCAGAAAATGAAGTAGAATTGTGACTGTCTTAGGAACCCTAGTCTGGGGGATGGGTGTGCTAAGTGGTCAGGTTGGAACCTGAACGCTCACCATCCCCGGCAGAACAACCCATGATCCCCACTTTGCCTGCATTTCTCTTGGTTTCTTCTCTAAATTCATCTCAGCTTAAGTCCCAGCCCAAATGCCACTATTTACAGGAAACTTCCCTGCATTACCTGGTATCAGTGATTCTCTCTGTTCTCTCACAAAGACATTTGGTAAGGTGTCTGGAATCATAGTGATGACTAGTATTTACTTAATATCTGCTGTGCTCCAGACACCATGCTAAGTGTGTTAATACATTATCTCATTTAATTCTCATCTTTAATTCTCAAGAGCGTCTATGAGTTAGATACTATTATCATCTATCTTTTATGATGGAGCTTGGTGACATGATGGGACATACCTAATGTTATCACTAAATAAAAAAAAACAGATTTCAAATTTAAATCTAGATCTACTGAATGCCAAATCACAGTGCTCAACCACTCTCTTATACTTTATGCATGCTTTTACTAGTCATATAAAATTCAGTCTACAAACGCGGTGTGTGAGAAATGGCACATTCCTTTGTTTTCTTTAAATGAAATCAAATCTATATATGTTCTTGCTTCCCTGAACTCGTGTGCACAGGACTCTTCTTGGACATGAAGGGCTAACTCAGGAATGGTGGTGGAAAATGCTTCCCTGCAATGGGTCATGAAAAGGCCCAGAATTGTTCTGCAGAGAAGAATATAGAAGATAGCTCTTTTAGTCTTCAGACCACACTGGTCATCATGAGGAAGTCTCTTTCCCAGGCATTATGAGCCCCTTGAAGTACAGAATTTTATATTTGGGAATTTGGAACCATAAAGCGTAAAGTCCAACCTCACTGGAAACCCCATGGAAACACTAGTCCATCTGTCCTTCCTCCCAGTCAGAGGCCTGGCCACTTTACCAGGATGCTATGAAGGGATACGATGGTAGTCCTTACTAGTCACAGATGCCATACCTCTGTTTCTCTTCTAAAGTTAAAAAAAAACAAAAACAAAAACAAACCTCCCCCTCCCTTTTTGATCATCAAAAGCTATTTACCACTCTTGGGGCACCTGGGTAGCTTAGTCGGTTAAGCCTCTGCCTTTGGCTCAAGTCATGATCCCAAGGTCCTGGGATCGAGCCCCATAGCCTCCCTGCTCAGAAGGGATTCTGCTTCTCCTTCTCCCTCTGCCTCTCCCTCTGCCCCTCCCCGCCTCCACCATTTGTGTGCATGCTCTCTCCCTCTCAAATAAATAAAATCTTTAAAATAAAAAGCTATTTACCACTCTCTAATCCCCATTCATACCACTAGCACATCCTTCTCAAGGAGCTGCAGCTTCTGAAAAATAAAAACCAGGAGGGCAAGATGTCTATTGACACCTGCTGCTTCTACCGTAACCCAACCTCTCTGTTTTAGGGCCAGTTCTATGCCTCCTCCCAATGCAACGTCACTGCTTGACTTTGCAAGCCGGAAAAGACAAATTGGTACACTTTAGGTCTTAGTCAGAGGAATTAAACTATTAGATTTATTTTTTTTAACTGAAAATTGAGCTGTATTTAAAAAAATGGGAGATTTCACATAAAAGCAATTAAATCTTGAAATTTGGGGTACAGCGTTCTCATGGTGAGCATTAGCTGGCACTGAATAGCTCCTGGCCCCTGGAGAGGCCCCTGTGTTTTCCAGGTCACCTGCATTTCCATCATTCAGTCGGATGTTCACTGGTATGCAATGGATTTTCTCTACCATGGAGAAATATTTTTCCATGTCTAAGCTTCTAACAAATGTGGAAATATATAACTTACACCAAAAGGGCTTCAAGTTTCCAGAAAAATGGGGAAAATACTTTCCTTTGTGGAAGTCAGGAGCATTCCCGTGTATGCGATGTGCAAGCAAAGCACATCTGTTTTGAAGGAGGCCCCTCTCCTAATTCACTTGCTGATGTGACAGCAGCTCCTCCTGGCACCTCAGTTCTCGTCCCATGTTAGACTCCTCAAGATGGCAGGAACACATGTGGTTGTCTTTTCAAAGTCTTTCCACATAGAATTTAGCCAGGGCCTTCTGAATTTACTTCCAAAAATGCTTCTTCAGTCTAGACTGGCAAGGCCGACCCACCAGAGGTTTGCTTCCATCTTTGCTCAACCTCTTCACCCCATGTGGAAAGCTCCCTATACCTTTCTACTCAATTAATAATAATTAGTAGTATTTTGGGAGTACCTGGGTGGCTCAGTTGGTTAAGCATCTGCCTTCAGCTCAGGTCATGATCCCAGGGTCCTGGGATCAAGTCCCACATTGGGCTCCCTGCTCAGTAGGGAGCCTGCTTCTCCCTCTGTCCCTCCCCCACCTCATGCTTGCACTCCCTTGGAAAAATTAAGAAATAAAGTCTTTTAAAAAATTATTTTTAAAAAGATCTGACATAATCTTGGTTTAAGACTCCAGGTCTCCATTAAGTTCTCTATCTTTTTTCAAGCCTGCACTAATTTTCTCTTCTCTGAATAGTAATCTACAATAAACAGTAGATAACAATGAAAATACATTTAGTTATACTAATTAAGTTCAATAGTTTTGTGTTATAAAGAAGCATAGTAAGATCTTTGAGTGGCAGAGACCATGTTTTGTATACAGTGTGTGTGTGTGTGTGGATGCGCTTTATATCCCCTATGTGTGAGTGTTTATCCCCCAGAAACCATTAGAGTTGGATACAAGTTGCTTAGAAACTATTTGTTGATTGATTCAGTGATTGAAATCTGAATTTTCGTGAATACTCTATTTACTTATATAACTTCCACTTTTTCCCATTATGTTCCTGAGCATTTGGGTCCCAGACCTCTACCGCCTTCAGGAATCACCCTCTGGGGAATCTCTGATTTACTAAACAACAGCGACTTTAATAGAGTACCAAAGCAACCAGTGGCAATGTTAATTAGAATTGAGATCTCCTGACACATTCCTTCGCTTTACTTCAGCAATTCCTCCATTCCTCAAAAGAGCTGTTAAGAGCAGCCATTTCAAGTGGCTAAACTACTTTTGGTAAAGCAATAGTCTGTGACTGGTAGCGGTTCGTGTGTGTGTGCACTCGCTCGCGTGTAATTGAGAAAGAGAGAGAGAAACCAGAAGCAGAAAGTTGGCAGACCAGAGTGTTGATAGATATGGGGGTAGTGATAGGTGGAACAGGTGAAACTTTCTTTCCTCTCTAGTGTTAGGTGTGGACCTGAGTACTTCTGTTATTTAGGGAGGAGGATTATTGGCTGCAGTTCTAGTGTTTCTGGTAGGGGCTTAGCAGTTCAGTGACCCAGTGGCAAGGGGACAATTAATGAAGAGGAAGTGTGAAGAAAAGGAAAAGAATAAATACTGATTTCCATTCCAAAGCAGCAAGTCCAAAACGCATCCTTTGCTAGTTACTTGCCTATTCTGGACAAAGACCATCTCATTGATGAGTATCCTTTAGCTAGGGCATCATTTGGTGAAAACACTAAAGATGAGTAAACTTCAGACATTCTCATTTTATACATTTTTGCTAGTGAAGCTATGGCATTTTCTAGTATAGAATTGGCACATTTTAGGTTCTTTCTTTTTAGAAACATTAAAGTTACTAACATAACTTTTTCCTTTTCTTCTTTTCTTCAAAAGAGGTACAAGGGTAGATTCAGTAGATAAAATTTCGGTGACATATTTGGTAGCGATTGATTTCTAAAAGTTCAATTAATTGTAATGCTCTTTTGAGTGTTCTTTTTTTTTTTTTAAGAGAGAGATATAAAGAGCATAAACTGGGGAGGTGGGAAAGGGCAGCGGGAGAAGGAGAGAGAGAATCTTAAGCAGGCTCCATACCCAGCACAGAGCCCAATGTGGGGTTCAGTCCCACAACCCCAAGATCATGATCTGAGCTGAAATCAAGAGCCGGATGCTTAATGGCCTGAGCCACCCAGGTGCCCTTGAGTGTTCATGTTGACAGTTTCTCTGGCACATAAGAAACCCTAACTGACTTTGTTATATATGGGATTCCACATTTGCCCCTGTATTTCACATTTCTTTTAATAGAGATACAAAACGTCTTTATCAAAAATGTACCAGAAATCTCTCCTTCTTCCACCTTTATCTACATCTTTCATCATCTAAGATGGAGAGTGTGAGGGGCTGAAAATATGTATGTCATTTCTTCTGGTCAGTAGACAATTTACTGCCCTACAAACACAGCTAAAAGACCCAGGAAAGCAGATTTTGGATGTCATAAAGCAAAAGAGATGCTGCGGGAGTTTGCAGTGGAAGAAAGTGAAAGTATGTTATAAATTCTGTTTACACTCTGAACTTCTGGGAAGAGTCACATCAGTGTCAAAAACATTACAGTTTGCCCATTTTTATGCACCTTTCCGATGTTCGGTAAAAGTTTAATTGTGGACCATCTAATAGTTTAATTTTTGTTTATTCTACATGTTCTTCTTCTTATGCCCACACCTTAAAATGTTTGGATTCCCCAGGGTCTAATCTCCATTTCCTTCTCATCTCAGTTTCCTGCTCTTCTATTTAAGAATCATCCAGTCTTAGGGTTCTAACCACCCCAAAGGTCTCTAGCCTCAGTTAGTAACATTGCTAAATCTCTTTAGCTACAGAATTATAATTCCAAGTGTCTACTAGATTCTTAATTAGATGACCCAGAGCATTTTCAACCTAACATAGCCAAAAATTAAGTCCCGACTTTCCCACCCAACCCATGGTACACAGTTCATCTTGACAATTTTTATTTTAGTAAATGGCCTCCCAGTCACCCCTTCTTGAACCTTGGAGCCACCATGAATTGTTCATGATGAAAACTGAACTGCATTATACCTATCTTAGAAATATTTAAGTGACTACAAAAAACCTAACCATGATGTGGCAGATACTGCCCATTGCTTATGTACAGTCGTCTTCCCTTTCTCCCTAAGAACAGAGACTGTTGCTTTCATTTCCCAGTAGAAGCAGAAGCCCTTTGATTTAAGAGAAAGAAGGGCCCTCTAAAAACTCATGGAAATCCCATTCCCCTTCACCGAGTGATGGGTCCAGAGGACATGTTTCCTAGTTTAGACCAACTAGATGAAAGGGACTCTTTGCTGAGGCATGATGCCCAGAAATGTCAGCTCATGATCGTGAAAAAAAAAAAAATCATCAAAGGTAGCAGAAGGGCAGAATTAAAAAAACTAAAAAACAGAAAGTCCCTTTGTCCTCAATGACATCATTCAACAGTTGCAAAATACCTAGCCCTGCCTCCCTCCAGATCAAGTTCTAGGAAGCTAACAAAAACCATTATTACTTAAGCCACTGCTAATTGGCATTTGGTTGCTGAAAACATTTCTAGGTAATACACCGGCACTTCAGGATTCTTGCTTTCTGGTAACAATCTACTTTGCAATTTCTTCAGTCAATTTTCCCCCACCTCCCACTCCAAACACACTATACTCTATCTCATAGAATTTTAGGTGTTCATCCAGAAGGCAGACTTCTTCTCCATCATCCTTCTGGGGAGCAGCTCTTGATGTTTCAAGCTTTAGCTCAAATGTTATATCCTCAAGCAGTTATTATTTTACCCACCCAAACCCCCTGATTGTTCTTGCCAAAATCGATTTCTCTTTTGTTTCACACATTAGTTGTGTACATAACACATTGTATTGTGATGATCTTTCATTGTCTTTCATTTGACTTTGAGCACCTGAATGCATGGATGTCTTATTCAACACTGTGCTATCAGACACAAGAACAGTGGCTATTATCTAATAGACATTCAGGTAATGATTTTTGGTTTTATATTTCTAGTCACAACAGGAATACATATTATTCATATTTTTTGATCAAACTGGTACAAATTTAAATAATTAAAGAATACTACTAATAAGCCTAAGATTGATCCTAAGTCCCAACTGAATCGTGATGTCAACCTTCTTTGGGAGAAGTGCTTTTTTCTACAAAATATAATTTGTTCCCTATGGTCCTTTTTCTTTTTGACAAAATGCACATATCTTCTCATATACCTATAGCTATTTATACTTTACTAACAAAAATAAATTTTTACTTTCTGCTAAATTCACTTGTCTCTTCTCCAAGATTTTTATGGCTCCATCGCGAAATAAGTTACATTTTAAGTCTGGGAAAGATACTGCTCTGTCTCCGCCTGGGTCCTATTCTAGAAACATCCCTTCCCAAATACAGAGATCATTCATCCTGTTCCAATTTTAACTTGTGCATAACTGCCAGAGAGTCCACAGGCTAAATGCATGTAAATTGCTTTCCAAGATGAGTATCGGAGTTGAAAAGAACATTAAAAAATTCGTCTTTTCTTCAGAACCCTAACATTCTTAAGGAATAGAAACCTGAAAACTACAGGAGGTCACTTGATTATTTGTTTTTTTTCCTTTGATTGACAGCTCTCTGTGAGTCCATCAGGTAGATTAATCACTTCAAAGCAAACATATGCTGCTTTTAAAAATTTGATGTTTCATAATATTTATCTATTAACAATGCAAAATTGCATTGCAGATTTTAATTTCAACTTGTGAAATCTAAAGGTGTATTCGGTTACAATGTTCTAACTCTTCTGACTTAGAGCTGGAAACTTAGCAGCATGCCTATGGTCCAGCTACAGAGTTCAGATCATCACTGTACATGCTTCATGATATCTACTCTCTCTACTGCCTTCAGACAGTTTTTGTTACCTGTATATCCTCACTTTCATTTTCTGTTCATTTTTCCCCAGTTACCTAAAATCGTCTCCGAACCACAGGAAGCATAAACTCTAAATCACTTAAACTTTATAAATTACAAGTGCTTTCGATGAGGCCTCATCGAAATGATGTTTTAGATGAAATTTAGTACAAGATGTTTCGAGCTGTCAGAGCTGCTTCACTGTAAGGCTCCAAGAAGCACTATTCACTTCTCTACAGTCTATGTGGATAATGCTCCCTGGAGTGGTGTAACACATTGCCTCATCCCTTTGTGTGAAGGGCTGCTTATGTTGTCTCTATGAGTAGGAAATCTCGATCTGTGGTTACGGTTCTCCAAGTGATAATGGCACCTGAAAGACCATTATCTCTCTTACCTGAGCTGTGGTTTCCTGCTAACAAGGTGGGGCTCACAGAGCATCTTCCCAGTCTACTGGTGACCACAGGCGGTCCTGGTGTTCCATCCCATTCCTGAGCTTTGATAGGCTCTCTGGAAGACGCCCCGTGGTGCCCTCTCTCTTTGCTGTCCAACTTTGGTAATGGCTCCGTGCTGTGGCTTCGCACTTTCAGTTCCTCTGTCGATTCTGTGTATTAACCAAAATTACATTCTGTTAAACAAAAGTTGAATCCTTCCCAGATTCCTTTAAAACATTAAAGAATGATTTTCTCAAATGTTTTCAGTATATTTTTGTTGGGGCGCCTGGGAGGCTCAGTTGTTAATCATCTGCCTTCAGCTCAGGTCATGATCCCAGGGTCCTGGCATTGAGCCTCGCATCGGGCTCCCTGCTCAGCGGGAAGCCTGCTTCTCCCTCTCCCACTCTCCCTGCTTGTGTTCCCTCTCTCACTGTCTCTTCCTCTGTCAGATAAATAAAAAATAAAAAATCTTAAAAAATACACACACACACACATATATATATATATATGTTTTTGTCAACTTGGGAGTGTGTTGGAGATTACAACATTTGAATATAACAGGGACAGAGATCACATAGGGCCCTTTTTTCTGAGGCGTGCAAGTTAATATCATTGGGAAATAGTTTTCTCATTGGAAGAGGAGAACCTCGATGAATTTTGAGTCTTTTAGTAACTCTGGTGCTCAACTTCAAGGAAACTTCTTAAGGAGCATGTTAGACTCACTGTCTTTACTGTCTCATCTTCCATTCATCCTACCACCCACTCTGAATTCATGAATTCAGCCCACCACTCTGCTAAAACTGCTTTTGCTAAGCTCACCTAGTGCCTTCTAAATGGCAAATTTAGAAAGCATTTTTAAGACATTTGACAACTCTTCAATTACTCTCATTTATAATTTCAATTCTCTTGGCTTCGATAATGGCCCATCTTCCAGGGTTGTGTTCTACATCCAACCCCATTTCCTTGCCATTCATGTGTTCCTTCCTCCACGCATACCTTACGTGTTGTCCCCAAGATGCTAGCTTAGCCACCATTCTTCTCATTCTATATATACTCTTCCTGGGATTTTATCTTCCAGGATTGTTAGTGATTTCTAAATAGTTTATCATAAGCCTGGATCATTATCCTCAGCTTTAGGCTCATTTATCCAACAGCCTGCTGGGTGAGTCCATCTGGATGCCCCATGGATAACACAAATTTAACATTTCAGATATTGGATAGACATCACTTCTGCCTAAACCAATAGTTCCTCCTGTCCTGTCCAGCCAACCGCCCAAGCTAGATGCTTGTCTTTCCCTTTCTTTAACTGTTACTTCCCAACTCTATCAGCGGATTCTACAGATTTTATTTGTAAATATCTCACCTTCCCTTCTGTTGCACTTTGTATCATATCTACCTCAATTACTTTAGCTCTAACTCTAATCATTGCCCTTGAATTATTGAAGCTTGTCTCTATTCTCTATCCTTGTCTCTCGGAAGTATGAGCTCCATATACTGTCAAAATGATCTGTTTAGAATGCAAATCTAACCAAGTGTATTTTTCAGCGAATGGTTGTAATAGCCATTCTGTTACACATATACAGAAGCGTTTAGAAACACATGTAGTAAAGACGGTTTATGAGTGATAACCACTTGCTATGTTCTAAACAATGTTGTCTCAGGGAATGGATGTGGTAGCCATTCTATAATGCACATAGAGAAGTGTTCAAAAACAAACAAAAAATGCAAACCTGTTTATAATGTAGCCTTGACTAAAATCATTCCAGAAGCCTCCTGTTACCCACAGAATTATGTCTAATCTCATTACGACCCACAAGATTCCCCATTGTCATTCTTCCCTTCCTCCCTGACTTCATCATTTCTCACATGAACACTGGATTCAAGGAACACTACCAAATTGGTTGAACCTTCTTCCTCCCCACTCCACTTCCAACTCAAACAAGGCTGTTTTGTGCTACCATCTTCTACCTCATCTGCTTTGAATATCTTTGCGTCTTGTCTTTGCTCGAGGAAGGCTTCTCAGTCCTGGTTCCTCAATTTAAGTATCCTCCAAGCCTCCTCCACCCATATCCCCACCCCATGCTGGGATTTCTTCATCTCTGCATTCCATGTATCTGCTCTTCCCAAAAGGCCCTGAGTTCTTGGAAGCAGGGACTAAGTTTTCTTTTGTTTTGTTTCATTGGTGTCTTTAGCACCTTGCCTACTGCTCAATAGATATTTAATTAATTTATTTATTAAGTAGTTTTCTCAACTCCTCAGGCATCTTTCTGATGTGTGTGGGAAATACAATGTTCCGAATGGAATAAGAGAATGAAACAAGTGTTATAAATGTATTAAAGTGACACAGAGCTAATAGTATTTTCGAAAATCTGATTATCTAACAATCACAAGTTGTAAAATTCACCAGGTTGAAAGTTTCATCCAATGAGGATTCATTAGGAAAGACTCCAGTGCAAAAAAAAATCACAGAAATGGTTCAGAGAACATATATTTTGCTTTCTTTACATTTAGGTTCAAACACTCATCAACTTGCAGCAGCGTGAGAATGCAAATGTCCCCCTTTGGTTCCCCATTATCTGAATCTGTGGTGAAGAGGCAGAAAAGTTTTGTAATATAGTCAGAAGCCCAATGTGAGGTCACCTGAGTGGCCCAGCTTTGCAGCTCTGGCATGGTCATGGGCCAGTAACCCATGTCACCAACCACTGGGCTCTCCTCTCGGAGCCTCAAGTTTTTCTTAACTACAAAATAGGGATAATACCAGCCCGGTCTAACCTCTCCAATTTAATTGGAAGGATCTAATGATATTCAACATTTTAAAATATATTTTTTAAAGATTTTATTTATTTATTTAACAGTGAGAGAGGGGATACAAGCACAGGGAGTGGGAGAGGGAGAAGCAGGCTTCCTGCTGAGCAAGGAGCCC